>JARHVA010008213.1:107500-533843 GCA_037957365.1 Torreya grandis
AGATAAATTACCTAACCTTCATTAATAGTTTAGTGTTAAGGCTATTGACCTTTGATAAATATCAACTACACCACATGTGTAATTGATATTAAAACTTAACATGAAATGTGGGAGGAACATAGTGGCCTTGATTTGAGTAATTTAAAGGTCATCATACATTTCTTAATCTCAACTGCATTACAGCAATAAACATGAATTAACTACTATATATGTACTTACATATTCAATGGTTTTTAATTATAGGTACCATAAAATATATTTTAAAAGGAATCTAAAAAAGTGTATATGTGTATAAACAAACTTATACCCCATAATTTTTTTCAAATGTGATATACAATGCTATGCATCTATATGTTATTTGTTCCAAATATGAAAACATGTATCCCATGATCCTGCAAATGTGTGAATATGAATTGCATATGCCCAAAAATGCATCTAAATATGTGAATATGCGAAATATGATCTTTAAAATGAGTGCATATGTAAGGCATATTCCCACATATATGTCCCAAGTAGTAAATGTTTGTCACATATCTGAAAAATATAATACCTAAGCCCATTTAAATTATTTGAATCATATTTTATATTAAAAAATATATTTGTTTTTTTCTCATGGAAACTTAAGTCTCTATGACAAGCCCAATAATATGCCCCCTTCTAAGGTGAGATATGTAGATTATGAGTTACTCATCTCAAAATAAAAGAGTTAACAATATCGTGTTATGTAAAAAATATGTAATGATGTAGAATCATGTCAATATGTGAAAAATGTGTCATCATACTATTAAATATATCATCAAATTATATATGATACATGTAATTTAAGGCATATAAATGTCATGTTAAGATAGATATATAAATTAGGCATGGAATAGTAATCACCACCAATATAATTAATGAATAAGAATATGCATTAAAAGTTTGATTATGTGAATCAAGGAACCACACACTAATGGGCTAATGCATGATATGGATCGTACCACTAAAAAATTTAGAAATCTCAACAAGATGAACAAACAATGTCATGGTCATGACACACACATTAAATCACATGTAATATCACTCAATGTCACACAATGCTAAGGGCTACATACAATCAATATTAATAATTATACACATAATACCAAGGGATAAAAACAAGTGATAATACAATGTCACACACACCAATCCAAGGGCAACAAACAATAGTCCATAAATAAGTAGATTAAAAAAATAAAAAAAACTAGTGAATCATAGAAAAATGTAGCTAGTATAGACTATCATTATATATCAATGTCATATCATAAAAATGTAGTAGATCTATGAAATATATAGCTATATATAATATGATAAAGTAGTAATGCATGTGAAAGTAATCAATGCAGGTCAACATGGTAAATGGAAATGTCATAGAAAGAAATAACTTGTAATAATGTGACATGTGGAATAATATTCCCCTAGTAGTGGAATAATATTCCCCTAGCATTGGAATGGACCCTAGGTATATGATTTTCCATAATATATGTATGAATTCATAATCTTAATGTCATACATCACACTCATATATCATGAAATGCATGTGCATATGAAAAATGATATGTAATATACCAAAAATGTGAAAAACAACATACTTGAAAAATGAAAATACCAATCATGTCATGCTTAGGTCCTAACTTTTATTTTTAATATATTCAATTTTTTGAAATTTTATTATTATTACTTTGTATTTTTAAAAATTTGTAGAGTACTGATAATTTTAACAAAATATTTCATCAATAGGATGCTCACGTGAAGTAACTATATCATATGGTGTAATGTTCAACATTCATGAGTGTAAATTTCCATATGTATGTCTATAAAAATCTAATATAGAATTGAGTTTTTTAATGTAACCATCATCATCATCATCAATCATGGGATCCTATGTATGATAACTAACTCTAAGAATCATAGTGACCTATGAAATTTATTGTATATTAAGATAGTGTATTTGTGTATGTGTTTGTTATGGAACATTTTGAACTATCTATGATACAAAATTAGTATGTGATTTAATATATAATGGCCACTGTGAGTCTTGGGTAACTCTCTAATTAAATGGGTATTAAATAATTATTCATCAAGGAGATTTAAATACTCTCATCTAAACTATCTGTGTAGAGGAAATATAAATAGGTTGTATAATTGAGTGCCTATAATGATCCTAAATATATGTAAAAAATAAATTTGGATAATGATAATGTATGGTCATAAAAACCTACTATGGTGATGGTTTAGGTGGAGAAGGAGATGCCTCTAAATGAATGGGATACTCATATCAAATTAGATAAACTATAACCACCTTGTCATAGAGTATACACTTGATAAACCAATGCATATAAGATGGTACCATGTGGAAATTGTGTATCCAAGGGCATCCTAACATCATGTCAAATACCATTTCACTTGATAAAAATAAGAATAAAATAGACAATATTATAGAGCGTATTTATATAGGTTGTATAATGCTTCAGATAGGCTTATGTGTTTATCTATTAAATCTATTGACTATATTTAATGAATTATAAAATCCTCTCATGTGTATCCAAGAGTGTTGAGAATTGTTACTATAATTATTTTTAATTCAACCATTATCCATGATGACATTAAGTATAGGGTATGAATCAATGTAAGCTTGTATAAAGAGTGAATTGAGGATTAAAATTATTTTACACAAACTCATTTTTGTCAAATGTAATTATAGTTCATTATATTGATATGTTTATAATTATAAAAATAATACCATCTAATGTGTTTCCATAAGTACAAGGATGAGGATGTGCATTTTATGTATAGTGTACCTCAAAAGTATCCTTAGTTTTTGTTGCTTCATTATTAATAAATGGATAGAAAAATATTTTGAACTTTTCATTCATATTTGGTTGTGATCCTGAATTATCTATAGGTGTGCTAATCTCAATATTTTTTACATTAATACCTTATGCCTTCACTTAAATAATATGTTTATATAATTTCTAACACATAAATTATAATCACATTATGCATTACTATAATATCCCTTTGGTTTATGCCTATTAATATCAACCTATGGTGGAAGAAGGAGAGATATAAAGTTGTAGTCAAGTAACTAATTATTGACCCCATAAAATTAGATAAGTCCTAAAAGACTAATTCATACAAGCATGCACAAAAAAGATATAACAGTGTCAATAACCAAAGACTGACATATGAAATCCAAACTAATAAGATGCATGCACACCCAAAATAGAATTTTATCATAATAAGCATAAACAACCGTAAGTTATGTCCACATGAGATAAAAAAATAACAACCCTTAGACACACAACTACCAAAACCCAAGAACCATAATGGATATCATGGGGGATAGATAGTGGAAGTAAATTTTTATAGTGGATCTTGACAAATAGTTGTCAAGTAATGGCTAAAGATGGTGGTAAGTAGCATCAAAAAGCACATGCATTAATTTATAGGTTGGTATAATTATGTAATAATTGCAAGGAGGTTGCATTTGGTGGTATCAAAGGCCCTTATGATCCTATAAAAGGAATATGTCCATAAGAATAAGGGGTTAAATCATGTTTTGTTAAAATAGAAGATGATGTTTTTTGAGTGAGGAAGTTGTTACAAGAACTATCAATAATCTTAGAGACCTCTACAGATATTTTTTAATTATATAAATATAGATTAAATATGGTGAAATTATATTAGGTTAAATATAGGACTAAAACTATGATAAATAGTATTTTAAACACTGAAGAACCTTGACAAACATGAAAAACTATTCAATAAAGTTACATGATTGACTATATGAATATTGTCTAGGTTCATTATGGCATTATTACTTTATTACATTTAGTTATATACATAGTTATAATTTCTTTATCATTATTTTTAGTATTTATAAATAAATAAATCTAATATACTCTTAAGTATGGCATAAGAGTAATGTCTATGTGTTAAATCATCCTTAAACTAAACCTTAACCCTCTCACCATACATGTAATAACCTTGACCTGCCTTAGTCCCCCATTTATTCACTTTGAGTGAGGTTGCAAGGTATCTATTCAATGATACACCAGTATAGAAGTTGATTCATTAAATGTTAATGAACACTTAGAAGGATTAGCACACTAGTTGCCACTAGACTACAATGTAACATTTTGGTTTCATTGTCATGATAGGTCACATATTATTGTTGCGATGATGAGTGAAGTTTATTAGACAATCATATAGATGAATGGTTAAGTCCTCACACATGTGAGCTATGCATAGGGTTGGATGTGGGGTAACATGAAATTTGAAAGGTAGTATAAATAATTTTATCATGGAAGGACCAAGTGAGTGTGTGATTAAGACATATAGATACAATTAAAATTAGTAGAAGTTAATGGCTAAGATGAATCATAGGGAGAGGAAACATAATGAATGGAAATTTGATGAAGAGGACTCTCATACAAATGAATTATTCCCCAATGATGAGGAAATAAGTGCCAATGATTAACAATAGGACTTAGAAGGAGATGATTAGAGGTCCCTATTGAATATTTTAACCATAAGTCAAAATAAATCAACCCCCTATAGTCAAAATCTTGATATATGGGTCTATTAGCATGTTTTAGGGTGTGACATGGTTCATTTGATGTCTTTTTTAGTTTTTTCATAGTCTAATTTAGTCCTTATGTCATTTTATGCCACTTAGGTGTCATATATGGGTCATAAATAGAGGTGGTATGGTTTTTTAAGGTTTCCAAGTGTTATAATATATCTTCCAACATTCAATATGTTAGATTAATTGTTAGGAATGTTAGTATGAACTTAAACTTGCATGTTCCTAACTAAAAACCAAGAAAACAATTGAAAAATAAGTAGTTTTAGAAGTTATACGGTCTATGGGGGAGAGTGGCATGAGGAAAAAAGCTTATGCAGTGACTTTTCAACTTTATTTAATCTATTTACATGTTTGATATGATTTTGAAGTGATACAAATGGGTCAAAAATGTCTCTTTTCCATCACTCCATTAAGCAATAAAAATTATTTTAATGGGTATTTTGATGGTATGGATAGTAAGAGAATTTATAAGTCAAATTATCTTGGTGGTGGATAGTACACTTTTTATAATTAATCTTCATGTTTGGATTGGAAGAATAGTTTCCTATACTTTACAAACCATTCTTAAGAAATTAACTATCTTATTTTTCTTGCTAATCTTACACCTTGTAGGTTTTGATTCTATATAAACTAGTATATACAATCCAATTGGTGAATTTGATTCTAGAAGATTTAGAATTACTTATCTCCTATTTTAAATCTTTGGTTTCATGTTTTGAAGTGATTTTATGAGTTCAAACCTCTTAGGTTATAGGTGGAATATGTTAGTGAAGTTGCATTCAGGTTTTGCCACTTACATAATGTCTCTTTCTTTGAAATGGTTTCAAATAAATGTGAGGTGTTTTATTTCATGTCTCAAATTATTATTAACCCCCTCTCCTTCCATTCTTAGTCTCATAACTATCATCCATGGAGTTATAGTCGAGAAGGACTAACACAATCAACTTCTTTCATGACTATCATACACAATCAAGTAAATAAGGTGTTTTGAGATATTAAAATGGTCATGGAAGTGTGATTAATAGGTTAAATATGTTTTAAACCACATTAGAGCATGAAAAAATAATCTAACCCTATATAATCCCATCTAACTAATTGTTATAGTTAGTTCTTTATGACACACAGTCTTATACCACTATGTGTGTGCATCTACAGGTTTCCCATGAAAGTCTAATCACATTAGAATGTAATTTTAAATGGGTTTAACTCTTTCATGTTGGAATAAATTAATTTTAAAGTAAATATATGGTTTAATAATTTTTGAGGGCTCATACATCATGCAATTTTTCATGTCTTAACTTCACTACCTTGTCTACAACATTGATGTGTATCTGCAGGTTCCTATAGGAGGATGTCAAGTTGAAATAGGGAATGTGAATTCCTAAGTATTTCTTTAATATTTTAAATATAAATTTGAATATTTATAGGATGTTAAGACTGGTTTTATACCTAGATAATATGCACATTATACATTTCTTTTCTTAACTACCCTACAACATGCAAATGACCACCTACAAGTGGCTTACATAGAAATCCAAAGGTAGTCATGGATTATTTTAACATGTTTAGAGACCTTTATGAAGTTTTTGGATTTATAAAATGTCATTAAAACCATGTATGAGGAATTATATTGATATTTATACTTGAGAAATCAATTCAAGTGAATAAATCTAAGTATAGAGATCCTTTACCTTAAAATATTTGAAACAGATCCTGAGTCACTTTTGATGCCACCATATGATGAATAAACATGGAATTTATATGCATATAAATTATAATATATTATATCCCTATCCTAGGAGTAATATATTTCAAAAGGAGAGTGGGTGTTTGACCCCAGAAGTGATGCAAAAGAGGATTCTAAATCATGAAATTGTTCACTATAGAAAGGTAGTATTTTTTGTAATAACATGAATGCTATGTGACATTTCACTCCAAGATAGCAATATGGAAACATATCTCTATGTTATATACTATAATTAAGGTAAAAATGTCATTTTTTTATAATAATAACATCAAATTATATTGGAGGGAAAGGTTTTGACCAACTTGGTCACCTATAGGTGTGCTCTTACTCCTAAGAAGATTACCTACAGTTGACTATAGACATTTATGCGCCCATGATGGATATTTAAACATGGAAAAATGAATAAAAAAATAATTTATGTTTGTTAAATTACCTGAATATAAATAATATTAGGCTCAACATAGGTTTCTAATATTGGTAATTCACCTATAGGCCTCCTTGTTACTCCAACAGGGTCAAATACAATTCACTGTAGTTAACAATTTTTTAAGGTTAATTGTCTTAGTGATTTACTTAGCATGGATATGGTGTAGGGGAAAAAAATTTAATATAAGATAGTGTTAATGACTTCAAGAACATATTTTTCCATCACAAAATTCATAAGTATGAAATATCTATCTACAGGTATACCATTCCCTTAAGCAAACAACAAAATCATATAACTTGCAGTCTAGACTTGTCAAAGCAAGAGAACTACAATGAAAGGTTGGTAATGGTTTTGAATATTAAAATGTGTAATAAAACATAAATTATTATGGTATAAAACTCACATAATTATCATTATAGTGTAAAATATATTAAGAAGGGGATTTCAAGACAACCTACAATCCATACTTATCATCCTACACACAATGAATTTCCTCAAAATTTTGTCTTGGATTTTAGGGTGTTTGAATGTGTTATGAGTATAAAAAAACCTTGAAAATATATAAATGTTGTCCTCATCATTTATTTAATCCCCTTATACCATAATTTGGTCTGAGGCAATAGGGGAGATTCCGTCTATTCTATCTCAAGTAGAGGGCACTCCCAAGAGAACAAATTCTACAGGCTTGATGGGAGAAAGTTAGTAGATGACTTGAAACTTGTGGAAAAATTAAAAGGTGATGTATAAGGTTTCTATATAAATGGAAGAACATTTATAAATCATAATAGGTAATAAAATTATAACTTGATGGGAAAAAACCCTCAAGTATGTAAGCAAACCTATTAGGTCTAGTTTATGCCTAAAGCCCTCAAGGGGGTCTACTATCACTTTTGGTACTATAGGATAATTTAAATGAGTTAGTACACATTCATATTGAGATATAATCTAGGAAAAAACCTTTAGTTTGTAGATATAGACATGAAATATTTATTTCATGACTTGAGAACTTGGTAGCCTACATAAATGAAGAGAGAAGCTTGAGAGCTCAATTTACGAATTCCACTCACAACATCATGGAGGTTTATCATGGGATTATTAGGGGTTTGGAGATGTTGAATTAGGTATTTAACAAGTATTTTTTGGAAAAAAATCATAGGTTGAACATCAAAATTTCATGAAAAATCCTTAAAGGGTGGCTATCTAAAACCCTTGGTAATGACCTGATTGGGAATATGAATAAAGGTACCCAAATGAGATATAATGAGAAAGAAAGTAATTATAGATGCCATAGGGTGATAAATAGATTTTATTGATATATTTGTGTATTTTTTAGGTAAAAAAGCTTTCAATAGATGTAGATAATTTTGGGAGATATATTAGGACCTAAGATAACCTACCATGTCCATTAATTTCATTATTTAAACTCACAAGTACCTATTCTAACACCATCTCAGCTAGTCTAAATTGTCATAATGAACAAGTTAATGAGAAGGTGAAAAATTAAAGTGAGAGGAATTTTAAGGTATAAATAATGAATATAAAGGTATGATGGATCTTGAAAAGTGCCATGATCTTCCTTATATGGATTGGTTTAGAAAACTAAAGACATCTTTGGTGTGAAGTTTGAGGGGTGAATGGAAGAGGATTGATTGTGATTGCAGGCAGTGATGGCTCATGTCCAAAATAATCTTGATGATTAAGGACACTTAAAATTCATGTTAGATCATTTTTATAACTCCTCCCTCTCATTTCAATCATATCATCTATCCCTATAATCCTATGGATCATTCTAATAAGGCCAAATGATGAAGTAAATTATATTGAAGGAAATGAAGAGTCCTACACTAGATTTTAGTAATTTCATGCTTTAAGGGAAAATTTTCTAAGAATACCTTACATGGTATACTCCATATTCCTTTTTCATACAAATTTAACTTCTCCTCTAAAATTGACACATGTTCTACTAACTTTTGGACTTCATTCTCCTCTTTCATCTCTAAAATTCTATAAGTAGTAGCCATTTTTAGTCCTAGAAGCTAATGAAACTCCATGTATGGAAAATCCATACTATATTTATGTTTCACTTTGACTTTGAATAATAAATGAACATTTTGTCTAAGAGTGCAAAGAGATGTATGGTGATGTTAAGTTATAATCTTCTATCCTTGTTTCTCTTTATCCTTTCATGTTTATGTAAGAGTTAATATTATAATAGGTCATATAGAGTGTAGATAGTCTTTTAGGATCCTTTTAAGTTTATAAATGTCCTTAGAGTGTCAAATATACCCTCTAGTTCACTTACCTTATGTTGTCTCATGTATATCACCTCTATATTGAATCACTTGTGTTAAAACCTCTTAAGACTTTAAAGTTGGTTTTTATGTCTTTTTGCTTAGTGAAATAATTATGATGGTATTTTTGAAATCCATATGATGTAGCACCCACTTAGACTAGTTTAATTTCATGCAAACATCTATTCATTTTCCCATAAGAAAATACTTAGTTAGTGATATGCACTTCAAGGCAAATTCAGGGAGCTAGCCCTTAAACCTATAGGTCTACTTTTACTATAGGTAAACCCACATACCCATAAGTATTAAAATGTTTCCCAAATTTGAAGGAGTCTTGAACACCCTCCTCTAGGTTGAAATATTTGGTGACAATAATCCCAAGAAGGGGATCATTTCAAACAAGCTAGTGGGGGAGTCATTGGATCCCATTAACCTATCATGCATGCTCATGAACCTCATTTTAAATCTATTGAAGAATAATATGACACTAAAAAGGTATGTGATTTAAGAGGATTAATAACATATGTGGGATAATTTAAACCCATTTAGTAATTAATATCATATCCACCATTTCACCTAATGGATACATAGCTAGCACATCGATTAGATACCATTCAGTATTGTAGTCTCTCTATAAGAGGGGATATGTTGATGCCTCTATGTGCATCAAATGTGCTCTTAGTGTTTAATAACACTTATCATCTTAGAATTTAGGGAATTCATGGCGTGAGTAGCATATTTTGGTAATCTAGTTACCTATAGTGAATAGAGGCAACAAAATTTAAACTATTCCACAAACTTATATTACTTGGTGGTTGGGAGCCACTATGTTCCTTGTGAATTTTTTAGTATTTGTGTTGATCTTAGTGAGCTATGATCAAATTTATATAGTAAAAAATAATATAGATGAATATTTGCAATGAAATCTAAACAAAGGTGATTAGGGTAAAAAAGGAGCAAAAGAGAAGGGAAGGGTAGAAAGAGAATATGTGATTGTGAATCCTTGAATTAAACATTATTAAAAATTTTCAATTACAAATTAAAATGTATTTAACTAGTATATAATGTGAAATAGCATGAGTTCAGATCTCAGTATACACCAAAAAAACTTATAAGGATAATTTGAAGAAATACAGGAACTAAATTTTTGTTAAAGATTTGTTACTACATTTAAATAACATTTACACATCCTAATGTAGAACAAATGAAGTGAAGTAAACTCAAGATCATTCAACTAATATATCGTAAGCACAAATTAGAAAACCTATATCAAAGATGCAAATTTATAATTCATGAAACCATTCAAATTCAAGACTAGAAACAAGAAATTAAAAGAGAAGTCATGAAATAATTGACACAAACAAACTCGAACAAAATTTTTAGTATTACTTATTTATATTTATTGCTCCAAGTATACAATTTTTTCTCAAAACTCCCTCTCTTTACGAAAATGGTAGTACTACCTTTATATGAGAATAAGGTAGTATGTTAGTCAGTTATAAGATACAAATGTATAAAAGATAAGGATATTTATCCTTTGACAAGGTTATAGAATATATTTGGTTTTCTAATGTGGAATGACCTAGAGGCAAATATACTAACAAAATAGTATATGCCTTTATAAAAGAATATTCCATGTTCAAATATTACAATGTTTTTACAAAATAAAATATTATTCAACTATTTGGTGGGTCTACACCTTGAGACCTCACTTACTACTATTGAAGGATGTTCATGGCCTTTTTGTGTTATTCATTGATTATCTCTAAGTCAAGAATTGGCTTTAGGAGATGCTCTTCCTCCTTATCAGCTAGATCATTCAATTCCCTATCATTTTTGGCCATAGATTCTTGATTCTCTTAGCCTTAGTTATTATTTATTTTGCATTAAATATCATGTCAAAGATCCTACTATTTTCAACCCTAAATTGGCCTTGACTTTTACTTATTATTTATTATCACCAACGTAGCCTTATGTTTGAACTTATCATCTTTCATGATGCCTATGATAGTGGTTTGTGTAGGGTTAGTGAGTATGGTCCCAAGGAGATGTCTAATTATTTATATTATCTCTTCATCATCCTTTAAGAATATCTATATATCCTTTGATAAAATACTAAGATTCTAGACTTTGTCAATAACTATTCCTAGAATTTCATTCAAATGTCCCAAACTAATTGTTTTAAACCCATGAATCTATCTTCTATCCTATATGTTGATTAGCCATGTTATTTTATCCTCTAAAGCTTTCCATTGGGTTATTATACCCTTATCCACTATATTATACAATGCTAATTCATTTTTCCTTAGCTTAATTTATTTTAAGGCATCAAACATATCATAGAAGGACTCATGTAGCATTTTAACCATTGCCTCTAAGACTGATAACACCACCTAGGTCTCTAGATTTTACTTTTCCATATCCATGTTATATATATTTTTCTTAATTACCTTTATTCTTACATTGATATGAGCTAAATGAGCCTCATCTAGGATTTTTATGTCCTCCTCATCGATGGGGTGTTCACCAAACTATAGTCATCTAATTGGAGTTAAGCGTAAAAATGGATCAAACTTATGAAAGGTGAATTCCTCACCTCCAACCATGGTATTCTTGGTGATTAATCCTTCCAAGCCTACTATCTTAGGATTGAATTTCAACATGGTGGATGACTCTATAACCTTAAGAGGCTTTGGGACCTCCATCCTTGTGCTACTTGAGGCACTTATGGTATCCATTTGGGTGCCACTTGATCATGTTATGGAAACTATCCTTCTCTCATTTTTCTCCTTCATCAAGGCCAATAGACATGGCTTGATCTCTTCATGAACATTAATGTTAATAGTTTTGATCAAGGCCCAAGAGTGAGACAAAGTGGGAATCTTATGGATTTTTCCATAGAAAAAGCATTTAGGGATAATGGGTCCATGAATGTGGGTATTCATTATTGAATAAGTTGACCTTACTCATGGGGTGGGTGAAGGTCAACATGGGATTATTTCTCCCAACTAAGACTAATTCCAATTCTAACTTTCTTATCTATGGGGGTGTTATGGAAACTAGGTCTAAATCAACTTCCTCTAGCTAGGCTTGTGATTCTTATATTTTTCTTCATCATCCTTTGATCCATATGCCTAAGATATCACTCTAAGTGCATCCTTCACCATTTCATTAGGTTCTAATGTAACCATATCTAAGAACTCTATGAGAGACTCTAGTCTATTAGGAGGGTAATCCACTTTTTGATCTATAATATTGGTTGTCACATGGATGCATAACCTAAAGGGTTGTGTCAAAGTCCCTTCAATCATTATGATAGTGAAATAAGGGTAGAACCAAATATCTCATAGCAACTCCACATACTTCTTAATCAATGGGTTAACCTTAATCATGGAGATTCTTATGATGGCTTCCACTAGGATTGGGTAAACATAATCATAAATGAACTACATGTTGTGCCTATACTTGAATATGTGTAGCTTTGAGTAATGATGGGAGATAGTGGGTCTATAATTAGGTGATCAATTCTTAATGTTTGGGATCTTTGTGGAGGCTAAAATGACATCCAATAGATAGGACATCATGTAAAATTATTTTCTTATTTTCTTCTTGATTATTTTAAATTAGGACTTCAAGTGGATGTTGATCATCTCACCTAATGCGGGAGTGAGTCCTTTCTCCACCATGAAGTAAACATATGATACCTATATTTTGTCAATATGTGAGGTAGAGGGGCATCTACATAACCTATTTATTAAGGTCATTATCATCCTAATTCCCTCCTTAAATTAGATAATTGGTATTTTACTGATAGGGTCTTGGACAACTTAGGTTCTAGTGAGCAGCCATGGGAAAAGGATTATGTTTAGATTATGTTCCCCAGTCTATTCTTTGATGGTGGGTAGGTCTATTTATGGATTACATAATTTTTGGTATCTATAAAAAACTAGGGGATAAATGCAAGCTACTTTTTTTAATGTAATATCATGCATAATACAATCATTCTCAATTTTACAATCCTAGAAAAGAGGAGAAAGGACATCAATGTATTGAAGTACCTCAGGCTTGGTGGTAGTGTAGTGTAGGCTAGCCATCTCGATGGAAACTAAGTTATTATATCTCCTTATAATGGTTTCATTCTTTTATTCTTCCCTGGTCAAATCCTGCATCTCATGAATGGTTCAAAAGAGTTTAGACCAATTCTAGTTCCCATTTTTCAAAGATGCAGTGTCTAGGTATGTGTCTTTGAAAATCCTCCCCTCATTATCTAAGGTCAAGTACAACTCAATCTCATCTCCTTTTTATTATTTATCAACTACCATGGCTATGGAAGTTATAAATACTTATCAAATGGATTGTGAGTAATCACATAATTACTTTATTCTCACGTAGACCATAATTGAGCTCTTCTTGGTTTGATTGTGATTAATCTGAGCTCTAATTATGGATTTTAAGGATAATATGGTTTTTCTACGGATTTAATGGTGATGACAATCCAAATTGAGGCTCATTCATGCCTTAGATTAGATTGATACCTAAGCATTTATACCTTTTCCTTTTAAAGCACAAAAAATATCCAATTTTGTCATTTTATTCTTGTGTGGCACCCATGTGGCATCTATTTGACAACTTTCAAGGAAAATTTAATAATTATCTTGAGGGAATAGTCATTGGCTTTTAAAAATCCAAATTTTCATTCGTGTCACTGGATATTTCTTCATGGATTAATTTAGGCCATTGAATATGATTACAAGGCTCGAGAATCATTGATTACTTTATGTCAAGCCTTGTAGTTGTGCCACTTGGCACTTTTGTAGGTCTTCTAGGCTCTACATTCTATTTAGTGGATGCATGTTTGCCATTTGTCATTACTATGGTAATTTGAGGGCTCATTGAAAATTATTTAGTAGCCATACTCTATCTGATTATCCCCTCATGAGAAATCATAGGCCATTGATCTTAATTTGAGTAGATGCACATGATTGGTCTCATGAATTAAATGCCTTAGATTCACTAGGTCCTTCACTCCATCTAATAAATATTCAAAATGAAGTTTAGAACATTGATCTTGTAAAATGGTGATAACTTTAATTAGCATCATGTTAAAAGAAGGGGCTTAGGTTTAAATACTTTAGGAAAAGGTTTATTTTGTGTTTTATAAACATGATACAACCTTAGGCTAAAGTACTTTAGCCTAAGTTTTAGGATACATGTGAAAGGGACCTAGTCTAGATGTCTTAGGCTATGTTTTATGTAGTGTTAACAAATACAACATATAATTTAGGTTAAGATATTTATTCTAAGTTATTAGAACATGTTTGAAGGGGAGCCAAATGATAGAAGGACCAACTGTTAGGTTTTCACCTAGGATTTCATCGTATTAATAAACACAAAATAACCATAGGTTAAAGGTATTTGAGCTATGTTTTATATCGTAATGACAATTTTAAATAATATCTAATATAAGTCTCTTATTTTAAGGTTTATTGCATTAAAATAAATGTAATTGGAACCTTAGGAAATACACCCAGATTAGAACTATGTCTACAAATTCAAAGATCTTAAACATTTGAACATCTTATGTGGGTGTCCCATTGATATGCAATTCAATTCATAATATTTTAGTAAAATTTTAGAGTATATCTCTATGTTTAATAAAAATAATTAACTATCTTAAATTTGATGATCTCATGGATGTTAATGATGGCCTTGTAAACATCAAATGATGATCACAAAAAACATCAAATTTAAGTCAATAGATCATTAGGCTTGATGGGCTTAAAATTGGTGGTCTCATAGATGTTAATCATGGCCTCAAAGATGTCAAATGATGTTTACATGAACTTAAATTTTAAGCTCATGAAACCCTTTTAGTCCATAGACTTTGGAATTGATATGCTCCATTGTATCAATCTTCGTGATGAAGAACAGACCATTGATCAAGATCTAAGTAGTTGCATACCATTAACCCAATTTAATATGTGGGATCCTTTGTTATTAATGTTTGATTTTAGGATTTCCACTTGGTGGCTCCATGGGGATTCTTGATATTTTTACTTTTCATCATTGCATTTGCTCTGTTGGATCAAACTTCATGATGCAACATAGACCATTTGATAAAGATTTGCATATTTACACTTAACATAAGTTTTATCATAAGATTTAATTGTATTAATATATATAAAGATACCTTAGGGTAAAACTTAGGTTAAATTTATATTTGATAGAGGGGGCCCATGATTTTTTAATGATGACCTTTTGCCATTGGATCCTTAGTTCTACTAATACACAGACTGTTGATCTTGATCTGAGTACTTACACCTGATTGGTCTGATGGATCAAATCTTTGATTTCATCAATATTTCTTAACTTCATCAGATCATTTCTCATGATGAGGCATGGATCATCATATCTACAAATAATCAAGTCACTTAAGTTAAGTTGTGGGTAAATATAGGAACTTAGGCTAAAGCTTTAAAACTAAGGTCTTGTTCATGTTGATAAAATATGAATAGGGCCTTAGGATTAAATATTTAGGGTAAGCATACAACAAAGGGGACCTTGTTAAAATAAACATTAGACCACATTAGAAATATAAGGAATAAAGGGGGAAAATAAAAGGGATCAAGTAGGATTTCTAGGTTAAGCTGTGGTCGTGTTAAGAAACATAATCAAGCCTTAACATGAAAATTAGGCTTAAGTCCAATGTAAATTTGAAATTTTATTTCCAAATTATTCTTTCCAATATTTAAATTCGAATATAATGTCCAAGTTAGGTTTTTCTAAAGGAGGGTATCATCCATAAATCCAACTGTGAGCCACCAAAAATTTAAGACTAGTAAAAGTTAGAATATGATTAATCTATAGATCCCAAGAATGATCCATTAAAGGGAGATCCATGAAACCTACAACTTAAGACATGAAATTTAACTTGTTCACAACATTAGGCAAGTTTAAAACAAAACCATGAATGAATGGGCTAGTTTCATCAGGCATGAATGATCTTTAAATTCCAATAAAGTGTACGGTATCAAGTTTTAGTGCTAAGGTTCAAAATAATCACAAGGGTCCTTATTTTTTAGAAATGGGGGTATGTTGACATCAAAAAATGGAAAATTTTAGGGGAAATATAGCAATAAGTCATAACTTAGAGACTCTAGTTTAGATAAACAACTAGGCCATTCATTCTACTTGATCAATGCCATTATTAAATTAGTTCATGGTTGAAACAAACCTTACACGTGCAGAATTAGGATAAAACATCAAGGCATGACCATGTTATGTCTGATTTTATTCCACTTACTATTTTCCATGGGTTTTAAGATATAACTTACAAATTTCATACCTCTAATAATTAACATTGACTTGGAACATGTTTAGAATTCATTAAGAACCATAATTCTAGTTCAAGGATTAGGCATTGCTCTGCTACCAGCCAGGTGTCTATAACCTTGATAGAGATGCCTTTGGTTTCAATAATTGCCTTAATACATTTCCAACCAAGCATCCATAGCCTTGGTGGATATTACCAAAATAAATTTTGATTGAAAATCTTTTGATTTTTCAACAAATTCTTTTTTTTGTATTTTTTTTAGGTCGTTTAGGCTCTTAGCAAAGGTTGGGACCCAGGTTAGCCAAGTTTGAGTATTTGATCAAGTGTTTGATCCTCAAATAATAATGTATGGTTGAAAATTTTTTCTCAATCAAGGATTTTTGTTATGTTCAAACATTACTATACCCTAAAGGATTGATCTTTCATTCTACCTATGTAATTCTTCTTAAAACCAGGTTTAGGTCAAGATAATGTTTAAGGTCTTATGGGATGGGTAACCTATGCATGGGTCCTTACTAGTTTCTATAAATAATAACATCAAGATCTTGTCTCATATCGAAGTTTAAAAAATACATGGGGTTCATATTAGCATTTCTAAATTTTTATATTTTCATGTAAACTAAGGGACTTTGAGCTGAGGGTTGTCCAAAAGGACTTACTGGAAATAAAAAACAAATAAATAATAAATAAACACACCATATAAAATAGAATAAAAATGGAAGAAAACAAATATATATATATGCTTATATAAAAATAATGAACATGAATGAAAAAATCTAAAGGAAACTAACTATCCTACCTACACTAACTCTAGTTATCTTATAGATTTACTCCATGAAGACCCCAAAAGGGGTAACAAAGATATATTGTTTGAGATACTACCCATTGGTGGGTAGTGTGAAATATACTCCTTATATATATTTAAGCCTGAAGGAATTGTCTGTGAGTGTATTTTCAATATGGTAGAGGATAATCCACATAGGTGTAAACTTTCTATGTTTTCCCTTAGGCTTAGATGTTTTGTCCCAAACAAGAACCAAGTCTCCTTGTCTTTGGTTTCTTGTAAAACCACCTTTTTATTTTATTTTGGTGCATACTAAAGTATAAAACATCCTTATTTCATGCTTCCTCCATCTAAATAATCTCTAATATCCTTGAGTTTGCAAATTCTTGAGCTTGTTTCATATACTCTTGCATAAACTTCTAGGTTTGTAGATTGAGTGTGATGGGGAATATGGGCTCCTATCCATGTAATATAAAGAAAGGATATACTTTAAAATCCTTCTTAACTCTTTTTATGTCTACCCAAAGGGCATACTTGAGAATCTTATGCCATGTTCTTGGTTTGTTTGCAGTAGACTTCTTAATGGATTTCATCAAGTTTTTATTTGTTGACTCCGATACCCCATTACCTTAAGGATAATGGTTAGATGAAACTTGAGAATGATATTGTTATTATATGACCATTTTATCATTTCTATGGATGTGTATGTTGAACCATTATCACATACCAAAGATATTGGAGTCCCAAATCTAGTGAATATGCCTTATTCTTGGAATTTAGTCACTTATTTTATTCTACATTATTTTGTGGCTACTACATTAGTCCACCTTGTGCAATAATAATTATCTATCATAACATATTTTTGAACCTCTAATGAGTTGTGGTTTATTACCCCTACAAATTATAATCCTTACTAGGCAAAGTGTTTGTCAATCATGACTAGATGTAATGGCATTACTACCTTTGGCTCTTCTTTATTGAAGGTATAACATGAATGTCATTCTCTCACATGCTTATGATAATATATAAAGATGGTGGACCAATAGTACCCATACTTTAGGATCTTTTGAGTTATTCTTTCTGATGGATGCCCACTTCTTAGCTTCTCATGAAAAGTGATCATTATCTTAGTGTCTTCTTCCTTGGAGACACATCTCAAATACACACCTTCAAAGTTATTTTGGTATAAGATCAAATTATTGATCAAATAGTGAGATGTTTTGATCCTTAAATATCTTATATACTCCTTAGTTATTCATATAAGACAAGTACCATTAATTAGTAAACAAATGATGGAGTCATTCCACTCATTAGCTTGAAATTTTTATTAATCAACTTGCATAATACTTAGCTTAGGGATGGTATTATCAATCATTTGAATCAAACCTTGACACCTTACTAGTTTTACAGTTTTCATTTCTATGTCATATTCTTGAAGAACATACATCCACTTATCTCTTCATTCTCCAAGTTCACATTGGCTTAGCATTAGCTCAATATCTAGGTCTAGAAAAATTGGCATCCAGTTTGTTCCTAAGAATGTAGTACCTAAACATTTTTACAACTTGAAATAATGTAAAGGCTTGTTTACCAATCAAAGGGTAATTTAACTTAGTGTTCTTTAAATTAGTAGTCATAAAATCAATTATATGATTATATCTTTCTATTTTCTGAGTTAACATATAAGCAGTATTGTGTTTAATGGAGAAAGACTAGAGGTAAAAGTCATTTGAAAAGTCAAGACTTATCAAGACTGGGGATTGATTGATTTCACTTTTGATGTCTTTAAAAACCTTATTAGACTCTTCATTTCATGAAACTTTAGCATCCTTCTTCAGCATGTCATTCAATGGCTTGACAATCTCTACAAAGCCATAAATGAACTTTCTTATAATGTTTATCCTACCAAAAAATGATTTTAATTCCTTCTTGATATTGGGAGGATTTATCTTGGATATGGCTTCCACCCTTTCAAGTTTTATGGAAATTCCATCTTAACTAATAACATGGCCTATTAGTTTACCTTTAGTGACACAAAAAATGTTTTTCTTAGGGTTAAGGGAGATTTCATACCTTTTGCACCTTTTAAACACCTATTTTAGATACATGAAATGGTATTCCATATTATTAGAGAAAATAGTTAGATCATCCATGTAAATTATGATACACTTACCAATCAGGCCTTGGAAGGCATGGTCCATGGTCCTTTGAAATTTGGCTCTTGCATTTATCAATCCAAAAGGCATCTTCTTATATGCAAAGGTTCCCTACTTGGTTGTGAATGTTGTATTCATTTTGTCCTCATTATCAACTAGCACTTTATTGTATCCTAAAAAACCATCAAGAAAGACATCATGGTTGAACCTAAAATAATTTATATTACTTGGTCTATAGAGGGAAGAGGATAATTATCCCTTTTAGATGCTTTATTTAAATTTATAAAGTCAATACACAGTCTAATTTCATCATTCCTATTTTTGACTAGAATCAAATTGGCCACCCTGGTAGAATGCCTAATGGGAAATATAATTTTAGCATATAATAGTCTCTTGACCTCTTTGAAGATCATGGGTTCCAAGATAGTGTTCACAAGTCTTTATTTCTGCCTAAAGAGTTTATAACTCTATTTAAGAGGTATAGTATGGATGATGACTCTTGGATCAAAAATAATCAAGTCATCATAAGACCAAGCTATGACATCTTTGTAATTTGTTAACAACTCTTTTCCTCTCTTATTCTCAGCACTAGTGTAGGATTTTCTAACTTTATGTAACTGAGGTTGATCTTAGGGGCCAAGATCAATCGCATTGTAGTCCTTCCAACTTACTTAAGGAACTTTAGAAGCTTCAACTAACTTATCTTGATCAAAGAGTCTTTCCGAGGAAATCATCCCTTTAGGGATCTTGTTGTCATTCAAATGAATGACTTTGACATTAAACTTATCTTCTCTAAAATCATTCTCATCAGATTCATTAATGATTTGAGCTCTAAATTCCCCTAAACTAGTCATGAAGTTCAAGATTTGTTTGTCATCACTAAAGACCTATAGATGATTCACATTGTCTAGGATAGAAGGGAAATATAAAAGATCAATAATAATGTTGGGTGAATCTTGACCTAGCATGAGATTAGAAGTAGTATATGCCAACTCATCAAAAAATTTATTTTCTTCCCTAGGGATAGAAACAATGTTGAAGGCATTAAAAGATTCCAATAGATCCCAAACTCTAAACTTGTACCTCTTGAGGTATGAAAACTTGCATCGATACTTGATTCTCACTTATTTCACTAATAGTTCTAAGTCACCATAAACTAATAGTTCCTTGACTTTATTTTTGATGGAAAATTGTAGGCCTAAGATGAGGGATTCACACTCTACAAGGTTATTGGTGAAAAAAAAACTAGATTCTATAAGAATCATGGTACTTATTACCAATAGGGTCAGTTAGAACAATGCCTACTCCAAATCTAACCTTACACCTAGCCTCATCAAAATTCAACCTCCATAGCCTAGGCACAACATTAGAAGCTTTAAGATCATAAACTTTGGTAGTTTCTAGGGTAGAAATCCCTAAATCTAAATCAAATATGTTGAACCTTTCATTAATGTCATTGTACCCAGTGATCATATGCTTCATTCTTGGCTCTCTCTCGACCCTAATTTGGTTGGGAACCCTATTCCAAGGCAGCCATAGGTGTGAATAATTATTTGACATATATCCATTTAAAGCCTTTATCCATTTTCTACTTAAAAGTAGTCCATATGCATTAGGGATATCTACCACTTAGATATATATAAATTATTGGACTCTTAGCTCATAAGCCAATTACATGTGAACATTTAATAATTCTCAAACCACCTTAACCTTATACTTATCTAACTGGGTGACAACCCTGCCAGACTTAATGGGGGTCAAACCAAGTTGCTTATAAACACCTGCAAGCATGATATTGGTATAAGCACCAGATTCTAACAAACAATTATGTATGTTATCACCAAACATTATAATGATAAGTAAGAAGGGTCGGGACTCTATTTTAGATTTATATATAGCCATGTTTACATTATCAGTCTAGGATATCTTGATGGATTTCTTGCATAAAAACTCTAGCAATAGATCTCATTGCTTTGTGATTTGTGTCAATTCATGGAAGGTGATTGCTCACTGAATTTGACCCTAATTCATATTTGGGTCAACCCATAATATTTTTAACCTTTAGATAAAGTTTCATATGTCTTATGGGGTCATGTATTGTCCTAAATGTCTCACTTACCCTTTCCCTAGTCCTTGCTAAAACCCATCCTCCTTGTACTAGCTCAATCAACTAAAGTCAAAACTGGTCAAACTAGTTCAAAATTATTAAAAGTGATAAATTATATTGAAAATTTCTTAAAATGGTCTTTTAATTTTTTAAGGGTGTCTTCAAGTCACAAATTCACCATTTGCTAGGTTTCATGTGGCAAAAGGGTCATTTAGCCACTTTTATAGCAATAAATTGACTTATATGGATGGTAGGAGTTAAAAAATATGTCATAAAGGTGGATATAAATGTGGACAAGGTAAAATAACGTTATAATTAGTCAAGTGAGAGTTAGAAGTTTGTTATGATCAGTAAATGGTAGTTTTCCTTCAAAAATAGGAGTTTTTAGGCACTTCTATAAATCTCTCAAGTCCACCATCAATTAGAAACATGGTTTAATGACTCTTCACATCCTCATAGGTAATTTCCACATTTTTATTACAAGGATAATGTAATAAAGTTCATCTACAACTTGTTTTTTCTCCATTTTCACTTGGTAAGCAAAGAAAGGCTAGATTCAATCACTTGGAATGGGCCATACAGGTGGAATTTGAAAGAGTGATTCTAGGGGTGGACATTAATCTAAGTGAACTTAAAATTCATAGCAAGAAGTTTTAATTTTGTGCCTCTTCCTTTATGAACAATTAGATTGACTCCAGACAACTTTTTTATAAAATTGCATTAAGGAGGGGTATGGTTCTACATCTATTCCATAGTTTTAGGAATCCATGGAGTTATGTGAGTTTGATGAAGTGTTTAAAAGTTTTAATAGGCCATCTCAAATGGTTTTTACATCATACAACACTTATCCTATAATGTCCTTGAAGGAGTTTTCAAAATTGTGCTTGTTTTCCAAGTTTGTAGCCACAGATGGGTAACCTAAGTTTTACAACATGGAAGGAGCTCTTGAAGATGTCTGATATGATTGGTTTCATGTTTAAAAATGTGTATTTATTGGTTTAACTTGTGAAAAATTAAATTTTAATACTCCTCCAAATCCAAATTGCCTAATCTCCTTGTTCATTGCTTAGTCTACTCAAAATCAACTTATGTTTAAGTTCAAGAGGTTATACAGAGGGGTGAAAGGTGAAATATGATGAAATTCATTATTTAAACCATAAAGTACCCAAGGGTATTATATTTCATACCATTAATTATTGAATGTTTTTCAAGTTGGAGTGTTTCTTTCAAAAGAATGATTGACTATTTTGAGGACTTCAGTCCCTAAATAAGCAAAGCAAAGGTCATAAGGGTTATTTTTTACCTCTAAAAACATGTATCCTTAATTTTTTAGGACCCATAACTTATAAATATTATTTTATATAGTGAGGATAAGACCTATGATAATTTTTAAAAGTAGAGGGTGAGTGGATATGGGAGTTTCTAACCTCTAAAAATGGCAAAAAATCACTGATTATGACAGTGATGACCTACAGGATGTTGATAAAAGGTGACATTGCACTTAAAAGTGGAAATTTATAATTATGACATCAAATTAAAAGCATAATAAATGATAAAAATAGTATCCAATAGATAAAATTATAGTGACAAAGTGGAATTTGACGTTTTGAGATTTCTTAAGCCCTTCTCTAATTGTACACAGGCATGGGAAGGGCATCTACAGCTGGGTTAGTGAATAATGAGTTGGAAGATGGAATGTAGGCATTGTTTTGATCCTTAAAAGAGAATTATAGTGTTAAATAATTTCAATTACCTTAATGGGAAGATATATCACTATCAAATAAACCCTAAACACCATCTAATCACCTACAAAAGGCCTAAAGCATGACTATCATGGTCAAGGTAGAGGGGTACTTGTTGAGGGCATAAACATAAAATGATGATATTTTGAGGGATTATAATAAAATTAAAATAATCAGGAGGTTAAATTATAAATTAAACATGAATATATATTCAAAAATCCTAAATCAAGGCTCAATTTGTACCTACATATAAGGGTTTGGGCCTATCTCAGTCCTTAAAGAGCAGTGACCTGATATTGAGAACAAGAGCTACATTAGAACAAAGAATTGGACTTAAGAATATAAAAATTGATGTAGGATCACTCATATGATTTTAAAACAGCATATTACATTGTATTAGGTATAAAAATCATGAACTAAGCTCTAAATCACCTACATCTAACACCCTAAACAATGATTCCTCAACAAGCAATCAGTGCCCTAGTTGATGGTTTAAAAAAGATAAGGAAGTGTTTGAGAGTAAAAAATACTATAAAATGGTTTAAATACACCACATGAGGCATTAATTACCCTTATATTTCATTTAAAATAAAAATATAACATTTATTTCCTTCAAGCACAACCACTACCCTATCCACCTTCATCAGGCTGTCTTGTCAATGTCTGACTTGGAAATGGTGTTGGATGAAAGTATAAATGGAGGATTTAGGTAAAAAAATTGGTAAAAATTACCAAAAATAAATAATTAATATTATATATTTATCAATTTTTGAATTAAAATAGATAAAACCACCTTTATTTTGTCTCAGAGTAGGGACAATTTTTCATGCACAAAGAAGATAGTTTTAGGGAAAATAATGAAATTGGTGACTAATAGAAAAGCATACCTTGGATTATTATTTTATAATATGTAAAAATACCATACACACACACACACACACACACACACACACACACACACACACACACACACACACACACACACACACACACACACACACACACACACACACACACACACACACACACACACACACACACACACACACACACACACACACACACACACACACACACACACACACACACACACACACACACACACACATAAACTTTCTATAATCCTTAGAATAAAATAGGGTACCCTACACTACAAAGGTTAAAATCACCATGGGAAGGAATGGTAAGCAAATGGCTCGGTAAGGATGGTCACTTCCAATTATAAATCTTGCCAAGAATTAAAATGTTTTTATTAATGTTAGGAGAGCATAATTGATGTTTATAATCTATATATATTTAAATAAAACTTCAAATGGGTTAGTTTGAGGTTTTGGTTGTAGGTAAACGCATTAGTAAGGTTTAAGCCTATTTACAAAAGGGTGGTAATCTTCAATTATATCTCTTAATGAGATATTTTGATGATTGGATAATGTTTGAGAGACAAAAATATAGGTTTTTGAATCTTAATATTGTAGATAAACTATCCAAGAAGCCATTTTTGACTTAAAGTACACTCAAACCTTATAAAATATGTAGAAAAGACATGGATGACCAACCTCAAATGCTTGGAACTCTCATCAATTTTTACATGGGACCTATAGGTTATTAGAGAGGTTTTAGGGTATCATTATCCTTAATTTTTTTCCATTATTTCAATTATTCAATGTACCATCTATATGAACTATTGTTAAAAGGGTAAGGTGCTCCAAACCCTCCAAGATGATTGTTTAGGACCTGTGAGAGAGAAAGGCCAATGAAGTAACTAAAATATATGTTTCAAGCTTATAAATCATTAGGATGATGTAGAGAAGTCTTCATAGATTCATCTCTTGCTAGGGGTCCATACCTAAAAGTACATGGTTGTATGAAATAGGCTAAGAAGAAGCATTTAATGATAGAATAGGGGTCCAAATAGATGATCAATATCCCAAATTCAACATGAGGTATGATATAAGATTAAAAAAAGTGAATCATAGGTCAAGTTTTTAGTTCACACATGTGGGAGCTCAAAATGAACATTTTCGGTCTTTTATGCTAAAGAGGCCTAATTAAGCCTAATTGGGAGGACTAATGGATCTAAAAACACACTTGCCTTAGGTGTTAAACCATGAAACTTGGTATAGAGAAAAATGAGGAAAAAGGGTACTAAAAATGTTCTCACTTAGTCTTGGAGGTCCGTACATTCTCCTACATAAGGATACCTGTGTAAAAATAGGGCTACAAAAAGACAAGGCCTAGTGAAGGCTCTATAGGCAAAATGGGGTCTTGATGAGAGGTTGAAGTCTCCATAAAATCATTAATTATCATAATACAACATAAAACTATCATGGATTTGATTTGAGTCTAATCACATGCATTCAAATCCTAGAATGGAGACATGAGAAGGTAAAGAGCATGGTAAGAATGTTCTACTAGTTCTGATTTATCCCCTCTATCCATTCCTATTGGTGACATCAATTTTTGAGTTTTATTTTCTGTTTTATAATATTTTATTTATATTTAAATTTGGTACACATTTTGGCAACCATTGTGGGACCTTTCTCCCAATTAATCAATTTTTCTTGTTAGTGTTGATTTTGACTAGCTGACAAGTTTGATTAAGCAAAGAAAATCTCAAATTTTTAAAATTTTTATGTGTTTTATGCAAGCCATAATATATCACTATTATTCATGACATTATATTATTGGGATTGGAAAATCTATTAGTGATAATGTAGGTTAGCTACTAGTAGTTAGAGGTTTTAGTAGGGTTTTCTACAAACCTAGGACTCTACTAGTCATGTGATTTCCCTTCTAATAGTGATACTAAAATTCTTAGTAGAGATATTGTCAAAAACTATAGTTGGGTTCTGATTTTAACCTATTTTGTGCTAAATCTATATTACTATAGGTGTGATATCTATTATCATTAATTATATGTTTAGGTCAAGAAGGAAATCCCCTATATCACCTAATCACACATTTTTTGCAAACATGTGACTCTCCCAATCATGGTATTGCCCTAATAATAGTAGGATTACCATTTTTAGTTGTATTATTTTCCTTTAGACACATATTGGGAGAAAACTACTATCACCTTTAAATAATCATTTCCAATGTTTTCGATCTGTTTAATAAGTTTTGAGGATCTATAAGTCAGAAACTAAAGAGGTTTGTCTTTTTGCTAAAAGTGTGAACCATTCATCTATATAATCATTTCGCCACTCTCTATACCTATAAATAGATACTAACAAGTGGTGTTATATGTTTTTAAGGGTTCACAAGGGGTTTATGATGGTGTAGGTTACCGAAAATCCCATCACACAAACTTCTTGGACCCCATTTGATAATATATTTACTATATCAATTGTGGGTTTACCCTGTGTGTAGCAACATTATCATCCCTAGTTGTGACGTTGTAGTTTAGGCTAGTTCAAATTAGTGATAGGTTTGTGTAGCATATTTTATCATCAAATATTGTATTTAATATAAAGACCCTATAAATAATTTTAATATTCTTTATACATCATATATAGACTATTTTTATTAAACATTTCAATACCATTACTTTTATTTTTGATTATAGTCATGGGTTTGTTGATCTGAGTCATGGTTTTATGGTTTACAACAAAACTACCACTGCCAACTCACTCCTAGTCGCATCTTTGTCTTTCTTAGTAGGCATATTTTCAGAAAGACACTAGTTTTATGGTTAACCATGATAGTTTTCCAATGGTTTACAAACCCACAACTAGCTATTCATGAGATTGACACCACAATTGTGGGATCATCCATTCTTGTCATGTGATTGCCCTATACACTCATGGAATTGTATAGACTTGTGGGATTATATAAAGTTAGATTTCTAACCTTATTATTGTAGGTCCTTTGGAGATTTTGTCACCCCATTAGATATTTAAACTTTTTGATTGCAACAAGGGGTGTCATCTTCTAATTTTTGTCTTATAGTTCATTATCTTGATCATTGATTTAAATATATCATTATATTTTATATTATTTTGAAAATAATTATTTAATCTTATGTGTTTATATATCTTTGATTTCTCCTTATATTTATTGATTTGTTGTATCATGTTAAAACACACATAGGTAATTAAATTAGGTAATTAATTATATCGTGTGTTTTCCTATTTGTTACCCCTTCCTCCTAAGATAACATGTGATGTGGAATTGACACCCACACATGGGATTAGTTTATAGGGGTTAGTGTTTTGGATTTATTCAACACACACTAACCAAAATCTATGTTTTAGTGGAGTATAACAATGAGGGATAGCCATCATTAAGCTAAAAAGTTGACACCATACAAGTCATCCATGAAGGGGAAGAGTTAACTCTATAAACCAAGCATTAGATAGCATATATGGACTTTGGCCCTAATGTACCTTCATGTATATCAAACATACCCCTAGAGATCCCATTCAGCCTAGTATAGGAACCTCTTGCCATAATAGGTGTTTCATTAGTTTACTAATCATAGGTTGAGGCTTAATTTTTTGAGTGCGTGTTGTGTTAAACCCATATTTTTTTTGAGATGAGTCAACCTTTTACCCATCCATTTCATATTTAGGTCCTTTGCACATATCCTCTTGAATAATCTATCCTCATCATTCTATCAATTTTAACATATCTCCCCCACCATATTTTTATATACATCCTAGTCATCATTATATATTTTGTATATCCTTCTCTTTGTTGTACCCAATCATCCTTAGTCATACCCTTACCCCCAACCACATCTTACATCCTTACCCAAGTCCATGTTATCACCCACTTACCATATTTAGCTCATCCTTTCTTAGTCTCCCCATATCCCATTATCTATGGTCATCACCCCATTATCTGTGGTCATCACCCCATTATCTTTTACATCCTTGCCTACTCACAATCTTGTCCATCCATTCCTAATCTAACCATATCTACCCATTACCTCATCCACTCATATATCTTAATCACCATCTTATATCCATTGTCTAATCCCATCTACCATATCATCTCTATCACATATTAGCTTAACCATATCCCCTATCATTGATCATCTTAATCATCATATTATATATCCTACTCTCATCCCCTTGTATATATCTTATTTTCTTATACATCTTACTATTCCTATCCCATATTCATCCCACCTATGATTCATCTATCCATCACCTATCTTAATCACATCTTATCTCACTGTCAACATTCTATCCTAAGTCCATCACATCCATAGTCCTAATTATCCTCGTACCATCTTGTCTCATTATCCCATCACCTTGTATATCCTCATTTTACCTTCTTGTATATAATTCTCTCTCTTGTACATCCTTTTTATCATATCTCATCACTAAACCCATACAACATTAGTCATCCCCTAATCATACCTCATCATACACATCTTATCTTAAATCCATACCTGATCAATTATCTTGACCATGCCTTCATCATCCATCTGGTCATCACATCATCTTATCCTAGTTGGCTTCTAGGTCACATACAAGTCTAAACCATCCACCTTTCATTACCCCTTTATCATTTCATCATCACCTATCATCATACTTATCCTTATTCTATTTTCTTAATCAGCTTCATCACATAATCACCTACCATCCCATCTTGACCAAAATCAGTCTAAGGTCTTGAGCTAATATTATCATCCTAATCCCCCTATCATCTTATCACCATCCTATCATCCTAATCCACTTGGTCAAATATCATATCATAATCAATATCTTATTAGCATCTAGTCACCTTGTTAGTCTCAATCTAACAAACCCATCAATCTAATCTAGTCCAATCATCTTGGTTTATTCATAACTAACACCCATCATATCATCTTTTTACTACTTTTAAATTTAGGCACCCATGATATCCCTATTCTGATTACTATCTTGATAACTAGACATTATTGATAGGTTGTTCACACTCATTGTACTATCAATCTAAAATTTTATCATAATATTTAATCCATTAGTTTATCTCATCCACGTTACCACCCGTCATCATACTAGTCCAGTCCCTTGATCTATTTTGTCCAAGAAGCCTTCTCTAATCCTTAGTCTAAATTTGCATCACCATCCATCTTTCCCATAGATTTAGACCTAATCCTCATAGATCAATACATCTTTGTCAATAAGGATGAAGTCCTTTTGTGAGCACTAGAGTTATGTGCTCACCTACCCTCAGACCTTAATCCCATTCACCCGAAATCACCATCTTGTAGCTCTATGAAATCAGTCTCTACCTTCTTTGATGTGATCAACCTCATCAATAAATATATCATATAAAATAAAGATGAATTCCTTTTATAGATATGAAAGATGGGTGCTCACTTTTATAATGATTTTGACCCCATAAGCCTTAAATCACCTCATAAAAAATTCCAACATCAACCCTTATCCCATCCCCTTCCACCATCCACTATCCCCATTCAAAACCCCTTGGCCCCAATTTATACCCATCCATAGTCAAATCCTCCACCTACTAATCATAATCCATCACTTTTATCACCCACCACCATGTAAATGGACCATAATTCCATAGAGTAATATATAGCTACCAATAAAGCATGAAATACTCTTATAATTTATTATGATAGGTGTACCACTTCCTAAAGGTATTATCCCCCTTAAACTTATTGTACTGCCAACACAAACACCTTCATGTCAGTCTCCTTCTAATCCCCCATGCACTACTCATAACCAATCATCTACTCCTTCCCATAGTAGAAAAGGGAATCCAATCTTGACCTCTTATCCATCCACCTAGCCACATCAAACACCATCTAATCTAAAGTCCAATGCTTCCACTTCAAAATCACAAAGCAAAGTAGGTTATTATACTCCCTTCCTATATCTTTGGAATCCCATTTCCAACAAATTATCACCACTAACATGATGATATATCCACCCATATGACATTTTGATCTCACCAAGCCCAAGCCCTCTTAGTAAAAAATAAACCAATATTATATATATCATTAAACATGGGGGAACTCCCTTAAACAATGTCAAAATTTATGAGATTATGTCCAAGACCTCATTAATCATGGTGAAATAGTAATTGAGGATGAATTAGATGAATTTAAATCCTTGGGTAAATAAGAAAAAGAATGCAAATACTTTATTCCCTATCATGATCAAACCCTTCCACTTCCAAACCAAAGACAAGACATCCTATTTATCCTTCATGATACCCCCATCTCCAACCACACATCCTTTCAAAACAAGTCTACTCCCCATAAACCTACTCCTTCTATATCCCATAATTCCTTTCATGGACCTATCTTTACTTCATCTATTATTCATCCATCATCTCCCTCTCACCCATCACATCAAATACCCCGCATTGAGAGGTCAATAGCAGACAATGCATCTATAAATAGTAACATTATATCTTGTGCATCAGAGTCAGCTTTAAAGTCAGTATTTGAGGTCTTATCTTTTGTAATATCATGCTCAACACCCATATCTAAATCAGATTCCTCATCACAACTTTCATCTCTCATTGATGTTGAGAATGCCTATATTTTAGAGGATACCTATAACCCAAATACCTTTTATTCATTACCAGGTATATCTTTTCATCTCATTCTAGATGATGACATCATAAATGAGTTCTTTCAAACTTTATTTGTCAAACATTTTTATATTGAGTTTAATCCTCCTTTGGATGCATCTACTATAAGTAGTCCTAGTGATCCTTTTGTTGATCTTGAGAAGATCTTCTCCAATGTCAAAAATAGGTCTCTTAAGAACCCTTATGAAGACTATGTTTCCCCATCACCACTCATTGACCTCATCATACCATCTCCATCACCTTCTTCTATCATATATCCCTTTCTTCCCATTAATGATAATTTAATCACCTCCCTCCATAAGGATGAATAGGAACATGCATCAGTGGTCCCTTCCTCACTAATTATAATGTGTGACACCAATCCAAAGGTCTAAAAAAATATTCTAAAAGTCAATCATAACAATCAATACATATTTGATCCTATCAATCAAAGTAAAAAAATCAGATCATTGGCCTAATTCAATAGCATTTCTTCCTAGTGAAGCCTATAAACTAGCACTAGGGATCCATCAAAGTCAAAATAATCAATCAATATCCCTTGGTGAAGCCCAAAATTAGGCACCAAGGGGTAGTCAAAATCAAATATAGTCAAATTCTCAAAATCATATGGCTAATCATCCATTAAATAATCAGATCAGAGATATAACACATCATCAAAATGTTTTGTATCTCTTGCAATCTTTTGTTGCATGTCACCAATCAAATGAAGCATGTGCCATACCTCCAATGATGTATTTTATTTCTAGTCCTAATCCTCTATCACCCATAACCCCATCCTATCACAATCCTATCATCTTTTTTAGTCCTAATCCTCCCTCCTCCATCACACCAACTTTTCTTGATCTTATCATACATAAAAATCATGATCTAATTTAATCTATATCCCACATCACTAACACATTCAACATTGTCTCTCCTAGGGGAAACAATGATACCTGGTCTAGATATTTGAAGGGGTCACCATCAAGAATCACTAAAGGTCACCAGGGCTTCTAGGCATCTACCACTATTATGGAATAGGTGTTGGATAAATAATCCATCAAATTTTCATGCCTTAAATCTCACCCATTATCCAATAATTTCATATTCCATCTAAAAATTCAAAAAATTAAAAAAAAAAACATTCATCCAATAGTGAAAACTAGTCTTCTAGTACCTTGGGCAAGTACTATGATGACAACTAGTTTCCAGTGTCATGTTAAAATAATCTATTATCTATATTGTTACTCAAAACTTGGGGATAAATCCATCCATTTCATACCCTCGTCCATCTATCCCACTTATCACATCCCTTGTCCACCTTGTTTATATCCCTCAACCCATCATCCATCATCATATCATGCATCCTATCTCTTCTTCTTTCCCATCTTAACCTTTGTAATAAAGTACAAGGTATCCTAATAAATGTCTCAAAACCATCATGGCATATCCTCTAATAGATAATTGGTCAAATAACCATCTAGTCCATCCATGATGTGGTCATTGGTTATCCTTATTCCATTCATCATTACCACTATCATTATCACCCTTTGTCATACCATTCATCATCTCTCCATCCATCTCCTAGTTGTTAGGCTTGGTATTCTCTTTTCTAGTAATCCCATTTGTATAGTATATATACATATCCCAAAAATCCCTAAAAATTGAAATATGTCAAAAATCATAAAAATCATAAAAGCTAAAAAAGCCAAAAAAATTCTATTGTGTCTTATCTTATTCATAATCGCATAGTTTCATCCATCTCCATCCATCTCATATTGTCACATATTTTGGTTACCACATTTAGTGTTGGAACCAAATTAGAGTGGACACCTAACTCCCCATATCTTACTCATCCTATTAGATTGGTCTTATCAACATACACCACCTTGTCAAATACTTTAATCTAGCACCCATCACTTCCTATCAAGTAATATTCAATCTAGCACCCATCCAATTACCATTTGATAGTATATAAGGTACTTGACCCCATCAATATCTTTATTATTACCTCTTCATGTCTAGCACCCATCTAATCACTTTTGTTAACATGAAGGGTATCTGATCCCATCATCATTTCCTAGTCTCCTTACTAGATTAGATCTTTATAGGACCTAATCTATTGCTAATCCTTGGTCATCCCCTATCTAACTAACCATACTTGGCCACTTTTTGATCCAGTTTCAAGGTAAAATTATTATTGAAAGACCTTATCACATCATCCATCCTTTTATCCTAAACTAGGGGAAACATCTTATCTTAATCCTAATTATTATCACCCTACCCAAATCCAAGACCATCCTAAGTCCATAATCACATCATGATCATCCAACCCATCACCTAGTCACTCATCCTATCATTAGATAAGACATTATGACATTGCATTTAGATGTTTGTGTGTGTGTTACTTGCTTATTTTATTTGTCTTCTCATGTATATATATTTTTTATTTTTATGTTTTATTTTCACTGTGTCTTTTTGGGAAATAAATTAGGATGTTATGGGGACACCAAAAATGACCTCAAATATGTAGAGTTCACCATTTACCCATGCACTTTGGAAAAATTTTCTCTTGGTCATCCTTATATCATGGGGTATATTATCAAAGTGTTATATTTATCAGATTACTTAGACTATGATGAGCTTTATGACATTTGTGATGGCTTTATCTCATTATTTATCTCATCATCCTTCTCCCCATCATAACCCATTCAATGAACATCAAATATTTTATCCTCATCCTATAATCTAAATCATATCCTATCATCACTAATTTCATCCTTTAATCCCTTATCATCATCATTATCGTCATCATCATCATCATCCTCCTCCTCCTCCTCTAGCCATGAGTCAAAACTACATTGACTTGAGGTCTTTCCAAAATATGTAGGCAATAATTGGCCACTCTTCCATGCCCAAGGATATATCAACCTCTATTTCCTCTCTCACTCCCTTGCATGTTTATTTTATAGGGGCATCATCCCAATATTTTTGGTCACTTGATCATATCAATTCTTATTTATCATCACCTACATCATCTTGATCTATTTAGATTTGAGATACACCCATCCTTAGCATTAATCCTATCATATATATTATCCTAGATAATACCTCTCCTTTGAATGCATCCATGCTTGGGATACATCTAAAGCTTGTATCATTTTAATCCTATCATCATCTTGTTATGATTCATTCCCACATAGGATGTGTTGACAATTGTAACACCCATCGTCTTTATTCCCTATGTATGTGTCCTTGTGAGGGGAATCATTATCAATTTATATCTAATTAATCAATGTCAAACTCATCTTATTCATCTTCTATCCCACATCTGGCATCCCATCCCCTCATATATACATCTCACCCCACCTATTATTTCTTCTTTTGAGTGGCCATCCATCACATTCTTCCCCACATGTCCCCTTGAGGGGGTATCATATCCCCTAACATCATCTACTAACATTCATCCATGACATGGTTTTTATTTGAAGACCCATTACTCCTTCCACTTCATCCACTCACAATGTTATTTCAAAGAGGGACAAAATGTATGCACCTAAAATTACTCACTTCATTACAATCAACTAATATTCCTATTAGTTGACACTAATTCCACTTAACCTATTTTATTTTGATAATTAATTCCCCTATATATATATATGTATTATGTGTGTGTGTGTGTGTGTGTGTGTGTGTGTGTGTGTGTGTGTGTGTGTGTGTATATAATTCCCATATAATAGGTAATTAGAATTGTATTATGATAATGGGAGATTTATAAGAATTAATGAGGGAATGAGATTAGGATAACAATGGTGAACGAATGATAATGGATGGAGATTATATATATATATATATATATATATATATATATATATATATAATGTCTCCATCCATTATCATTCATTCGCCATCCTTAGCCTAATCCCATTCCATCATTAATTCTTATAAATCTCCCATTATCATAATACAATTCTAATTACCTATTATATGGGAATTTAAAATTCCCATAACCCTACCTACCCATCTACTAACCCACATCCTAGCCTTTCCTACATCCCTATGTCTCTAATCCTCACATAATCCCCCATCCAACCCCCACCTAATCCTCCATTATCTATAAGATAATGGACAAGTTTCTTAAATTGGAGACTTCCCTCCAAGTCTCTAGAAACCTCTAATTTTAGAGGTTTCCCAAGGAATTTAATAGTCCTTGGATAATATAGATCCATTGATCTCATCTCTATAAATTCAAATAATAACCCTTGATTTTCTCTCTTAAAATCTATATAAGAAACCTTTCCCTCACCCTCATTCCATCTTGAAATATCATACCAAAACCATGTCAAAATACAATTAGAAATCCCATACCAAAACCATGCCAAAATCATCTTATAAATCCTATATCAAATCCATAATCAACCATCAAAGCATCCGTTATCATAATCCAAAATAAATCTACATGGAATTAATCTGAGTCTAATCCCATGCATTTGAATCCTATAATGGAGACATGAGAAGGTAAAGATCATGGTAAGAATGTTCTACTAGTTCTTATTTATTTCCTCTATTTATTATTATTGGTGCCATCAAGTTTTGAGTTTTATTGTCATTTTGATAATATTTACTTGATCTTGAAATTTGGTGCACAATAAAATCTAATATAAGTCTCTTGTCCTAAGGTTTATTGCATTCAAATATATGTAATTAGAACTTCATGAAATAGACTTAGATTAGAACTATTTATATAAATACTTAGATCATGAAGCCATTTTATCATTATAAATTAAAATATCTTAAACATTTATACATCTTTTGAGGGTGTCCCATTGATCTATAATTTAATCCATAAGATTTTATTAATATTTTGGAGTATATCTCTATGTCTAAGAAAAATAATCATCTAGCTTAAATTTGATGATCTCATGGATGCCAATTACATCCTTATGGAGATCAAATGATGGTCATAAGAACATGAAATTTAAGTCAATATATCAATAGGTTTGATGGGCTTAAAATTGATGATCTTGAAAAAATTAATGATAGCCTCATGAAAATCAAATGACATTCATGAGAATGTCAATTTTAAGATCATGAAACCCTTCTGGTCTATAGACTTTGGTTTTTATAGGCTTTGTTAGATCAATTTCCATGATGAAGTGTAGATCATTGATCAAGATCTAAGTAGTTGCATGCCATTGACCCAATTTACTATGTAGGACCCTTTGTTATTATTATTTGAATATGTTAGTACCACTTAGAAGCTTTGTGTGGCTTCTTGATATTTTGACTTTTCATCACTATGTTTACTCCGTTGGAGTAAACTTTACGATGCACCATAGATTATTTGATCAAGATTTGGATATTTACACTTAACATAAGTTTTATCATAAGGTTAAGTTATATCAATAAATATAATAAAACCTTAGGGTAAAACTTAGATTAAATTTTTATTTGATAGAGGGATCCCATGTTTTTTTTATGATAACCTTACACTGTTTAATCCTCGATTCTCCTTAACTGCAGATGATTGATCTTGATTTGGGTACTTACACTTGATTGGTTTGATAGATTAAATATTTGATTTTGTTAGGATTTCTTTGCTTCATTAAATCATTTCTCATGATGAATCCTAGACCATTAGATCTACAAAGAAGTAAGACACTTAAGTTAAGTTATGGGTAAATATAAAAACTTAGGTTAAATCTTTAAAACTAAGGTCTTGTTCATGTTGATAAAATAAGAATGGGGCCTTAGGGTTGAAACTTTAGGATAAGCATGAAAAAAAGGGGACCCTTATAAAATAAACCTCAGACCATGTTACAAATATAAAAAACAAAGGGGGAAAATAAAAGGGATCAAGTAGGATTTTTAGGTTAAGGTTTGGTCATGTTAAGAAACACAATCAAGCATTAACATGAAATTTAGGCTTAAATCCAAAGTAAATTTGAAATTTTCCTACCAAATACATCCTACCAATATTTAAATTTTAATTAAAGGTCTAATTTAGGGTTTTCAATGTAGTTTTTAATCCATGAATCCAATTGCAAGCCACCATAAATTCAAGACTAGTAAAAGTTAAAATATGTTTAATTTATAGATCCCAAGCATGATCCATTGAAGGGATCTCTATGAAAATAAAAATTAAGACATGATAGTTAACTTTTTAGTAGCATTAAGCAAGGTTAAAAAAATCATGAATGAATGGGCTAGTTTCAATTAGAATGGATGATCTTGAAATTTTAGTAAAGTGTAGGGTATCAAGTTTTAATGCTAAGTGTAGACACTAAAAAAATGTACACTTACAATTTTTTATGCCTAAATGCCTCAAAATCCCCTAAGAATTCTTAAAAATTCCCAAAACCATCTTAATCTAACCAAATAATTATTCTTATAGTCACACAATATAATTTAAAATCACTATTTGAAAGTACTATTCAAAAGTAGTATTCATCATCACTATTCACTGTGGGACCCACTATCACTATTCATGATGACATAACATGATGAAATATTATGATGACATGGAAAGTGACATATCATGTGATTTAGATGTGATATGGTGAGTGACGTGGCTTAGAAGTGATGTGGCTTGATGTGGGACATCATACCCCACCTAGGACCCTTTCCAAAGTGCTTGATGACCTCATTCAATCATTACAAGCCCCCCCTTGAAATGTGGTGAATTTAATTTTAATAGGTCATTATTCAACATGTATTTTTGTCTTCCCACATGAAATTAGACTTTAAAAGAGATAACTACCACTTTAAGACTTTGGGAGAAACAAAGGGCACCCATCTCTGACTTTGTCACCCAAAGGGAGTCTCACCAACCTAATTTAGAGACTTTCCAACCCACATAGGAATCCCCAAGAAAGTCACCTTGGAATTTTCATCCCTCCACATGGAAAATGGTACCACATTTGGATGAAGACAAATAAGGGTGGTAAAAAGTCTTCAGTCTTATTCAAACACATATGCATGATTTCCATTCAAACTTGGATTCATGTGCAAAGTGGAATATTTTCCAACCTACATGGGAATCCTCACCTACTTAACCTTGAATAAACCATGAGCCCACTTGGATAAATTTGAATTACTTCACTATTCCACTATTTATAATATTTTTTCACACAAAAATGTTATAAATACCCCACTCTCCTTCAGCCAAGGTTAAGTGCCAAGTTAGTCTTTTGTTCTTAGCATATTTCTACAAGTTTCTTAGAGGAGATCATAATATTGGAGGTAATCATAATCTTGGAGGATAAAATATAAAATTTATGAACCTATAATGAAATTTATTCAAGCTTCATCTACATTCAACCATCATTAACATCTTCACGCCACTTCAACAACATTGAGGTAATTTACTTTATTTTGGAACTTCAATTCTTTCTTTATTTCCATTTGGCCTTATCTTTTCTTAACCTCCATAATCTTAATCCCTTAACCTCTTCCTATATATCCCATTCATATCATTAAATCCCTTTGGCTATTTCCTTTTCATTTATCCCCTTTATCCCATTCACCTCTTTGCCTCATTTACCTCTTTTCCCTCTTTTCCATCTTTACCTTTATTTTTCCTTTTCCATATTTAATTATTTTCCTCATTTATCTATTCATCTCTTTGTATAATTTTATACTTGACCATCTACCCAAACCAACAAAACAATCCTTTTTATCCTCACCACTTTACCAAACCAAAACCATAACCTTTACCAATTTTTAGCATTAGTATTAATTAAGCTATTGTGTTCATTTAGTTATCTTTTTCAAAGCATTTAAATTTATTGTATCAAATATAGTTATTTATTATTTTAGTATAATTTATTTTCTATTTATATGCAAAATATACTTATTTTAACATTCCAACTTAAGTGTTTTGAGGAAGGTGGATTGACAACCTCCTAGAAAGCTTTCACTTCTAGGATCTAGCTCATGCTAGGCAATCCACCCAACTAATTGTCTAACAGAAAAAAAATTTATGGTAGTAATTTCTTATTTTTAGGTATTAATATCTAGGTGAACAAGAGTTCTCAATAATAATATATATTCTATTCATGCACATTCAATAGGTTTTTCTTCCACACCCTTCATTCTTAGTTTCTTTCATTTAAAAAACAAAAAAATAAGAAAATAAAACAATAGATAGAAACATTTTGGCATGTCTGGTGGGACCCTTGAGTTTTATTGGGTTCATAAATGTTGTATGAAATTTATAATTTCATTAGTTAAAGTCATTTATTTTAATTATAGGAAAATTAAGGTTTCTCTCTTAATAAAAAAACAAAAAATAAAAACACAAATTTTAGTTGCATTTTTGTAAAAGTTAACGTTTATTTTCATTGCATCTTTAAAATAAATAAAAATAAAAATCATCCTAGGATTATGAATTTCATTATCATCATTAATTTATATATTTTTTATGCATTTAAATAAATTTGAATTTTTATTGTGGGTTTAAAACAAACACTTTATATCCATTGAATTGCTTGTTAATCTTAGTTCATCTAGTAACTAGGAGGAACAGTAATTTTATCATATATTTCACTTGTATTTACACACTAATACAAACCACCAAATAATCAACACATGAAAACAATACTTGAGACAAGGACTAACTGGGATTTCATCACCTGGTGGCAACCTTACCCCCTCTCAGCTATCCCACTTGGATTTCACCACCAAGGGGAGAACCAACTTAGCTCTCTAGTTGAGTATAAACTCTGGACTTGGTATTTCTTAGCTAAGCACCTATCACACTTATCACTATAGGATTATGAAGTGAGGGGTTAGGCCTCAATACCCAACCACATACAAAATTTCAACATAGATCTTCCTTTGGAGCACCTAAACCACCCAAAACCAACCATAGCTTGCCTTCTTAGTACTTATATAAAACTAGATTTACCTTAACACTTTCTAAGCCATAAGCCAAAAGAGAGATAGTTAAAACTCTAGGATTTAATGTATCTTAGTGTATGCTTTGACTGCCTTGAATATTTTCTTTTTCTTGCTTATTATTTGAGATGTGAGCTTCATTTCTCTCCATTCTTCACATAGTCTTTACCATACTACAAATTGAAGAATCGATCCAACAAAGAACCTATTTTCCAATACCTCATCTCCACTATATTTTTAAATGGAGAGATTTCCTATTTTATCTCTTAGAGATCTTAATTTTTCTAGGATCTTAGATAACAATCCTTTTGTCTTAAAGTGGTACCTTGCATCAAAAACAACTTATTCTCCCTTCCTTACCAAAAATCAACCCAACCTTGTCTACAACCAACCCAATCCTATCTAAAACCAACCCAAACTTGTCTATAACCAACCCAATCTTGTTTATATTCAACTTAACATTACCTATAACTCATAAAATTCCAACTTCAACCAACCCATAAACTATTAACCTTCACCCGAACTATCACCTGAGTTTGTTGCAATGATAACAGATTGGATAGCTAGATTAGAGTTAAAACTTAGGCCATCTATTTTTGATATCCATGATCAATAAAACATCACTTACAACAAAAAAATGGCCTATCATCAACCATTTAATTATTATCATGCCCAACCAACAACCTATCAACATATATCATCTCAATCACCCCAACCTTGTCAAAGATTAGGCCATTTCCCCCAACTATCATATCAACCTCAACCCACCTTATTAACCCAATCAATTTCATCATCCTTAACTAATCAGCCAACCTATCAATAAACCTTTTAACCTATCAAACCAACTAACCTCTTCAAGCCAATAAAATAACTTATAAATAGTTTCACACCCTAATGTGATAATAGAGACATTGGTACACCCTCTTTTGGCCGTTAATAAACCTACAACTGAAGAAACTATAATAAAACCAACCTTAACAAATCTAATTTTTAACCAAGTATAACCTTTATAAATTTCCTTACAAACCTCAATTAAGGAAACCAAACAATATTTTCCACTTCCCCTTTTAGTGAATCAAAGACAACCAAAATCATCTGACACTTGTGAGGTGCACACGATCAATGTTGTTATGATAAACCTATTACTAGTACTTCTTCCACCCCACTCATTATAGTAACGGGGTAACTTCCCATTCCTTTTGATAACCAAACAATGGAAGAAACCACTCCCTTCCTTTCACTTGACACCATTACACCTTCTTTGCTCACCACAAACTCACCTACTCTTCCTTTGGAAATCATTACTTTAGAAGAGGACACCTTATCCACTCCATCTATGGAAGAAACATCTTCTCTAAATTTTGAACCTTCCACAAAAAACATAAATGAGGAAACCATTCCCTCTTCTCCACCCAAGGGTTTAAGCTTTGAAATTAATGATCAAGGAACCAAACCTATCTAAAATCCCTTTTCTAGGCTAGTACAAATCCTAAAGTTCACTTCTCAACACAATCTTGATAAAGCCACTTTCTGGAATCATATTGGCCTCCCCTATTAAAACAAACAAGAACCCTTAGCTTCACTTGAATCCACCATCAAGCCCATCACTACCTCAACCCTATCCTCAAATACTCCATCCTCCAAAACTGTAAGGGAACCATCCAACCCACTTCCATGTAAAATTGTTAAATACCCTTATACCTCTTTAACCAAACCAATCAAGAATATAGGAATAATTCTTATTCCTATCCTAGCTCACCAATATTTGAAATTATACCTAACTCCATCAAGTACATGAAATAAAACTTTGGCTAAACCTATTAAAAGGGTGGAATCTCCTAAACCATCTAGAAATAGACCCATGGTCCTCCATTCTCTTAAATCTTCTAATTTTAAACCAACCAAGCAACCCCAACCTAACCAAGCTACTAAAACCTTTCCACAACTAAAAACTTCCAAGGTAAAGACTACTACTAAGAAGGATCCCACTCTAATGCCCAAAAATACATCACCCTAACACCTTTAATTGAATCCTATTCAACTATTTTACAAAGGTTATTTAGAACTTCCTCCTTAACCTTACCATCTCTCAAACGTTTCTAACCTATCAAAACTTTTGACCCTTCATGTCCACAACCAAAATGGTTTAATGTTAGCTTATTCTATGTATACCATAGGACACTTGGATATGACATAGAGCATTGAAAATCTCTCTAATCACTCATTCACAACTTATATGAGGATATTATGTTATCAAATGAACCTCTCTTAACCAATCAAAACCAACCTAACTAACAAAGTAAAACTACCCCACCACTCATAACTTTTGCAATAAAAACTAATTTTAGGAAGGCTCCTAAAACTAAAAAACTATCACCTCCAACACGTTTGCATGAATCTTATTCAACTATTTTACAAAGGTTATTGCAAACCTCTTCCTTAACCTTACCACCTATCAAAGATTTTTACCCTATAAAAAATTTTGACCCTTCAAGCCCAAAACTATCATGGTAAAATGACCACCATGTTTGATCTTACTATAGGATACTTGGCCCTAATACCAAACATTGAAATTCTCTTAAAACCATTATCCACCAACTTTATGATAAGGATAATATGTTATTAAATGAACATCCTTTGAGCCCATTACCAACCCAACCATCAACCAAACCTACCCAACACTTGCCTATTCCCCCATTTTCACCTAAGAATAAAGAGGAACCGAAGCAACAAGCGAAACCAACACTTCATTTTATCCACACCATCTATAGGGTTACCCACTCTTAGGTCCTAAAAAAGGATAAGGGAAGGTTAAAATTTTGATTTCAAAGACATACCCTTCAAAACCTCAACATTCTAATAGAACCCAACCACAAACACCATCACTTTGGGATCTTTTTCCCACCCATTCAAAGATTAAATTGGGGGAACTTTCATTATATAAAGGTTTAACAATTTATTAACTTTAATGATACCTTAACCTTTAAGTTAACTAACCCTTGGATTTTTTCCTCAACCTATCAACCAAACCTATCGATCAACCCAACATGAACCAAGTGGTATATCAAATTGGGGAAACTTATTTGGACAACACCTGACCTATTTGGGATATAATTTTTTTCATCAAACCATTGGAGATTACCCATATCCATAAAAACTAACCAAATTTAACTCAAACCTAAGGACTTCAATATTGGAGACCTCATCCTAAAGTAAAACTGACATGTGACCAACATGGAGAAAAGTAAAATGAGGCAATTTTTCTTGTAATTATCTAAGACCCTACATCATCACCCATAAGTATGTATCAAGAACTTATCATTTGTCCTCTCTTAAAGGCAAGCCAAAACTTAATCCTCTCAATTCTTTACATCTATATCTATTTTTTTGCTAAAGAAGGATGAAGCTCACCTATTTGTCTAACTTAAGCTCATCCCTTGATTATGAGACTTTAACCTTCACCCACCTTCCTCTTCCCCTCTTGAGGATAATTGATTACAACATAGAATCATGTGATTAACCATCAAAATCATGGCCTAATCCTAAATATGGGTACCATATCTCTACCCATAGCATGGTTCTCATGGATACTTTTCATCTCTAACAAGATGTAATCCCATGGTCATTGTCTCTCAAAACCACACCCTTTCACATAACATTAACATTATTATGAAAAGTTTTACCCTCATAAAGGTAAATCTCTGAACCTAATTAGATTATTCCATGTATAAACACATTTCATCTTAAAAAAATTAATTGGGTCAATAACTTAAGCATTACAGACTGCCCCCTCGAAGGACAACTACCCAAAAAGAATTGCTAGATGTAAGGTAGACTGCTCCCTTGAAGGATAGCTAACAAGAACATTAAAACAAAGCCAATAAGCTTAGACCAACCCCTTGAATGATGTTTGAGTTAACTTTGTCAAAATTAGCATAATTTTATGGAATATTATCACATCTATCAAGTTCCCTTATGCAAAAATAAATCAAAAGACCCACTATCACAACCAATTCTAAAGCTGTAATCAGCTCTAGAGTAAGATAATAAGTTAGATGCCATAATTGGATTTCCCATGTAGACTTCTTGGATTGATTAGTCTACATCTACCATATGACATGGACTTGTTTAATACAATTCTTAGGTCACCTATAGAAGGGGAAAAATAATTCACATGAGGTTAACATACATATCACCCATTTTCCCTTTTGACTATCTATAAATCAAGGGATTTAGAGATTACTTGACACCCTATGATCAAGAAACCTTTTTTATCAACTAATAATAATTCATGAATAATGTTCAAAGGGATTATATTCATTAAGCTAATCCCACTTTAGGTCTATGTTCAATCCTTATTAAAAACAAAGCATCATGCCCTATTTTTATCTTACTATTCTTGGTTGATGTTTTCATCATGAGTTTTACCATCCAGTGTTGCAACAATAATAATCACTCTTTTTACATTAAGAGAGAATAAAAAAACCATCACCATACCATTCATAATCATAACCATAACTTTCATAAGTATCCACCCAATTATAACCATAACATTCAACTAGCAACATCCAAAAGATTTTGTACATATTTACAATAAACTATTCAAATATTATATTTTAGGTGTGATAATTCACACAAAACATACAAAATTATTATAATATCTACATCTACATAATCATTAAACCAATTATTTGGTGACTCTAGACTTGTGTTCATCCATCCTTATACTTGATTACTCCCTGAACTTACATCCATAGCTTTTCCTATCTTAGTAGTTTATAAAGGGCATACTTTGTTCTCCTCTACCACAGTCATCCCTATAAAGAAAGAATAATACTCTTCTAAAGGTATTTTATAGTGATACATTCACCTTATTTCTCCTTTTTCCCTCTTATTCCTACTAACCCATTACCACATACTCTAAGCATCAAAACCAAATCATTAGTAGTGTTTACTTGAGCATGGTGGTTTTTTATTTTGTGCTAGCTGAATGTTTATTTGTAAAAAGAGAACCACCATCTTCTCTTGTCCATGCAAATTATTTTTGGTTAGGCCAAAACTAGCAAACTAAATAATTCATTGGTTCCATGAAGTTGGGACAAAGGATGTAGATATGGCCACCATTTATCTAGCCTACCCATGCAGCTCTTAGGTTAGTCAAGGTCCATCCTCTATTGTTCACCACACTTATAACTTCCTTACTTATAAAATCTCCTTAACCATCAAATAAATTATTTATAGGTCATGAATTTGATACTACCCTTAAAACTTAGCTCGTAGCAGTGGTCAACCTTGGCCACAATGACTCTATAGATCTGGATAGACCCCCAACTCCTAAAACTCAGCTTGTAGTGGTTGACATTATCTCCAAACTCTTATGCTCACATAATTTTAGAAGGTGTAACCTCCTTACAAAGGCACATCTTATTTGGATTGGCTCCATTGAATAACATTTATGGTACTTAGCATTGTGTTCACTTCTAATTTATCCTAACTCACCCATCTATAGATCTCATCCTCCTACATGTGAGATCATTATGATAACTATTTACCAATCTACACCATTCACTTTCACCGACACCTTCACCAAAACCCAAAACTATTTTTTTACCAAACCTTCTCCCTCAACCCAAACTAGCCCATGTAGTCCATCAAATTAGGGCAACCAATTTGCACAACACTCATCCAAACCTTGTTGAACTACATTGGATTAATGTCCACAAACTATGTAGGCACTGATCTAGGGGTAGCTCAGCCAGTAACAAGTAATTCCCATCCTTTTTTTCTTCTCACTCATTTCTATCACTAACAATGCCCTCTTGCTTAGGGCATCCTACATCAAGGAAGCTTTGAATTCTTTCTTCAACATCCTTATGTTTTAACACCATCTAATACTTCTTCTTAAGTCTTTCCTCCATTTTTGGGAGAACTACATTGGCTTGATGTCTTTTTGGACTATGTAGGTAGAACTTAGTTATTGAGGTCAGCTCAGCCACTTCCTTTACTTTATTTTCCCTTCTCACCTAAAATCTCTTCCTCCACTTCTCTACCTATCTCCTAACCACCTCCATACATCTAGATTATCAATATATTTTAATCATTTTTCTAGCTTGTGAATATCTTTTAACAAAAGGTTTGAAGACATTCCCCATTAGCCCCTGTTACCTCCCATAGAGATGCCTCCTACTCTGCTTCATTGGCCTCCACATCAGCTCTCCTTGTGCATGCTTTATGGCTCACTTCCCTACCTACCTTTTGAAATTTTTACCTCTCTTTCACCTTATTACCAACCTTTCCCTTTATCCCCTTCAACATCATTCTCCATCTTCATCATCTTCCCTCACCTTTGACTATTTGTCATACCCTCTTTATCACTCTCTTTTCCTTACCCATTCCACATCATACTATGCATCTTGCAAGATTTCTATTAGTTTTCTTGCTGCACTTTTTATTTACATGTACCACCACTCTCTTCCATTCAACCACTCTTCACACCATACCCATTTTCCATTCTTCTTTTTTGTATTTTTTCCATCCTTTCATCCTTTATATCTTCACCATTTTTGTCCACAACTAGTTTCTCTTTGGGTATTTATATTTTGAGAAGCCTTCCATAATTTCCCTTTTCTTCTTATCTCTTTTCTCCTTTTTCCATTTTCCACTCCCCTTTTCCTCTTTCTTTCTTGGTACTTACTTATATTTTGTGTCTATGTGAATATTCATGCTTTGTATCCCTGCTTCAATTCTTCCTTTTTGTCCTTATCATTCATGATCTTCATGCTTTAGTTTCATCTCACTCCCTTTCATTATGTTCCCCTATTTATTCACCACCTCACCCTTTTTTATCTTGTCAAACTCTTCTGACAAGATGATTAACATGCATAACTTATCTCTTCATCTTATTTTTCTTAACCCCTTTCACATTTTCCATCTTTTTCTCCTCTCCAAAACCACCATTTGATTTGTTTTGTTGTTCTTTACCTTTATTATCATCACCCATGATTACTTAGTCAAGATACCACCTGCTTCTTCCCTCTCCCATCATCCTCTTTGTGTCCTCATTTCACTCCTTGTTTCCTCATGTTTCCTTTTCTTCCATTTATTTCCTTGTTTTTTATTTTCATCACCAAACTATTTTCTCTTTTGTCTTTTTTAGACTTGTTTTAAAACCTTTCATGTCCACCCATATCCCTCATTCTCCCTTACCCTTCATGATTGTTACACTTCTCTCCCCATCCCTTTTAATTCTCCAATGTGTCATTCTTTAGTGCATCTCTCACCCCTAATATTCTACCTTTTATTTTTCTTCTCTTTTCTCTATTTCATTTAATTTTTTTCATCTCCCTTAATGCCATTCCTTTTTATTCTCAACCTATATGACCATTCCTAAATTCTTACATCTTTTTCCACCTTCATCTTTATCTACGACCACATTGGTTTCTCTTCATTCATCTCTATGTCCACCTTTACCTCATCCATTGTTGGATCTCCCTTATGTTCTCTAGTTTCACCTCTACCTCTTTAGAGTGCAATCACTAGTTTTACTACTTCTATGTATATCTCCTTATATGATTCCTTATATCCTCCATTCCCTTGCCTTAATGCACAAAATCTTATTAGGTTACTTTAGGAGCATCCCTTTATTCCTTTATTGCCTCTATATATTGTTCTTAGACTCTCTTTTTTGTCTATCTCCAACTACTCCCTTCACCCTCCCTATAATTTCTTTCATTTTCAACTCTCTACCCATTTTGAGCATGATATGGCCTGTAAGGTCTTCCACTCAATTTTGGTTTACTAAAAGATATATACCAATCCTACGGTCTATAACAAAATTGGTCAAGATTGTAGGCTCATACGACTAACTAGTAAACCTAAGCATCATTAAACCATTGGGATGAAAATTCCTTCCCCACCTCTTCTGGTCTTTCCTATTTTAAACCCCTTTTACTCTAACCTTTAAAGATGTTAGAATCAAAACTAAAAATACCTTAAAATGGAAGATTTGGGATACCCATGTGGGGTTGATAGTTACACCATCTCACATGCCCTAACCTTCTAACCAATAATTTCCCTTGATTCTCCTTTTTAGACTACATCTTCTTACACCTTAAAATAACCCTAATCTTTAACCTCAATCCACAACTTTCTCCCTCAATTAATTAATTTTATTATTATTCACATCACTCCATATTCCAAAACCCCTTAGTGTCTTTCTCTGAATTCCCTCTAAAACTCAATGATTACTTATTTTGGGGCCCAACTAACTCAAGGGTCAAGGGTTCAAATCTTCACCACTTTTTGTTTACCTACTCTACTACTCTGCTTCCTTAAACTATTGATTAATAACCTTCCATAGCTTGTTAACAACATTATTGTGGAATGTGCACAATGTTGGCTTATTTGGATGGTGATAAAAGAACTTGTTAGATCACCATGATAATTCAAGTAGTTCTATATTTTACAAATATTGGTATCAAATATTTCTACCTTTCATTTTTTATGATGGTGGTAGAAACTTCATGCTTTAGCCTACTTATCTATGGATATATATTATTTTTACATAGTTGATGTAATTATCTAATTACATCCTAAATCACCTCATCCAACATTTATACCACACCCATAATAAACTATTTGATGGCCATATTTTCCACCTTTTGGTGCTTTCCTTTCTCCAACATCCTTCAACTAGACCTAACTACATGATATCAAATAGGCACAACCAAGTTAACCCACACCCATTTATCAAAATAATTACATTTGACCTAACGTTATTTTTGGATTCCTATTCATAGAAATATGTAGGAATAATCCACTTGCCATATGCATATAGAGTCATCTCAGCCATCCCCTTTCAACCCCTACACAACCAACCTATCAACCCATTCACCCATGTCCACCTTGACGTTGGGCCACTTTTTTTAAAACCAATCTATTCACATAATTTGTGAGGACCCCACCTTGGTCTTTTTTATCATACAAACCAATTTTTTCATATTGAAAATTTGAATTTACACCACCTCATGAAAATCTAGACCATTAATGTTTTGTTGGGAGCACTTCCTACCCTAAATACTTGAGTCAACACTGACCCTATCTAGGAGCCTTGATAAGACTAACCTGATTAGCTATGAACAATGATGGGGACCAATTACCTTGTTATTTATCTTAAAACTTGACCTTTTTGTTATCAACATTGGCACCTTTAGTCTTTGTGTAATATTGACTATTGTTCTTAGTCATATTTTGTGAACCCATTGGTATTTCACATACCCAACTACCTTTTGGCATCACCTAGTATCTCCCCATCAACTACTTATCAAACCTACACATGATTAGACCTTTCCTCATCAACTCTTGGTTTGATGGGAATGTCTCCTCCCATACTCAGGGCATCTTGAACCTCAACCAAGTGATTTTTTTTGTTTTTTAGCTTGTTAATTCAAAGCTACATAATAAAAAGGGAGAAAATGTAGACACTAAAATATTGTACACTTATAGGCCTAAATGCCTCAAGATCCACTAAAACTTATTAAACCTTCCCAAACCCATCTTAACCCAACCAAATAATTTTTCTCTTAGTCACACAATATTATTCAAAATTACTATTCAAAAGTATTATTCATTGTCACTATTCACTATGGGACCCACTATCACTATTCATGATGACATGGTAAGTGACATGGCATGTTATTTTGAGGTGATATGGTAAGTGACATGGATTAGAAGTGATGTGGCTTGATGTGGGACATCATACCCCACTTGGGACCCTTCCCAAAGTCCTTAATGACCTCATTCAAGCATCACAAGGGCCCCCCCTTGAAATGTGGTTAATTTCCCCTTAAGAGGTCATTATTCAACATGTATTTTTGTCTTCCCATATGAAATTAGACTTTAAAAGAGATACCTACCTCTTTAAGACTTTGGGAAAGACAAAGGACACCCATCTTTGACTTTTTAACCTAAATGGAGGCTCACCAACCCAAATGGGACACTTTCCAACCCATATGCGAATCCCAACCAACCTCACCTTAGAATTTTCATCCCCCTACATGGAAAATGGTGCCACATTTGGATGAATACAAATAAGCGTGGTAAAAAGTCTTCAATCTTATTCAAACCCATGTGCATGATTTCTATTCAAACTTAGATTAATGTGAAAAGTGGAAGATTTTCCAAACCACGTGAGAATCCAAACCCACCTCACCTTGACTAAATCATGATCCCACTTGCAGAAATTATAATTTCTTCACTATTCCTCTATTTTGGCATGTTTCTTCACATAAACATGTTATAAATACCCCCTCTCCTTCACCCAAGGTTAAGTGGCAAGTTAGTCTTTTTTTATTAGCATATTACTATAGGTTTTTTTACAGGGTGTCATAAAATTGGAGGTCATCATCATCTTGGATGATAAAATATCAAAACAATGAAGCTCTACTTAAATTGATTCAAGCTTCATCTACATTCAACCATCATCAACATCTTCAAGCCAATTCAATAATATTGAGTTAATTTACTTTGTTTTATAACTTCAGTTCTTTCTTTATTTCCCTTTGGCCTTCTCTTTTCTTAACCTCCATAATCTTGATCCCTTAACCTCTTCCTATTTATCCCTTTTACTAGTTCCATTTCATTAATCCCCTTTATCCAATTCACCTCTTAGCCTCATTCACCTCTTTTCCCTCTTTACCAACTTTTCCTTTCTTTTTCCTTTACCATATTTACCTATTTACCTCATTTATCTATTCATCTCTTTGTATAATTTTAGACTTGACCATCTACCCAAACCAACAAAACAATCCAAAACCATAACCTTTACCACTTTACCAAACCAAAACCATAACCTTTACCAATTTTTAGCATTAGTATTAATTAAACTATTACGTTCATTTAGTTATCTTTAGCAAAGCATTTAACTTTATTGTATCAAATTTAGTTATTTTCTATTTTAGTATATTTTATTTTCTATTTTTATGCAAAATCTACTTCTTTTATCATTCGAACATAAGTGTTTTGAAGAAGGTGGATTGATAGCCTCCTAGAAAGCTTTCGCGTCTAGGATCTAGCTCATGCTAGGCAATCCACCCAACTACTTGTCTAACAAACAAGTTTTTTTGGTAGTGTTTTCTTATTTTTAGCTATTCTTACCTAGACAAAGAAGAGTTATCCATAGTCATCTAGATTCAATGCATGCACATTCAACATGTTTTTCTTCCACAACCTTCATTCCTAGTTTCTTTCTTTTCAAAAAATAAAAAATTAAGTAAAGAAAAAAAATAGATAGAAACACTAAGGTTTAAAATAATCATAAGGGTCCCTATTTTTCAAAAATGGGAGTATGTTGACCTCAATAAGATACATTCCTCCAATCTATAAATTGGATCTAGATTAGATAATTATGAGCTAAAAGACCATTATCATCCCATCAAACACTCTAAATGGTGAAAGGATCCATTGTGCAACTAATTAAAGTAGTTATGGAACCATACCACTAGTTGGAGGGAGGAAAATTTTAGGTGTGCCTTTAGGTGATGTGTCTATGATATAAGTCCTATAGGCACTAGTTTCACATGTGTCTTCCCCTCATATATACTATGGGATGACCCTAAGTTTCACATGTGTCTTCCACACTTATAAATATATGCCACACTAAAGGACATGATAAAAGAAATTTTCCATAATTCTCTCTTTATAAGTGTGGTTTTTTTACCTCTTCAATCATAACTATATCTAGTATCCCACTTGTGTATATTTTCATGACATGCACAAGGTTGATGATTTCCCTTATCTATATGAAAAAATAACATAGAAGGAAAAACTTTAGAAAGGTTTTAGGATGATCTTATGTGTGAAAAATTTAAGGGTACAAAGTAAGAATAAGAATATTTCATCCAAGGTCCAATAACTAATAGGTAATGACAAAACTACATATAAAGTAGCATTCCCTAAGAAAGAGGCCATGATAATATGTGAGTATAGGGGACATTGATTTTAATTATCATGCCCAACACCTACCCTTATGACCCACAATATGAGTCAAGATAAATAGAGGTGTTGTTTAGGGTAGTGCATGTAATCTAAAGTCTAAAAGAAGAGATATAATTCATCCAAGAGCTAAATGAGAAAAAATTGAGCCCATGAGGAGAAATAACGTGATATTTGTAACTTATTATCTCTTATAATGTGTAAGGGAATTATTACCATGATAAAAAACCTCATAAAAAATTATGGAGATGCATAACCAGTAGAATTCTAGATCTTATACCTAATATGCAGGCATGAGGGAAAGGTTTCCCATAGCATAAGCTATGATTAAGAGTTTATTTTGGATATTAAGATTAATAAATGGTCAGTTTGTGACATCTTAATGTATGACACTACTAATCTAAATGTATTCATAGGTGATGTATGGAGGAAGATGGTAAGTGTCACATTATAAACTTCACCTCATGTATTTTTCATGAAAAACAATACAAAAGTGAAACCCATAAGGGTTGTACATTATTCTACCATAGAGATCATATATGTCAATTTAAACACTAAAATTGAGTCAAAATATATTTTTTAGGAAAACAACTACCATGTGTTACTAGGAAGGCCATGGTGTTACACTAATAATATGGACCTTCACTTTAAATGACATTAGATGAGACTTGAGAATGAAAGTGAGTGGATGGCTATCCCATTAAAGCTTGAAAAAAATTCTTATTTTTTTGAACATGTGGATCCTGATGTATCACTAAATAATGTATATAACATAATCATATAGAGCTAGGTAAGTGTAAGGACAAGTGGAGAGAGTCCCTAGAGATGGGATAATGTGGTAGTTTAATTAAAGATCAAAAGTGTTTTTTTAGAAACCAATGGGTATAGAAGACATATGAGGAAACTAAGATAATATTTTGGGTGATACACTTTAACCATTTGTTTGAACCCTACTATGAATTTATATGCACCAAGAGCACACCATCTTGTAATAGTGTTGATCAATGATGTGGAATGATACGGTCATGACTCTGAACCCAAAATGAAAGGAAGGGATTGTATAGAAAATTTAGTCCTTCCACTAAAAATAAAATATATAGGTCATGTGATACACCAAGAAAAGGACCCAAGGAATTATATATACCATTGGTACAAGTTGTGCATGCTATCCAAGACCTCCAAAGAATGTGATGATGGGATAACCTATAACAAAAACTAAGGTTTGGGTGTTGTATGCCTCTATCAAATATGATGGAAGTAATATGACTATAATTATTTATAAAATCCCCCATTTACCAACCAATAAAAAATCCACCATATGCCCTAGGGTTATGCGAATAAGACACAATACAAGATTGGTGGGCTATGGATCACAAACTAATAATGGTGAGATGTCTGATTGGAATTTCATTAGTTATTAACTTAGATTGGCCATCTAATAAGGTGTATTAAACCAAGTTATAATAATTATTTTTTATCCATTTTATTTTATTACTTTTCATTGGTAGGGTTATAATCATGGTATTTACATACAAATGGTAATAAGATGTGTTCACCTCTTAATATCTAGTCAGGTGAGTTAGGAAAGAATATTTATTTTGAAATTAATAACTACTAGATGTCTAAGTATATATGGTGAGGTTGGGATAATTTTTAAAAATTTAAAAGGCATTTATTGCCACAAAAAAATATCTACTATTGATTAGGGATAACAACATGTACCCACACAAAAAATAATTATTGCTCTAGATGACTAGGTGTAGATTTTATTATGGGATGGAGATGGTTCAAAGAAAAATGAAATGATAAAGTTCCCAAGGAATGTAAAAGGGAAATCAATGTTATACAAATAGGTAAGTATAAAATATATACTTGAGGATGTGTGAAGAAGAATAATAACATATGGGAGGAGTTTTCATGAATAATAAGTCCAAGGTAAAACACAAAGTGATAGGTGACAATCCAGAGGATACAAAATGATAAATGTTCAGTTTTCAAATTAAATAAAGTGATAATTAGTAGTGACTAGACTAAAGGAAATGATATTGGTTCTAAAATGCCAATATGAATTAATCATTGTCATAGTTGAGTTGCTCAAAGAGTGACTCAAATAAAAAAGGATAGACATGTAATGGCTCAAGGCATGTTGAGGTCATGCTAACTATTGAACTTTTAGAACCCATAGTTGACTTAGCTAGGTTACCTTGAGTAAAAATGGTGGAAATAGGTAGATAATTTAGTATAATATCAATTATTGACCTATGGACTGAACCAATTGGTGACCTATTATTTGAAACTATAAATACAAGCATTTTATCTTAGCATAAGCTACCATAAAACATTATTCTAAAATAGTTCAATGCTAAATGGATGTTAGTGTTATTTAAAATTTATATTCAAGTGATATTAGGAGTTAAAAAGATCATAGTTGTGTGGATAATCTAAGGAGATCAGAGGGTGGGAGAGGATAAAGGCATAAGGGTGAAGATATATGGATCATAAGAGATTTGGAGACTATAAACATGAATGCCCAAGGAGAAGGAGAAATCTAAAGAATAAATTTTATAATTAAAAGATTGAGAAACATAAACAACCCACATATTTGTGTGTGGGTAGTTTTTACAAAGAAAATTATTTTTCTTTAATCCCACCACTTTATGAGATCATGGTAAGAATAAGAGCCTAAAACTAATAATTACAAGGCCAAGAATACCACTAATTGAGTGGAGTAGTCATGCATAATATTACTTAGGAAGATTTAATGCCATCCATCAAGTGTGAATAGTTAGATGATAGGAAACATAAGAGAAGATGTGGAGATCTCAAAGAATACTTATGCATGAATAAGGTCTAGAGAGAAAGAAGAATTAACTAAATAATTGTGAGCATAGTTTTTTACAAATTAAAGTTGGTAATGCCATAATCCAAGAGAATACATAGTGGATATATTCACTTAGAGGATGGTATGACTTCAAAGAAAATAATAGATAATGAGGGCAAGAGAGGACATAAAAATTCTCTACACTACTATCAATGGTAGTGATAAATATACCTGTTGGAGGGTAATATGAAGTCTATAAGGGTGGGATAGATATGAAGGAGTTAGTAATCCAACATACCTAGATGTTCGAGGACATCTAGGAAGCTACACTTATTCCTTTAGGGTACTATAAGTGCACACTATAAGGGAGTGATGTGTAAGCAACATAAAATATCTAGGTTGACTTATCTAACTTGGAATATCAAAGCATGAGCATAATTTCATCCCCCAAAGGATCACAAGGGGTAAATTTGACATAGAGACACATGTATAAGTTATTTAGTTATATATTCCCTTGTAAAATAATTATTAGATGAAGGTTATTTTTAGAGTAACTAGGAGAAGTTGGTATTAGGGTAAAGTTTGATAGGAACTTTTGAAGTAACTAAGGTGATTGTGCAATAACGCAAGGTTACATAGGAAGATAATTAACATCTCATTAAAATTGGAATCAAGTCATTCAATATGTGAATGAAAGTTTTATACTCTCTGGACACAACCAATACCAAGAAGTATGGGGCTAATACATAATTAACCATATTTATCTTCAAGGACATTAGTAAAAAACCAAGGGATAAGAAAGAAAAATAGGCAAAGGGTGCATAATTTTTTACTTTCCACCGAGGATAATTAAAAATGTCTCATGAGGAGTTATGTAGTATAAGATTATAAATAATTATAAATCTAGACAAAGCAGTTACTTATGGTTTAGCTTCATAAGTTATTAAATTGCATAATTAAATCAAGTAAGATATGGACTAGTTTTCTAGGGATAAAAAAATAGTTTAGTGTAGGGTGATGTTAACCCAAAAAAATTGGATAAGTCCCAAAATAATAATGTGTAGAAGTGCACATTAGGTGAAGACATAATTTCAATAATATATGAAGAGTGGCATGAACAATCAAAATTAAAAACCTATACACACAAAAAATAGACTGCCAACATGATAGTCACAAGCCATCATAAATCATGTCCATAAGCACTAAATGAAATAATAGGACCTAGACATGTATTTTTTAGGATCTAAGAACTAAAATAGAGAGTGTAAGGGATAAACATCAGAATTAAAATCTGGTAGTAGATCCTAACAAATAGTTTTGAAGTGATGATGGAATAATATGGTAGGTGGCATCAAGAATCTCATTCATTAATTGTTAGGTGGGTGTAATTATGTAATAATTATAAATAGGTAGTATTTGGTGGAATCTAAGTCTCTTAAAATCATTAAAATTTATTTCTAGAAGAAAAAGGGGGTTTGGTCAAGTTTGGTCATGTTTGGTTATAAGAGAAGAGTATGATACTAGGGTGAGGAGATTTTATTAGAACTATCAATACTATTAGAGAGATATAAATATATATTAAATATGATGGGATGATCTTATGTTAAATATAGGATTGAATCTAAGAGTAATAATATTTTAAGCAATAAATCACCTTGTAAATCATGAAAAACTATGTAATGTTGTGAAACTATTTAATGAAGTTGCATGACTGATTGAATGAGTATTGTATATGTTCATTATGGAATTGCTTATTTATTAGGTTTAGATGTATAATTATTTATATTTTATTAGTAATTATTGGCATTAGTGGTGGATAAATAAATCTAAGCTATTGTTACTTATGACATAAGGGTAATACGATGATATCAAAGTTTCCTTAGATTAAACCTTAACTATCTCACTATTTCATGTAACTAACCCTAATTTACATCGACTTACACTTTATACACCTAAAATTATTGTGAAAGGTCTTTATTGCATGATATTACAACATAATATTTAGTTATTTATACATTAGGGAGAGCTTGGATAGACTGGTGCACTAGTGTCCACTAGACTACAAAATAACACTTAAGTAATAATATATGATGAGGTTGAGTTAATCATGAAAAAATAATATTTTCTGGAGAGAATAAGAGAAGTCAATTTTTATGTTTTCATATTATATTAACCATTATTTTTCCTTATTTTCATTATAATTTTATTTTACCTTGTAATTTTATTTTCTTTAAAAAATGGAAGTATAAGTAGTTGTATCATTAGGTGCATATGCGATTTTTTCTAAAGCTATGATCTTAACTTATCAATATCTAAATATATGTCATAACCCATTGAAGGACCAAAATTTATTAAATATAATAGACTCATGGTGTGGGTTGATTAAAAAATTCTTTAATATGTATTTTAACTATTATCATTCATAGGATTGCTCATCTTAGATAGCATAGCCTTATACCGAATTACATAGTCACTAATTGGCTTATTGAACCCTTTCTTAAGTTAATAAATTTATGTGTAAAATATTTAATCACTAATGTTTATGGATAATTATGTGATAAAATTATCTTCGAATGGACTTAATGCTCAAACAAATTTAAGTGGGAGTGATAAAACTATCGCAATATTTGAGACTTCATAGACATAAATTATTCAATAATCTATCATTAGAGGTAGAGTCAAATAATTCTACATGAAATGATATTAGTTGTTGATCTAAGTCACCTTTTCCATCATAGAATGTGAGATTAGAATTTATTAAACCTATAGACAAGGGATAATATTAAACATTTAGGGCTAATGGTTTATGAATTAAAAAATGTGATTTTTTAAATGAGTAGCTCAAGAAACACCTTATTCTAACTAAAACACCTTATCCTATAGATTAAATAATCTAATAGATAAATATTTAAGTAGGTGAGGTTGATTATGTAACATACTTAGTCATCATATTATTTTCATTGCTTGGATATGTAGGAATACTGATAAAAATATAAGGTAGACCTTGTGTTTCCCATACACTTTGGGTGGGAATAACATATATAACCAATGTGTTTTTTAACCTAATTTTGTTTTATAAAACCTAATAGGATATAAAATATTAAAATAATTATTATATTTTTATTTTTATAATATAAAAAATACTGATGAAAATTGATTTGAACTATGATAAAATAGACAAGCCAACTATAACAATAAGTGTACAATAAGAGGTAAGAAGGATTTTAGCTTGTTTTCCATGTTGTTGTAAATTATTATTGTCTAAATGATGCATCTCAAGACTATGAAAATGTTATATATGAAACTTGTTCCTAATTATTTTATCTTGGTCACTTCTATTAGGTTGGGTCAATATCAAAAATAGATATTGACCTATAGTTGTCTATAATAATCTTACACATAGAGATCTCATGGTTTATTTTAGGATGATGCAACTATATTTTTAATGCATTTTTCCACTTTTTATCACCTTTAAAATCATGTGGATTCAAATTTATGATTAAACCTTAGTTTTTCATAATAAATTTAATATCAAAAGGGGATTTTGGGTGAGAATGTTGAGTTGGACTAACCTTGGTTTATCCCCATTGACTAACTAAGAATTACATTAAATTTTTAATACTCTAAAGAGGGAAAAAACTATGTTCATGCCTCAATCATTACCTAATATTTAATTTTATAATTTCACACATTATTTATCAATGTGAAAACATAATTCATGATCAAAAAAGATTCAATGATGTTCATGCTCTAATCATGACTTTATATTTTATTGTATCTATTTGATTAATGTATAATTAAATAATGGTCAAAATAGAATGTACAATGTTCATTCTCCCATTGTGACCTTAGTTTTGACAAGTGTGAAGTGGAATGACAACCATTTTTAATTCAACTTATAAACACATGGACTAATGTCATGCCACATGAATGTGAAAGTTTTTATATGTGCATGAATCACTATTATGCCCCATTAATTTGAAAAATTATATCTATGCATGAATCAATATCCTTCCCCCTAAATTTTCACCAAATTATATGGAGTTTTTTGCATCTATATGCTTAATTTTAGAACTTGTATCTCAAATCTATGTATATATAACCCTCTAATTTATGTTCTTATAAATTTTTTTTCATATGTTAATTTATATGTACCCTAGTGTGTATGAGTATGTTCTCAACTCTATATAACATGAGTACATATGCATGGCATAGCTCATAATCTATACTGATGTGCCAATATATATCAAGTAAATAAAATCATTTGATATATGAACCATTTTTAATGATGTGTGATGTGTTAGAATATAATAATTTTAATATTATAATGTTTCAAACTCTGGTAATCTGAATCATGTATAATATGTAAAATTTTGATAATATGAATCATGTATAATGTATTGAGCTATAATAATATAAATCAATGAATGCATTGTTCCACCTCAGATAGCTTACATATGAAAAATATTATTCATGTTTAGGCTTATTATCTATAATATGCATTATTTAATCCCCTTTTTGATGTAAGGGATGTGAATGTTGAACTGATCGTATCAAAATATATGTATAATTAGATAAGTTTGATCATTTATATTACTTATTTTATTAATTATACTTTTGAATTAATCATTTGAAATATGAACTTTATGATTTATTTTGTTTTTTTTTAAATTATTCATGAATTGATCTCAAGGAGGCATAGAAATATAATATATTTTGATAAATTCACTTATTAGATATTATAGAATAATTTTCAAAGGAAATGATCTTAAATATGATCAAGAGTTACTCTAATTTTGTAACAATAGAGAAATATGTTTGTAAAATGAAAGTATTAAAAAAATTGGTGTGATTTAAATTATCACTATTATCTATGTAAATGTTACCATGTGGAAGAATGCATTTCATGTGTTCCAATGCAACTGACTATGAGATGTTTCAATAAATAGTGTTTGAGATATGAAAATTGATTTGAAAAGTCTACCCATATAAATAATTTGAAGTTATAGAAATTTTTAATTAATTTTCACATTTTTGATATTTATTTTGAGCTCTAATATTTCATGATGCCTATCCACCAAGATACATTACCTAGCCAATTTGATCACTTGCAAAAATAGGCCCAATTACATGAGGACCTAGTATTGTTTAATATATTTTAATTTTAATATACTCCAAACTAATAAAATTTAAAGGTATGTGTCTTTGAATTATTTTTTTCTAAATCAACTATATACCAAATAACCTATCATATTTTATTATTATCAATGCGTAATGTATTTTTCTCTAATTATTATCATGTTATCCACACTTTTTTTAAATATATCAATATAAATCCATGTTTGGTGAAATTGTTTTGAAAAACAATTTTTTTACCAAGTGTTTGCATAATCAATATTGAGTCTTCAATATATTTTTAAAGAGAGTGTATACATTCTTGTAAATTTATGTTATATTCAATGTTATTCATATTCTCATTACCTTGAAATTCTCCTTACCTTTTGGGACAATAGTAGCATGAACCTCTATAAAGGGGAAATAGCTAACACCATATTAAGGAGAGGTAGAAAGAATATTAAAATAATCTATAAGATAATGGTTAGGGTTGTGAGGGTATTTAGGCATATAAAGCATAAAAAATATATAATACTAAAAGTTAGGATAACACATAAAATAAAATAGGTCATATATTAGTAATAAATATGTCTAAAATCTAAAACCCTAAGGGAAAATTAGGGATTTACACTATGCGATATATTTACGGGTTCACTAGTATGTTTCACCTTAATTTGGATTATTATGTGAGATTAATCTAATGAAGATGAAACATTGAAATATAATTCAGATCAATAGATATAGAATTCAAGCATACATATAAATGTAAAATACTAAGGTTAATTATTCTAATTTGATAAAGATTATGTTAAATATAGAGACTACTAAAGATATCATAATACCTAGATTTTTTGGTTGACTATATGGCATCCTACTAAAAAGTAGCTGATAAAAATGTAACAGTAAAAAATGTAGCTATAAAAATGTAGTATGATAAAAATGTAGTATGACAAAAACATCACAAGGATAAAACATAGTAAGGGAAAATGTAGTGGTATTGGTAATGTAAAAATGTCACAAAGTTTCAAATAAAGGTCCAAACTCATGAAATCACATTTTCCTCTATAAGTTTGCTTGTAAATTTTGTAAATTACATTTCCACCATGAAATGTTTACTATCACCAAAATGAACTAGAAAACAAATAAATAATGTGATAATCACTAAAATGTCCCAATCATGCTCTTCATGACATTACCAATACTGCTACATTTTTCCTCACTATGGTTTATCCTCATGATGTTTTTGTCATACTAAATTTTTACTAATACATTTTTTACCACTACATTTTTGTCTGCTATGTTATCACATAGAAATGACTATATAGCTATAACTATTTTTGAAAGTGAAAATAAGAGATAAGTAACCTTGTGGTTCATTTTATTCTAGAATTGATTCATTTTTTGTGTTGGGTTAATTCCCATAGGATTGGGTTTGTATATATTATTAACACAAAAATTTTGGTTGGTATTAACCTATATGAAATTAGGGCACAATGACTATATAATCATCTATGACTCTCTTTTCTTGGTGTTTATTTGTGAATTTGAATGTTGATGGTGTGGATAAATATAAAAATCAACCTCCTTTACCTTGAAACCCTAGATGGGATTGTGAGGGATAGAAACATAAAACTATGGGGGAAATGTAATGGTATTATCTAACCTCAATTACCCCTAATTTATGATTTACCACTAGCTATGTATGCAATTTTATAAGGATGGAAATTGAGCCACACATAGTTCTCCCAATTAATGTGATTTAGAAATTATGTTCCTTTATTATGCACATGTAACTAATGATTTGATTTATTACTTAAAAAAACTTATTTTTACTTAATTATGAATGATTTAGACTTGGCTTGTGACTATTTTACAAATTTAGAAGAGTAGTGAAGAATTACTTAGTATACAATAGTGTATAGATGTATATCAGATAAGTGAAAAGTCCCTTTGGAATTAGATATTGATTTTTTTAATATATGGATCCAATTGAATAAGTAATCACACCACAAAAACGTTACAATTATGGTCAAAAAATAATAATGTGTTTCATTTTATAAAATAGTCATTACTAGGAATGGGTTGATTCTGATTAGTTAGTATCAATTGGAGGCAATGGACAAATTGGTAAAACTGACTAGTGTATAAATAGATTGAACTAAGAGTATGGAGATGTCTATGCAAGATATTTAGTAGGTTTGAAATACACAATGAGGTTATTTTAGGTGTATAATAACAAATTGGAAGTTTTGAATAATAAGATAACATGCAAATGTGAGATTATAATGAATGAGGATCTTTGTGTGCTTAATTAATTCATAGTAAAGGTGTTTCAATCTTTTCATTTTCAATTACCAAAGATAAAATTTTAGTATCTAAAATTTACTACTATTTCAACCTCTATAGACATGTAGAATACCTAGAAGATCTATAACTTATAAGACTTAACCTAGTTCACCAACAAATTCTAATCCAAATCTATTTAGACCAATAGCCTAGTTAGTAATATCAACCATAAATATTTATGGACATGTCCATAACATATTTAGTAATCCTAAAAGATACCTTATTCAATTCAAACTTAATGGAGGTTCAATTGTACATGACCATATAACATCATTAAAATATAAATTTATATTTATAAATGTGGAACATGAGGATATATCATGTATAACTTTCCTGTTTACCTCTCAATATGATACACATGAATGGTTTTTTATTCTCCTTGAGAAATCATTCACTAGTTGGGTTTAGTTTAACACTACAATTCACCCAATGTCTATGCAAGATATTTGGTAGGTTTGAAATACACAATGACATTATTTTAGGTGTATAATAACAAATTGGAAGTTGTGAATAATAAGATAACATGCAAATGTGAGATTATGATGAATGAGGATCTTTGTGTGCTTAAATAATTCATAGTAAAGGTGTTTCAATATTTTCATTGTCAATTACCAAAGATAAAATTTTAGTATCTAAAATTTACTACTATTTCAACCTCTATAGACATGTAGAAGACCTAGAACATCTATAACTTATAAGACTTAACCTAGTTCACCAACCAATTCTAATCCAAATATATTTAGACCAATAGCCTAGTTAGTAATATCAACCATAAATATTTATAGACATGTCCATAACATATTTAATAATTCAAACTTAATGGAGGGTGAATTTTACATGACCATATAACATCATTAAAATATAAATTTATATTTATAAATGTGGAACATGAGGATATAACATGTATAATTTTCCCATTTACCTCTCAATATGCTACACATGAATGGTTTTTTATTCTTCTTGAGAAATCATTAACTAGTTGGGTTTAGTTTAACACTACCTCTCTCACCTTGTTTAGACAACTTATTGATCCTATTGTGATATAATAATAGTTTTATAGAAACATAGGGAACCCAATGAGTTGATTAGATATTTTAACACAATATTAAAAATTATTTATAGTCATGTTATAATAATGTATAGACCTGACACTCACCAACACTCAAAATGTAAAAAAATGCCTTGAATCCTTTGATAATGATATTCATACATAGAGATCCATTTATCACATATTTTACTTTTGCATATTCTAAAGCTATTAAGGTAGACTATTAATTAAATCCACTAGGAAAAATTATCGACACCATTCAAAATGTCAACCCAAATATCCTATCATTAAATCTTATTTCCAATGTTAATCAAAATATTTAAGTGCCAAATCCAATCCCAATCATTAATTATTCCCCATTGAGGTATGAAATAATAAAGAAACCTTTGGATTTCCTAAATAAAATAATGATAGAGCTAGGAATGAAAAATAAAATACAAGTCCTAGTTATTATTTCCAACATTATTTAGATTGAACCATATGTTTTAAAAAAATGAGTTATATGCAATACAAGAGATGGTTTAAAAAATTTAGTAATGCATTGTCAATCCTTCATAAGAAAGTTGGGAATATTGGTGGAGAAATATTAAATTAAAATTTCACCTACCAAAGATACAACTTACCATCTAATTATCCAAACAAAAATTACAAGCCATCACCAAACAAACTACTTGAAATTAATATTTATGAGCTTGTTTTGCCTAACCATTTAGATATACACAACATAGCTCATCATGGAGAATTATATTATATTGATTTATGTAATTATTTTGATATATGGTAAAAGGATACAGATGGGTATGAGGTGGTACCAAACCTTCAAAATACAACCAACACATTTGAATCCCCTAGTCCATATAATTCCACTAGTACCAAAATGATGCTTGAGACCTTTGATTTTAATAATAAATAAGAAAAAAAATAAGATGATAAGAAAAATGAGGCTAAAAAAATTAGTAGTATAAGAGGAATAACTATGTATTAAAGAGTATAACACCAAAAAAATCTCAAAATGTCCACTCAACCAATTAAAAGTGTACTCCCCCCAATATGAAAGCAAGCAATGATCCTCTTCCTCTAAATATTAATAACCAAATTACATTTATAGACACATAGCTTGTGATTATTAAAGGTTATTAAAATATAGTTGAGAAAATGAATAAATTTAAATTAAACATCATATTGCATGATTTATCCCAAATTATAGAATAAAATGACCAATACCTAAAGTCATTGACCAATAAATTGGCTCAAAATTAACAAAAAATGGCACATGTAAATGCAATGATTCATAATAATAAGTTTTAATTTCCTCCATTTATTTCCATAGTTATAATATTTAGTAATAATATTAATAATTATTATTTTTATTTAGGATCCTCAACCAATGTCATGTCAATAGGGATTTTTTGAAAACTAGGTTTAACACCAATCAAATATGAATTTTTTATAGTTAGATAAGTTTGAAGTCAAATTAGTTTTGGAGTTATTAAAAATCCACATGTAGTTAGATTCTAAACCTAAAATTTAAAAAAAAAAATAATAGACATCATATTAGTAGAGGTCCCAATGGCATATAGAATGATATTAATTCTAGAATATTCCAAGACACTTAATGGCTATATGTATATAAATTTTTCTCATACATGGCTACCTTGGAGGGGAGTGACCAATCCAAACTAAGTCAATAAAAATAAAAAGATGAAATACATGATCACAAAGTACAATTATAAAAATGAAAAGGTGAATGTTGTGTCCTTCAAAAATGAATTTATACCCTCTCTGCTAGGTCCATTGGTAGTGATCAAGATAAAATTTAGGATTCTTCTAGCATATGGACTCTTCATTTTGATAAAGTTAATTATAAATAAGTTTAGGAGTGGGACCAATTTTGACTATCCCACACTAAAAATTTACTTGGATTCATACCATTTATAGTTTCCCAACACTAATAACCATGCATAAAATAAGGCTTTGATTATGGGCTTAAAGTTTACCTTAAAACACAAGGTCAAAAACTACATGTGTCTAGAGATTCAAAGCTAGTAATTCATCAAGTAAAGAAAGTTTAAATGAAAATTGTCTTATATAAGGAATCACGAATACAAATATTAGGACTTGATCAAATATTTTGATGATTTTAATATCATTCTAATTCCTGGAGAGAATAATCAGATTATGGATTATCTCATAGCATCAACTTCAAATATATCTCCCTTGGATGGATCTAAGCTAAAATATCCATTGAATTGAGTCCTTGTCCCTTAGTCCCAATAAATGTCAACATTTTTGAGTATTTAATGATTATAAATATGTTGTTGAATTTATGAATAAATATTATATTTTAATGAATAGGTAATAAAGGAAAAGGATAGGGATTATATCACAGGTAAAATTATAATAATGTTAAGATCATCAATTTGAGAGAAAATGCAGTCCAAAAAGGAATGGTGTCACTCTATAGGGTACTCTACCTTAATAAATCAACTAAAATATCTAGGTAAAAAGAATCCATAGGCCATTAGTCTATCCTATTGAATTTAGGATTTATTGAGTAACCCTAAAATGTCAAGTCATTCTAGATTGTACTAAGAAGAAAAATTAAGATAATTTATCATAAAATATTAAAATGTGATTGCGTGGACATATAAAGACTAGAAAGTTTTTTACCTGAGCATCATGACGCATAATATTACACTCAAATAATGACAAAGGTCATTCAATCATAGAAAAATACTAGTTAATATGTTCATTTAACCTCTCATTTGTAAGGAAGTTTATAAATTAATCTTTGTCAATTTCATTTTCCCAATTTACCACTCCACATGAGTAGGCAACGTAGTTTTCATCCATAGAAAAAGTGGAGAAATTAGACTTTGTGTGGACTTGAAAGACTTTAATCTAGCCTTAGATAAATATAATTATCCATTACCATCTCTTGATGGGTTAGTGTAAATTATTAGTGGTTTAGAGATTATGTATTGATTATATGGATTCTTAGGTTATAATCAAAATTTGGTCAATAGGGAGGATAAATTTAAAATAACCTTCACAGCTAAATGGGGACATTTTCCTAAATGGGAATTATTTTTGGTTAAATAAATGCATGGGACACCTTATAATGAGCTATGATTTTAATTTCAAGTTATAAATGGGAAATACATTGTTATTTACATGGATTAAATTATTATTTTCTCTAAACACAAGTTAGACCACATGCATCATCTATATAAATTATTTTGAGAGATGTATAAGTTTGTCATCTCTTTAAACCCAAAAAAGATAATATTTGAGGTCACTGAAGGTAAGCTCCAAAGTCACAAAATCATAAGGTAATTAATTTATATCAACCCATAAAGATTAAATTCCATTTCTCAATAGTAAAAAGGAACTAAAATATTTATTTCGAAAGATAAATTTTGTGTGCAAGTTTATCTCCAATTATGTTAATAACTTTTACCCGTAATGCTATGATTAAATATTATGCAAGGGTGGAATGTATGCCTCAATAAAAAAATCATTTAAAGATATCAAAAAAACCATTATATAGACCCTAGTTTTGATTAGTCTTGATTTCACAAAGGATTTATATCTCTAGTCCTTTTTCTTGGAGTATATTACAGTAATTGTGTTAAAAAAGGTCAATGATGAAGAAAATATTATCTCTTCCATGAGAAAAAGTAAAGAATATATATGTTTAACCCTAAAATCAAATGTTAAGGTATGTATTTAAATTTAAGCTTAGGTTTAAAAGTGTAGAAATGAAATGAAAATAGGGTGATAATCAGATTTATAACATGCTAATTAAATTCTAAACTTAGATATAAGCATACACTAAATTTATTATGATAAGATAGTCTAACTATGTAAAGTACAACTATGCTATATATATAAATGATAAATAATATAAGTACTTAGCTTGTTCTAATATTAATGTAGTTCTAGATCTAGAATAGGCCAGAAGTAAACATGAATAAATTTATAGAATAGCTTTTAGATTATATATATAGTACCTCATATTATTTTTATAGTTGTGTTAGTCTTGGATGATTACATTGATGCTACAATTTGAGTCTAATGATAGTGTCTTGTATAGAATATTTGGTGAAATAGGATCCAACAACTTGGATGCTTCTAGGTTTGGCTTTGTCTTCACTCTAGCTCATTCATATTTGGTTCATGGATTATCTCTTCTTGTGAATTGGAAAATCCATTATTTTTTATCTTTAATGTGACCTTGGGGGAAAATGGGTTAGTGGGTACGCAGTGTCGAGATAACCCTAACAATCCCACTATCAAAAGACACTACATATATATCTAATAGTCTTAATAGGTCCTCAAACAAATGTAGTTATCCCCTATGCATTAGCTTTTATTTGAATCATTCAATGTGTGTAAATAAACTAAAATAGTTACCTAACTTTTAACTTAGAAAATTGGGCTCTTGGGCTTCTATTTTAGTAATCTAGACCTATAGATGTGTTATAACTTTAAATGATATAGAAATAAGTAATATTTGATCAATTTAATTTTTGATAGAGTTATTTTTGATAAGTGCATTGGTCTCTTTGGTAATTTATAGGTTAGAAATTAATGAGGGTTGATCTTGTATTTATATCAATCAATTTGGAGTAATAAGTCACATTAAGAATTTAGGATGACCATTAGGATATGTTTTATTTACAAATTACACATTGGACACTTGTATCAGGGTAGGATAATAATGTCAACACTACTATCTGTACCAGATGCTAGTGTCTAAGGAGTAACAACATAGGTACAAAATTAAAACTTTTATAGGTGTAAGATAAGTACATTTTAAGAATTTTGGGAAAGAAAAAAAGTTTGTGTCATCAATATAATACTATTAAAACTAAGAGATAGGACAATGTAAAAAATATAGTGTAGATGAAAGGCTTAAAAATCAAAGAGAGTGTATAACTAAGAGGAAAAACCAAGGTCTAAGTTTTCCAAGTGTAGAATATTTAAGTGATATTTAATCACAAAATATTGTCTACATTTGCCCCCACTTTAATATAGTAATGAAATTACTAGTTTAAATGAAAGTAATAAGTACCTAGGTGTGTATTCACACCTTGTCTTTACTTGAGTTGAATTTGAGTGCTTTACTGGTGACTGGCCTAAAACTAAGATCATGTTACAGTGTAAAAATAGTGCATATAATCTAGGTTAAAAGTAATTAAAATATATAGAATGAAATAAAAAGGTTTAGGATTACATCTATGTGCCAATGTAACCACCTTATTTACTGGTAAGTTGTTCTAGAAAATATGTATCATTGTAAGGCTCTTAAACTGAGGTTAGGATAAATATAGATAAATATTTAAAATGCATATATCCAAAGAGGCATAGAGAAATATTGGAAGGCAAATGTCCCGAACATTGTAAAAAAAGTGAGCTTCTACCTAATAATTAATATTGGATCAATCATGTAACCCAATAATGATTATAACCTAGTGAGGCTGGATGATCAAGTCTAGCCTAAAAACTTGGAAAGATTGAGTGGTTTGATAACCTCAACCATACCAAAATGTGAATCAAGTTTTATAATAGATTGGCTCAATATAGTATGTAAAAGTATATGGGGTATCAATACATGAAATGGTTTTATAATCTAAATTTGATTTGAATTTTATAATACTAGGCACATGTTACATAACATATGCATCTTAGATATGTCTCATTCTAAAACTATGTATAACAATGGTACAAATGTATATAATTCTACCACAACTATGAATATGAATAATATAACTATGTGCTTTGGCCAATTCAAATAACCATGTAAGTGTGGAGTACACGATTCCAAATCATGCCCCCACTATATATGGAGAAATATGAAAAATAATATAAGTACCAATGTGGAGGACATGTTTCCAAAACATGCCCCCATTATAAACTAGAGATGTTGAATACTGAATAGGTGTGGATAACATGATTCCAAAGCATTCTATCACTAAATATGTGAATTTATAAAAGTACCAACTACTAAATTAGTGTGGATAACATGATTAAAAATCATTCTTCCATTGAATTTGAAAACTAATATAAGTACCATATTGAATGAGTGTGAAAAACATGATTCCAAAACATTCCCCCACTAAATCTGATAACTATGTCAAGTACAGAGAACATGTTTCCCAAGCATGCCTCTAATAATATTACCCACCTTTGAGGTGAGGGAAAAATAAGAACTGGGAGTTACCTCACCTCAAAAGGGTAAGACAATTTTAAAATCTATGAATATAGCCATGTAGCATATAAAAGTAACATGTCTAGGTAAATGTATCATTGAAGCACATAAAACCAATGTGATCACATGTAGGCCTAATATTCATGACAAATATCATTGAAACATATAGATAGTAAGAATATAAGATCAACAAAAAAACAAGAACACGCACATGATAGCTCAAAATTAATTCAACAAGCAATGGTCCAAAGAGATTGTAAACAAGTGGAATGTTCAAATACTACATAATTGAAGGGACATAACTTAGTTAAATGTCTATGAAGGCAAGAATTCCATATTCAAAAGTGTGCACCTTAAATAGTGACATGTTTTAAATTTAAAAGAAATCATACATAGGTATAGGGGAAATAATCAATGGAGCATATTCAAATTTTTGAAAAAGAAATATAAGACACTCAAGGAAGTACATGAAGTAAAGAATAAATTACCAACATAAACATGTCATAGTGACATATGGATCCATTGTGTTAGAAAAGTATGTAAGTGTATAACATATGAATTACCTTGTATAAGATATAATCATGGATAATAGGAATGTGTAAGTGCATATGTAATCTCAAACATGATAGTGTAGAGTAATAATACAATCATATAATCTATGTTTATCAAGATCAAAGAAGTGGATTTCCCCAATGTCCATATGAAATGAGTAGAGGGAAAACCCAACATAAAAAATAGGAGTGTATCATATATTTTTATATGATTATATAATAATCAATGTAAAAGTGTTACACATATGTTTATGTAGGACTAATTGAGTATGTGGTCCATCAATATGTAAGTGACACATGGATGCTAAGGAGCTAATATAATATGTAAGTACCAAAATTGTTTTTGATTTCTTGGAATGTTTTTGATTTTTTTGGTATTTTTAGAGTTTATACCTATGTAATATATTTATGCAAGTGAATGATGTTCATTTTGATTTTTCAAACTTTCCTTCAAGTGTAGAAAAGTGTTATATACCTTTTCTCACCTTTTATGTAACTATAAATGGACCCAACCAATTTGGTTTGAACTTTCCTTTTTTGTCCTTTTATGAATTGGAATTCTTCTAATTTTATTTTAGTGCTAGGTCACCCATATTAAATTCATGTGGTTAAAACTTTTTGTTATGTCCTCATTTTACACATTCTTGATATACATGTAAGTGTTGAGTATCCTATGTGCATTTTTCACTCAACTTCTCTAACTGATGCAATCATTTTTCATAATATTCATTATATTTGATGATGCCTTTTAGAGATATATGTAAAGATGGTATATAAATATTGATTGGTAATAATACCTATATAACATAAACCAAAGAATAAGGTGTGGCTTGACTAGGTTTGAAAACACTAGTATAGTATACACATAAAGTGTATACCATTTGTTAGTGCCAATCCATGTTTTATTGCTCATCTATTTTGCCAAGTATTTTAATAACTATTTTATTGGTTGCTTTTGATTGGCCATTACCCTATGGGTAATACAGTGTAAAAAAGGTATGTTTAATATTGTATTTAATATAAAACCATCTTACCATCTTATTTTTAAATGATATTCCATTATCAAACATAATGGCTGAAGTTATGCTGAAATAGGAGATGATATTGGTCATTATAAATCTACATATGTCATCACTTATGGTAAATGCAAGTGAAATTACTTCCACCCATTTTTTTAAATACTCTATACTTGTAATAATAAATTTGTTTCTACCAAGAGATACTATATTTACTTTATGTATCAAATGAAATCCCCATAAGGAAAAGGGCCATGGTAAAACAATTGATTATAACTAATGAGATGATGTGTGATTAAAATTAATAAATTATTAGCATTATAAACATAATTTTTAATGTTTGATACATTCATGTTCCATTTTAGGCCAATATTAACTTTTGCATAAGATTTTTTGAGACTTTCACATCTATTAAAGTGACCACCACACTCACTATCATGAATTTCGAGGAGTGTGGTGTGAGCTTCATCTTTGATTAAGCATTGGAGAAATTTTCCATCAAAAACTCATTTGAATAAATAATTTATAATAATAACATAATTTAATGCTTCATTTTGTAATTTATTTTTATCATTTCATGTAAAATGGTTTGGTATATAGGCTTGATAAATAAAATTATAAATATCAGTGTACCATTCTATGTTTATAGTATTGTAGGTAATAACAAGAATGACCAAGGATTAAATTTGATCAGAATAAATGGAAGGATTTCATAGTTGTCATATTGTAAATTTTATGTGACCATCATCAAAATCCATCAAGGATGATGTGCTTGTCATAGCATCTACATGACAATTATCTTTATGTGGAATACTATTGATAAAAAATGTGTCAAATTTTTGTGAGTTTATATACAATTTATTTATATGGTATAATATGTTACTTTTTTTTAATGATTAGTAACTTGATTAATAACCAATTGGGTATCACCAAAAACTTAGATGTCTATTATATCCAAATTATGTGTTATGGATAATTCGATGATCAAGGCCTCATATTTGACTATATTGTTGGTTTAAGAAAAAGTTAATTTATAAGAGAAATGCATGTATTCACCTTTGGGGGTATACAATATAATTCCAACACCTAATCCTATTTGACATTTTTATCCATCAAAGAACATTGTCCATGGAGTGGAAGATATATTATATACCTCAAACTCACCCAAAAAGGCATCAGTGAGTAGAAAAGAATCTGGTAAAGGAGTTGTAGCCAATAGGTCAACTATGAATTGATGTTTTATTGAATTTTGAGCTATAAATTTTAAATTAAAATATATGATTTTAATCAGCCAATTTTATATGTAGCTAGCTATATTTGTTTTATTCATGAAAAACCTTAATGAATATACTTTAACTATAACATGAACCTCAATATTGTGTAAAAAAATGTCATAATTTATAGGTAATGAAAACCAAAGATAAACATAGTTTTTACATGGTTTTATATTTATATTAATAATTAAATATCTAAAAACTAATATATTATATTGCATTCTCTTTGTGATTATCATTAAATTACACTAGTAATGCCCATGGGGCCTCATGGATAGTCGATATGTAAAAAAGTAATGGTCTATCTAGAGTATGAGGCATAAGTACTGGTGGGTTTGATAAAAAGGTTTTTATCTTATCAAAGCTTTATTGACATACTTCATCTCATATTAATTCTATATTATTTTTTAGGAAATGTGTGAAAGGGATTATTTTATTAGCCAATTAGGTAATGAAATTTAAAATAACTTGAATTTGGTCTTTTAAACATCATAATTATTTTAGATTGGTTGAAAGTGGCATTTATACAATAGAGTTTACCTTTCTTAGATCAACCTTAATACCTTGTTGAGAAATAATGTATCCTAGGATATTTCCTAAATATGTCCCAAAAACACATTTTTTGGATTTAATCAAACATTGAATTTGTGTAGGTACTCAAATATTTATCATAAATTAGTAGCATGGTCTTAGTGGTCTTCTAACTTGGAAAGTAAATCATCAGCATAATATTCAATAGTTTTTTATATGAAATAATGAAATATATGCATCATGGCCATTTAATATGTGGATCACATGTTTTTTAATCCAAAAGGCACAATTATGTAACACAATGTCCCCCAAGGAGTGGTAAATGTGGTCTTATCTTGATCTACAAGGTTAACTTTGATTTGGTTATATCCTACTAAACCATACATAAATGAAAATTTCTCATCCAATTGTTGAATACATATTCATACTTATATTAGTTAAAAATAAGTCATATTTAGGGAAAGGCTTATTCAAATCATGGTAATTAGTACAACCTTGAATGCCACCATTTGGTTTTTTAATAGGGAGAATTTTGGACAGCCAATTAGAATGTGTGATGGATATTATAAAGCCAAAATCTAAAAGTTTGTCAATTTCATCTTATACCATTAATGTCACTTTAAGATGCATTTTTCATATTTTTTTTACCAGATTTACATTTGGGTAAAATAAAATATTATGCATTTCCATCGATGGATTGATCCTAGGCATATCCGGATAAGCCCAAACAAAGAGTTAAATAAAATAATGAAGGACCCATCAATAGGTTTTTCCTTCATTATCTTTCATCATTGAAACCAATAAAAATAGTATAGGGTCCTTATCTATTCCAAAGCTATATTTGAATATTCCTTCATTTAATAGATTAAATTTGTATACAAGAAATGGTGTAGTAGGAATAGTATTTGATGCATCATGTTGGATATTCCGATTATCATTCTCAACAAATTAAGCATGAGTAGTGGTGTCATGACGAAACCTATTATTTTGATATAAGGAAGGGAGATTCTCATATTCCCCCAAGTACTCTAGTAATGATTCATCATTAGAAAACTCATTCATTGTTAGAACCTTTGGTGGAGTAGTGTCATCAATTAAATGATGGTTGACCACTTGGATCTCAATTGTGGAGATATTCATACATTTCATTTTGGATTTTTGGAAGCAAATTATAATTTGATTGATATTCTTGAGTTTATTATTTTATTTGAAAAACCCAACCCTTGTCAGTTTGTATTATTTATGGAGAAATGTGTTTTGTTATTCCTTACTCTTTTTTACCTAAACCTTGTAACTTTTACCCATATTTGATTAAATATTGAGAACAAAAATCAGATTTATATGCCTTTAGTGTAGTTTGGATGGGAATTTTAACCATTACACAATATTTGAATGGATTATTATCAATTGGACATGTGTAAATGAACACTTAATGGCTAAATTTTAATCCTACATGTAACATGAATGGAGAAACATACATCTTATGTATCTAAGGTCATCCAAAAATAATGTTATAGTTTAAATTATTTGGAATAACCTAACATAGAGTGGGTAATGTATGAGGGCCTACTTTAATATTAAATGCTATCTATGCTAATACTTGACATGGAATATTATAAAATCCTTTGATACTCATATTAGATGGCTCTAAATTTTATGTTCTAATGCCTATGATAGAGAGAAAAAGTATGCTACAAATTTTGAGTAGATAACCATTGTCCATAAGAACTCATTTTACTATTTTATTGTAAATTAATACCTAGATATAGAGTGGAAAAAAAACTATTTATAAGGTGTTGGGGAGGTAAATCCTTTTGTTCAAATTATATATTATGCTCAGTCTATTTTATAGTGTTTAAGATCGAGTTGACATATGGTGGCTTGACATTTCAAGGGGGCATGTTCATATGTAAGGCATCTAAAATAGCATCCTTGTAATGTGAGGAATTATGTAACAAGTCCAATTTTAATGTTTTTGCCACAATGTGATTAAATTTGGAAATAACATGTCCTAGGGAAGAAGGTTCCTTCAGACACTACCTTTGCCATGTTGTAGTGATAGGTATGTGGGAAAATAGGTTTTGAATCCCTTATAGATTAACATAAGCTAATTATGCATGGGACATAACAAGTGAGAGGAAATATAAGGTATTAGATAATGAAATAATTAATAAAACTATCTATTGGAAACATGATTTCAAAATTTATAGTAATTTAGAGTTTAATAATAAAAAAAAAAGAAAATCCTAAGTGACCTAGTGTTTTATGTTCTAAAATCAGGTTCACAAAATGTTTAACCATAAAATGAAATGTTTAGGAATTTATTTCACTTTAATATTATGGTTAAGATTATAAAAATGAAATGGAACACGGTTGATAACCAAACTTATAATAGGCCATTTAAATACAAAACTCAAATAACATCATACACTAAATTTATTATACTGAGATAGTTTAAATATGGAAAGTAAAACTATGATATATATATAAATGAAAAATAAGAGAGGTACTTAGCTTGTTATGATGATAATGAAGCTATAGATCTAGAATAAGATAAAATTATGTGGGAAGATAGTTCTATAATAGTTGTCAAATTTTGGATTTGGTGCCTCTAGCTATCTGGATAGTTGCATCAGCTATGGATGGTTGTATTGACATTATTATCTAAATCTAACGATAATGTATTGTATAGAATATCTCTTGAAATAGGATGTGACCACTTGGATGCTTCTAGGTTTGGATTCACATTCACTCTAGTGTATTTAGATCTAGGTCATGGATTATTACTCCTTGTCAAATGGAAAGACCTTAGCTTTCTATTTTCAATGTGACCTTAGGGATACAATGGGTTAGTGGGTACATAGTGTTGAGCTAACCCCATTGACCTCACTATCAAAATATGATACATACATATTCATCACTATGAACAACACCTCAAAATGATTTAGTTCTCCCTTATGTGTTAACTTGTGTGTGAATCATGCAATGTGTTTAGGGCAAGCACAATAGTGATCTATCTTGTAACATGGAAAACTAAGCTCTTGGGATGCTCCTTTATTACTTTAAACTTGTAGATGTGTTTTAACTATTATTGGTATGTAAATAGGGAATCTTTGATCAATTAAATTATTGATAGAGTGTTTTTTGATAAGTGCCTTGATTTCTTTAGTATTTTCTAGGTGAGGAATGAAGAAGGGTTGATCATGTATCTATATCAATCCCTTGGGTATAAAAACTCACATGAAAACACTTAGGATAACCATTAATATATGCTTGATTTTAAAATTGGATGTCTTTAGGTTAATGGACACTTGTATCATGGTATGATAGTAATGTTGATGTTAATATTTATCCTAGATGTTAGTGTTTAGGGAATAAAAAAATAGGTACAAGATCAGAACTTACAATGGTGTAAACTAGTTACATTTTAAGCATTCTAGGCAAGATAAAATGTTTATTTCATCAATATAAGACTATATGGACTAATAAATAGTCTAAGGGGTAAAATATAGAGTAAATATAAGGCTTACAAAATCAAGGAGAGTGTATAACTAAGAAGAAAAACAAATTTATAAGTTTCCCAAGTGTAAAAGAATGAGGTGATACATAATCACCAAATAACATCTAAAATAAATTTTAAGTATTTTATCTTTTGATTATCAGGCCTATGACTTGGTAAAGGTTGCAAAAAAAATTAGACACTATATTATTCACAATAAATCCCATACTTTTATATCAGATTTCATTGTAAAATTGATGTTGGGATAGAATGATTTAGGACTACATAGGTTGAAGTGGATGACATGAATAAAATAATATAACATTAATATTAAACCATAAAATAGGGTTAGAGGTCAAGGCCACACTTAGGTGATCACTAAAATTGACCCTAGGATCACAATGATGCAAATTGACTAGATCAAGAATGTGTCTAACTAATAGTATGATCATATCACTCATTATATTTTGGTGGAACATGTCCTCTATAATTTAATAAATAACAGAAGAGAGATATTATATTTAAGGCATCCCATTATATGATGCATAAAGGAGCCTTTACCATACAAACTATGAGGGGATTTATCTTATATATGTAATTAGGATAGATGCTGATGAAATATCTATCAGTATTCATATAAAAAATGAATTAATCACCCTTATTATAAAAAACACAATAAATATTAAGATATGGGTATTATTATCCTATAATATTTAAATACATTCATAACCATGTCATAACTGGCCATGACTTCTATATATTCACTAAAAGAGAGTTGTATGCAACCATGTCATTATAGTGAGTGATTGAAAGTAGGCCATTCACCCACTAGGGGCCTTCTTTTATTTGTGTCCTCAATCCAAAATCTACCAAGGGACATAAATTCATCAATATAGATAAATAATATTGTATGAAATGAAACTAGGTAGTAATAATAAAGAACACAACCAAATAGGTTATCAAATTTCTTAAAGAGAATATTGTCAGAAGGTTTGGTATGCCTTCTTATATATTTTGTGATAATGGGACTACATTCCTATAAGATTAGTTTACCAAATGAGATTATGGTAATAATATAACACTAAAATTATCTTATAATTATTATCCACAAGGTAAAAAAGTTTAATAATCCAAAAATAAAAACTTCATTGATGCCATTAAAAAGTCCATTGTAAATAAACCAAGTAATTAACGTTCACTATTGAAATAGTTTCTTTAGACTATAAAACCAAAAAAAATCTATTAAAATGTCCTAATTTTTAACAAGTATTTATCATCACTCTAGATATTCCAACTTATCAATTCAGTCAATAATACATGGGGGAAGATGATTGTGTATAGTCAAGATTATTTGACATCCTTTAAATAGAGGATGCACATGATGAATCAATGCAAAATTTTAGTCTACGTCAAGATATAGTGAAGAGATGGTTTGATAAGAGATCAAAAATCAAGGTTTTCATAATTTTAGACTTGGTAATGATATGGAAAAAGTACATGCCAATAGAGGCCAACATTCCAAACTTGACCCTATTTGGATCATTCTATACTAGATTCTAGAGGTTCAAGACACAATGTTTTCAATTGAAATACTTGAAAGGGAAATATTTATATTTTTTAGTAATGGGTAGTACCTAAATCACTACATCTTGAATATTAAATCATCATAAATATTGGAATAACTATTAGTTTTAGTGTAGGAATAAGTTAGGATTAGAGTAAAATTAGTTTAATTTAAATTTAGTTCATGGGTTCTTTTAATTCTGCATTTTACTTTTTTCATTTAGGATTAGACTTAGCTATTTTATTTTTGTATAGTAGTTTTTTTTCATTATTATTATATTAATAAGTTTTTTGGAGTAAAAAATAATAGAAACTAAAAATATTTGACACATCTTCCATGACCCTGTCACTGGCTAAACTCATACTCCCCCAAAATAAAAACATTGAGGCAGACAATCACTTTCAAATTGGTTGAAAAGAAATCAAATTAATTGGAAAAAGTTATTGGATTCAAGAATGTTGAGTAAAATTAAGATATTCATAAAAATAATATATATATATATATATATATATATATATATATATATATATTCAAATAAGAATAAATTTTTACTTTAAAATTATCATATAAATTAATAATAGTTTTTCATCCAAAGAGGGTCATTGTTTCACATTTAACATATTAAGTATTGGCTTGAGGTATATGAAAAATAATGAAAAACTATATGAAGCTAATATTTCATAAAAAAATATTTATACCTTTGATGTATTGGTTCCCAAACCTTTAAGACCCACAAAATAAAAATAAAACTCAATGAAAAAAGAGAATATTAAATCTTTAAATAAAATAAATAATTTTTATTTTAAAAGGGTGATTTGGGATTCCTCCATCTAGGATATATATTCTTGGATGGAAATAGAGCAATAACTAGAGTGGAGCCAAAGGTATCTATATTGGGGATATAGATGCTTATCTTGTAGCAAATTAATTTCCAAGCCTTCCTCTTCTTTGAGATATTCACAAAAAACAAAAAAAAATAAGAGCATGATGACATTACCCTTTATAAAATTTTAGGCCACAATGATTATTTTTGGGATACAAAACTTTAAGGGAAAGGGTAAATGATCCAATAATATTTGGATTTAAAAAAGAAAATAGTGTTTTCCCCAAAATAGTCACCATTTGTTGTGATCATCACACCCTCCCTTATCTTAAAAAATAGACTCCACACAAATCATTTTAAATTTTTGAGTTAAAATTTCGTAAATATAGATGATGGTACTTTTGAAGGATTGCACAAGGTCATGGTGAATCTTAAGCTATTCCAATGCATTGATTTGATGTATAATTTTTTCATGATTTCAAAGTGTCAAAATGATTTAATCTAGTCTTCCCATGGGAAGTTTAGGATAGCCCTCACATATATCTTTGTATTTGAATATAATCTTCTAGACCCCAATTTTGTATATAATTAATAAGTTTTCTAGTAATGGTTAGACACTCATGATATAAAATATGTCTTTATAGACTAAGATAAAGACACACAAAATTGGGTTGATGAGAGTGAAGTGGATTCATACCCCATCATATTATTTAGGGAGGGTGTTTAAAATGGGATGTTGTTGATGAGAAATTTATATGGATCTTATGACATAGTGCATGTGAAAAAACTATGGATTCCCTTAGTCTCTATGAACATTCATGATAAGGAAGTGCCCACTCTAAGGGAAATTATATGATACAAACTAAAGCAACATGTAATTAGGAATGAAAAACGAAGGTGGTTTTTATATAATTTCATATTTTTTAAATGAGTGGTCTATAAATATACCTTTTGGGCATCCATGTTTTCCTCAATGGACACCTTTCTACCCTTCATTTCATTTTATCATGATAAATTGTATGAGAACCATTATAGTAATCACATCAAATAGAGTTTTTATGGTTTCTACCCCCTATTTCATAGAGATATCAATGAGAAAAATATGCATATATTTTCAAAGGTTATAAGGAACCCAATTCTAAAATGTGGGGCATATTTATAATATTATTATTGAAAGTTTATATAAAATTAGGGGGTTATGGTTTATCTAGTCAAATTTCCATACCATATACATGATAGGTTAATTGAGTTGGAAGTTTATTTCCACTTTGTTGAATATATGGCAATACTTTAGAGGGATAGACAAAAAATACTTATCCTTATTTTCCATTATGTATTTGAAATAATAAATTCATGAATTTCTCTTCCACTTAGGCCTTCGTAATGCACATGTCATTATTTGACTAAAACACCATAAATCTAGGAAATGAAACCCTTGAGGAAATATAATAAGGCATGTGTATGATATGAGGTCTAAGATGAATGTTAAATATAATTATTAACATGATTATTATGATAAATTATATTTAAATACATTAAATTTTGTAGAGGTCATATTAAAGTTAGAATTAGCTATCCAAAGAAGACCTTAGGATCAAGTAACTTAGGCGGAACAAACATTGACAGAGATACTAGATGCAAACTTTATACTATATGAGACACCAAAGATAGAATTCCAACTTAATGGAAATGTTTTTAAAGGATTAATACATGCTCCATCACCATCATCATATAGAATGACTACCATTAGTTAGGTAAGGAGATCCCTCTTGATGCCCTATGTTTCATTAACACATGTTCCTTCTTATCCACCATAATTTTGTTTATCTTTAATGGGATTTAATTTAGTATATAGTTTCATAATTATCCTCAAAAAAATTCCCATGAGTCAATCCAATCATCCTCATAATTTTATGAAACCAACAAGTTTTAATGATTTTTATATTAGATAGGGTATTATATCACATGTTATCCCAAGTGAACCAATTGGTAGCCCAATTGATTAGATAATTGATAGTGGGTCAAATTTACTAACTATAACTTATATTTAACCATATTAAAATTATTTTAAAATTAATTCAACTCTAATAATTACTAAAATGTATTATATAATGTCCACACACATATTTTTAGTTTTCAAATTTCTACCAATATCCTCATTTATTGTGATTCTTAATCTACCCATTGTCATTTCTCCTTCCATCCGCATGAAGAATAAATAAATAAAATCATATATGAAACCATTTATGACTATTCACATGGAATATATTCCATAAATAATCCCTATTTCACCTCCATAAATCTCCATAACATTTCTCACTTGATCACCATAATCTCCTCCTACTACATTCACCCCACAAAATGTGTCAACAACTTTCACTTACATGACAACTACTCAACATGGGAACATAGTTCAAGTTAATTATATATATGACCTATAGGTTACTAAGGAAAAATATATTTATATTAATACCATGGAGATCTTGAGGTTAAATTGAGATTTTAATAAAGTATCAATAGGATGAAAAGTGTAACCACTCAAAAGTTTATTTTGGATGGGAACCCTGAATTATTACATACTAAAAAATAATTGTTTTCTATAACTAAGAAGAGAAAGAGAGGAATATTTATGGTGAATAGTAAATTATAAAGGATATTAAATTGATATTAAGGTAAAAATAACAAATTATTACATAATAAGCTAGGGGAATGCCTGAAAAGGTAAAAATTTATTAAAAGTTAGTGTATTCACTACAATTTACTCACCCTACTAATTATGCTAATTTAAAAATTTTAACCTATAAATATAGGTAATAGATAATTAAAATAATATACCATATCATATTTATTACATCCTAAAAACCTTATCCCATCCCATAACCAATTAATGCACTTCATTAATCCCCTAACAAAACCTATTTACCCACTAACCTACTCCCTAAGCCACTTGCCAATTTAAAAATACAATTTATTCTACCTACACATTTACCACCCTATCTTAGCCACTACTAAACCCATAAATCCTAATATTAAATTTATATAATTAGAGGATTCTATAAATCTCCTCCATTTCATCCCCTTCTCTAGAATTTTCCATTCTAGATATTTCCAAGGAATTTTTAATTCCTTGGAAATATCCTAGCCATTGATCTCAATGGCTCAAAATTAAATTCAATCCATTGATTTGCCCCTCCATTTCCTATATAACTAATCCGCCCCTTGCATGAAAAATAACATGAAATATTTAAGCTTACTTTCTATATTACATCCATAACCAACCTTCTTGCATCCATCTAGAGCCACTATCAAACACAATTATCCATTGGAAGTCAATATTAAGCAAACACAAAAAATCCAACATCCATCAATTTGGATTCAATAATCTATTTGGAAATCTATGAGAGAACATATAAAGAGTTAAAATTATGTTAATAATGCCTCTAAAAATATGATTATCTCTTTTATCCCTTCTTATTTATATGTTTAAGTTTTAGATTTTTATTGTTAAAATTAGTAATAAGTGTTAAATCTAAAATCTAGGCTATATTTTGGCAACCCTAGTGGGGCATTACTCCCAAAACTAACCCTCTAAGCTTGATGGGAGTGATTTGGAAGATTGTAAGGACACATGGACATGAATTGAAGACCAAATTTTGAAAAATTATCACATATAAACAATCTATGATTTTACACTAGTATATGTGATATTGCAATTATGATATTATAGGTTAAATCATGATATTGATTAATGGTTTTAGGGTTTTTGTAGGTTTTTATCTTTGTGAAAAAAATTCAACTTGACAAGTTATAGTTTTTCCTTACTAATCATAGTTTTATAGGTCAAGTTATGATTTTATAGAGTCTATTGGTTGGCATCATATTTATATATTCTACTTTTTGCTAACCCTTTTGAAATTTAATAATTGTTCTATATACTATCTAGAAGTGTGTTTATATCCTCTATGTAGGGAAAGGAAGGGATATTCCAAAATCCTAACTATCTGATCCCATAATGCAATACCATAACTTTTGAAGTAGTAGTCTTGATCTATTAATTACAATTTTATAGATGGAGTCACGGTTTTGTCAAATTCTTGGTTTTCCCTATATCTCTATTTATCATATAACACTAGATTTTTATGCCAATTATCAAGATTTTGTTTGTGTCTCTTGGAGGGTCTTTTTATTTATTATATATAAGGAAAATAAATATTAATCAGTATTTTAATCATTTGTGTATAAATTATAATACCCTGACATTCCCATCTATGACCTTGACCTAGTAACTATAGTATTGCCTTCAAGAATCATGATCTTGTATTTCTTACCAAAACTAAAAAAGATAGACCTATTAGTTTCTGATAAGGATTGATCAATATCTATTAGACAATCATATATCATCCTTAAATAAATTAAAGTTATCTCTTGTTCATCCTAACTATTTTGTTATCTAGTTTTTTTTGTCCAACTGTGTGCTTGCAATGGATATTCTATTTCTTTTGTGTGTACAGGACCAATAGGTATAATATGCAAAGTAAGGAATATAATAAAAAACCTGACTATTAACCTATTATCCCCCACTGTAATATGGCCAGCCTCAAATTTACCTTTTTGTTTTTTGATCTATAATTTTGCATCATAAGTAGTGATTTTATGTTTTATAGAAATAGGCTGAAAAATTAGATATTTGACTGGTCTTTTGGATAAATCATTAGAATTACATACATTCTCATTATGTTGGGTATCAAAATTTATATAATCTTAGTGAAATCTATAACAGTCATAAACTTAACCTCAAATTTTATAAATTATCAGAAATTAGTGGCTAAAAGACTTTTTTAATCAGACATGTCTATTTATAATATTCTAAAAATTAATTCATCTCATTAGAATATATCTACATCAGGAATATTTTTTAATTTTTCACTTCATTACAAAACCAAAGATTATGAATGTTTGAGAATTATGATATTACATTTTTAATTGAGGTTTTGCCTAATATTTGTGATTTTGCAGGCTAACTATCATGGTTAGATAAATTTTATAAGATAAAAACTCGCAATCTATGATTTTTCTTTAGATTTACAATTTTGTTGTTTCTAGTTATGATTTTGCACTGTGTAACTATGGTTTTGTAGGGAGTTGTAGTTTTGTATAAAGTTAAACTACTAACCCCTTTGCTGTAGGACTCTTGAAGACCAAGGCAACCCATTTTGTTTTCTATCCTTTTTTCTTACATGAGGGGTGTCAAAAATATATTATCTCAATTTTATTGCTTATATATATTTTCTTGTTGTGTGTGCTTTGATTGTACATACTTGTATTTTCTCACATAGGTAATTAGTTCAAAAAAATTAATCATGTTTGGCTATTTATTACCCCCTTATAATTCTAGGATAACACATGACATGGAATTAATCCCCATCCATGATCTTAGTGATTATGGGTTGGTGATGTGGATTTTATCACCATGCACTAGATGAAACTCCATGTTCTATCAGAATATAAAAATAAGGAGATCTATTATTAAGCACCTAAGTGGAATTCCTCATAAAAGGTTCTATGAAGTGAGGGGTGGTCAAGCTCTAGTACATACGGTGGTTAGACACCATCCTATATATATTTGGACCCCATTGTATCCTCACATATATTGGGGACACATCTAGGAACCCTTGTCCAAACTTATCATAAGACCTTTTAGCCATAACAAGTGTTTTTCTATAGAAGGTAGGATAAGCTCCTAAGAAGCCATCAAGTGTAGATGGGGTTGAGAGAATTTAATTTATTATATAATGGGTTACCAACCTAAATAGTCACTTGTGAAGTTATTAGATGGTGTGAGTCTAAATTTACAAACCATTGAATTTAAAAATCATAGGTTTATGGTCTGCTTACTTGTTTGTGTATCATGATATACCCATGTTGTTTTTAAGTCACGTCTACCACACCCTTTTTTTTGATACCCCTAGGCTAATATCCATTCTTATATCACATAACCATCTCATCATCACAAACCATACCCATCCTACATATTACACTCATCTCATATCCCTCACATCTTAATATTTCATTGACCATATATCTAATACTCATCTTATAGACCTTATCCATCTTATAATTATTAAACAAAACCCATTCTATATCATCTACTTATCTTGTATTATCCACTCATCTCACATTTTTTACTACCTATCCTAAAAAACATCTAATATATATTCTATATTCTTTCAACCATTTAGTACCCATCTTCCATACCCTTGTATCCTTCTTAAACAACATCCATTATACACCCTTATCCCAAGTAACTTATAACCTTTGTTACCTATCCCAAATAACATAGCATATCTACTCTATATTTTCCATCTACCTAACATCCATTCCATAGTTTCCATTCCTCTCATATTAATCTTATATATTCACATAATATATATTCTATCTTCCATACCCCATCCATATCATATTCCCCCCTAACCCTTGAATACTATATTTAGTCTTGGAATCAAGTTCTAGTGGTCACTCATCCCTTTTATCCTCATTGTCATCCTTAGACTAGGTATTATCAACATACATAGTCTTATCAAGATTTTAATCTATCACCCATCACTTATCCCTATCAGTGCCTTTTCCACATAGAACCCATCTAATTATCACTTTTCTAGTGTAAAATATATTTGATCCCATAAATCTCTTTCAACCTTTCTAGATTGGACTTTTACAAGACTTTGTCTTTTGATAATATGTAATCATTCCAAAAATTAAACATATCACCCCATGTGACAATTAAATATTTGATTTATAGACCAAGTTAGTATTAAAACACTTCCAAATAATTTATCACACCTCATCACATCTCTTTTTCTTTCATCCAAAATGGTGATCCAAAGTTGTGCCGAATTCAAGATAAGACAAGCTTCTAACCAAGACAATGATCCATTAGGGAATATAGGTAATCTAAATAGAGATCATGATGATACATATATTGTTATGCATACCCCTAGAGGAGAAGATGATTGATTTAATCACCTTCATAATGATGATTTTAAAAATTTAATTTATTGATACCTTTATAAAAACCTTGATCAAGTTCTAGCCTAAGCCATTGAAATGGGGTACACATTACCCTCCAAATTTGATCATAGTCTTATATAACATATAGTATGTCCCTTCACCTATCCTAAATACACCATGTTAAGATGTACATACCAGTCAAATACCCAAATAAAAGGAAGGTGTGGACCAAGAATTTGAAGAAGAAGAAGAATGACCTGCACCTATCTAAAATAACTATATTCAAGCTAACAAGAGGAAAACTATCTTAGAAGATAAACTAGACCGTCTTACACAAAAAATAAATATTTTAATCCATGTAAAAAATTAACATCAATCATCCCCTCATAAAAACACCCATAACACACATAGAACCCATAATAGCTATGATCAAACATCAAATCCTCTTCGGGACCCCACATTCACATAATAATAGAAAGAGATGAAGGAGACTCTCTAACAAATTGACCCATGCTCACAAAAATAAAATATAAATATTAAGATTTTTTCTCTTCTCCCTTGGACATGAGAATCTCAAAAATACCTTTCCCATCCCACGTCAAAGTGCCTAAATATGAAAAATAGAAAGGGAAGTTGATCCCCAAGACTATGTATAAGAGTTTTATGTGGATTGTCATGAAGTAACATATGAAGATGCCTATTTATTAAGACTTTTAATAAAAAGCCTTACTAGACCAGCCTTAGAATAGTTCATGCACCTATTAAAGGGGTTTATATCTATCTTCAAGGAATTAATTGAAAAATTTGTTAGACATTTTTCATTTAGTATTAAACACGATGTATCTATAATAGACCTATATAACACTAAACAAAGAAGTGGGGAAATCATGTCATACTTATTACAATGATGGGGAATCTTAGCGAGCGACCTACAATGTACAATACCTAAAAAGGAGATAGCCTGAATATTCATTAATAATCTTACCATTGAGTTAAAATATCTATTAAAACTAAAATTTTCTAAAGCTTTTGATGAAATAATTGAGAAGGGGATGAAAATTGAAAAGGCACTTATCGAAAAAGGAACAATTTATTTATATTCCCAAAATGAACACAATTAGAATCATGATAACTCCTTTTTAGGGAAGTCAAAAATCTTTAACAAGAATTAGAATGTTGTGGGAGATGGGGTTACTGATTCCAAATAATAGCATGTGTAAAAAATACAAATGAATAACCCCATATAACAATAAAATGTCTCCTCTATTCAAGTTCCATGAGGTAAACCAAAGCTTCAAATTATAAAAGACCTCTCACTCACTTGGGTGTACCCATTAAAATTGTCATTGAAAAATTAATTGCTACTAACATGATCGCCTTTTCTAAAATCACACTTTTGCATGATCATCAACCTCAAACTAATTAGTACCATGAGGATGAATTCTAAAAATATCATAGATTTAAAGGTCATGATACAAAAAGGTGTATGCAATTAAATCACTATATTCAAGACCTAATTTAAAGATGTGATATTTAAATAGAAGAGGAGAGTATTTCACATCAATATAAGAATGAACAACTAAGAATTTATCAAGACCCCATACCCAAGCATGAATAGAAAAATAAGAAGCTACCAAGATATCAAGGTCAAGCCTCTTCTTCCAATTGCACTGATTATCATGTCATGCCAAATCATTACATCAACACCATTAAAATAAAAATCCCCCAAGAGCCAACTCCATCATCACCCACCATATTAAAAATCAATTAGGCCATTATTGATTATTTGATTATTAATATAATTAGTAAATCATAGTTCTTGGGGCACCCCCAAAGGACCCATCTACCTCTTATGCCACTCAAAAGGGTAATATATCTAATAAAGTTTTAGTATTTTCTGATAAATCTTATGATATAGTTTAGCATGTTGAGAAGACACCTGCTTAAATATCATTAATGGAACTTCTCAAAACATCCCATTTATATCAAAAGATACTAAACCAAGTTTATAATGACCTCAAGGTCGCTAGTGATATTGACACCAATCATTTTTAGGCATTACTGGGACATTTATCCCTTTCTTAGTAAATTACCTTTAGTTCTCAAGATATGCCTCTTATTGGTCCCCATAATAATTAGCCATAGTTCATAGAAGTTTCCATATCCCACCATCACATTCCCTAGGTACTCATAGATGGAGGGTTAGCATTAAATTTATGTAATCTAGATTTCTTGAAGAAAATAGTATATTCAAAAGCTTCTTTAGGGCCTACTATGACTATGATCAAAGCATTTGATGATAATGAACATCCATCCATAAGAACTATCTACCTTCCCATTGCCATGGGAACCATGGTACATCAAACCCTACTCCATGTTGTGGATGTTAATTTACCTTATAATATGTTGTTAGGTCATCCTTGGATCCATGAGATGTAATTTCTACCATCTACCTTACACAAATATATAAAATTTCCGCACTTAGGCATGGAGGTCACCATTCCTTTATAAATTGATCATTTCCATAATTCCCAAATGGATGAATCCTCATCTTCATATCATTATCCTAGCACATATAATTCCATTTTAAACCCAATAACTACTAAGTATATATACCTTAACAAGCTTGAACCTACTTTAGATCAACTACCTAAAGTCACTCTCTTAAAAATCACATCCATGGTTTATGGGGAGTATTAATATAAAACATTTTACATAGGTGACTTACTACTTTCCCTTCATAATTATGGGTCCCCAACTATGTAGAAGTCTAATCTTATAAAATATCAATTTGGACCAATGGCCTTATCTAGTGTAGGACTATTATCTGAAGAGTATATTGAGGAATCAAATGAATCATGGATTATTATAAAAGAAGAGGACCTCACATCACCTCAAAATTGATACCCCTACATCCAAAAAATGTTAAAAAACATGAATTACCAAGGGAAAGAATAGGGAGACACAAACAAGGCAGGATTGAACCCCTAACAGTTCAAGATCATTCACAATATCTTGGTTTAGGGTACAAACTATTTGATGATGACTTAAACAATGTTATTGTGGATAATACTTTAATCCCTAAGGATTCATTATTAGACAAAGAAATTGAGATGGGTTGTATTTATATTCACTTCAAGGATATTGATACCAAAAACCTTTACCTAACACCATAGTTTCCACCATCAACATATCCCTCTGTTATCCTTCTTTAATTTATTGGGATCAACATCAGGAGCCATATTTTGATATATTTCAAAATGATGAGATAATTTAGAATTTTTGAGAGCCCAATATTTTATGTCTTCGTACGATCATAAGAAATAATTTTCCATTAATCTCTATAAATCAACTTACTTCATGGAATAAAAATATCCCCTTGACCAAAGTGAAGAAGAACAAGAAGTTCCACTTCAAAGTCCAAAAGAATTTCCACATAATTTAGCTAAAATAGAAGAGTATGTTTAAATACATATAAAACTCCAAGATGGTTTTGCTTCAGATATCTTAGATCAATCCTTGCCTCCATATCTCCAAGATCAGTCACTTCTCTCATTGAGGAGGTGATTGAAGTCAATATTAGGACTGAATAAAATCCCAAAATTTTCAAATTGGGGGCAACTCTAACACTTGAGGAGCATCAGATTATTATTGAGATTCTTAAGGAGTTAATAAATGTTTTTGCATGGTGTTATTATCACATGCATGGGCTTGACCCCTCCATAGTATTACATCATTATTTGTTCATCCTAATGCTAAACTAATTATTAAAAGTTATGAAAGATGCACCCTAAAGTGGCCTTATTATTTAAGGAAGAATTACAAAAAAATTTGGAAGCAGGATATATCTAACCCATCAAATATTATGATTGGATATCTAATATTATTCTTATGGATAAGACACAAGGAGGAATTTATATTTACATGGACTTATGATAAATTATTAAGTTATGTCCCAAAGATGATTTTGCTCTTTCAAATATCGATATTATTATGGATTCAATAGTAGTTTATGGAAAGTCATCTCTCATTGATGGTTTTTTGGGCTATAATTAAATCAAAATCATGCCTTAGGATCAACATAAAACAAATTTTATCATTCCATGGGGGAATTTATACTATTAAATCATGCCCTTTGATCTCAAAAATGTTGGGGCCAGTTATCAGTGGGCCATGACTATTATATTGAATGACATGATGCATGATATAGTTGAAGATTATGTGGATGATATCTTAGGGAAGTCCTAACTTAGGATAGAACATCATGTAGTCTTAAGAGGAATGTTTGATCAACTACGAGAGTGAACTGTCATATTAAATCCTAACCAATGTGTATTTGGCATCACCTTAGGAAAGGTAGTGGGATTCATAGTTTCCAAGAGAGGCATAGAAGTGGACCCAACAAAAGTTAAATCAATTATGTAAATGCTTCATCCATGCAATATAAATAATATTAGAAGTCCTAAGGGAAAGTTAAAAGACATTTGATGATTCATCTCTTAGCTCATAGATAAATTTTACCTCTTCACCCATCTCTTAAATAAGGGGAGCATTTTTTATTAGAACTCTAAGTGCCAACATGCCTTCAATAATCTCAAGTAGTATTTTGATAATCCACTTATGTTATCACCCTAAGTCATGAGAATACCTTTGCTCTTATATATTTATGCAACTCCTTGTGTAATAAGTTATCTTCTAGCATAAAATAATGATCAAGGCAAAGAGAAAGCAATTTGTTATCTCAGTCACACTTTAATCTCCTATGATCTAAATTATACTCCAATTAAAAAAAAATTCTTGTCCATAGTATTTTCCTCACAAAAAATCTAGTAATATATGTATAACAATCAAGTTAAACTAATCATTAAAGATGATCCACTCTAATATTTACTATCAAAATTAGCTCTCATAAGACGAATGATCAAATGGATTATGTCACTCAATGAATTTTATATGAAATATGTTAATCAAAAGGCCATTAAAAGAGAAGTGATAGTAGATCAACTTGTAGAATAACCTCTTGAAGTGATTTAGCCTCCTACCAAAATCTTCCAAAATGAATCTATAATAATAATTTAGAATCTAATAGATGGAAACTATATTTTGATGGATATTTTACTATGCATGGATCAGGGGTAGGCATCCTTCTTATCACCCCATAAGGTGACCTCAATCCAAAATCCTTCTACATCATTTTCCCAATAATATTTGTAAATACAAAGCTTTAATATCTAGCCTTCAACTATCCATCCAATGGAATATCCATAATTTACAAGTATTTAGTGATTCATAAATTATAATCAATCAGGTTAGTGATGAATTCCAAACTAAAGATGAAAACTTACTCCCTTATAAGTAATTTGTTGATCAATTGAAGAAATTTTCTTATATCATTACATTTGAACAAGTGCCAAGAGGGAGTAATAAAGTAGTTGACTCCATGGCCACTATAGGATCTTTAATTGATCTCCCTGAAGATGTCCTTAAATGGAATTTTCTAATAAAACACTTTCTACTCCCAAATCATTAATCATTGGATCCTCTAAAAATTTGTGTTATTCCTAATCCTAGTCTTCCCTGGTACCACAAAATTTATAATTATCTCTACAATAACATCTTATCACCTAACCTTAATCACCATTAGAGAAAGACCTTCATCCACCATACTTTTGATTACACTATCCTCAATAGAATGCTCTATAATAGAGGATATAATGGGAATTTGTTAAGATGCTTGACGTCAAAAGAGGCCTCTCATGATTAAGGAGGTCCATGATGGTATTTATGGTGGCCACATCAAGGGAATTGCCCTAGCTAATAAATTTATCTGGACTGGATATTATTGGACTACCATGAAACATTACTCCTACTAGTATGTGTGAAAATGTGTAGCATGTCAAAAGCATATTGAAATTATCCATGCACCCACACAAGAATTACAGCCCATAATGAATATGTCTCCCTTATTTATATGGGGACTTGATTTTATTGGCAAGATAAATGCTATGTGTTTTGATTGTCACAAGTTTATCACTACAACAATGGAGTATTTCACAAAATGGGTAGAAGCAATGCCATTTACCTATACTATAGGTATTTAGATTTATAAATTAATTCTCAATAAAATAATTTATCATTTTGGAATTCCTTCCAACATCATCTATGATAATGACAAGTCATTCAAAAATCAAGAAGTCAAGGCCTTATGTTAGTGGTATCACATTAATCAATATTTTTATTCCGCTTACTAACCCCAAGGGAATGGATTGGATAAAGAAACAAATAAGACCCTTATCAATATTCTCATGAAAATAAATAATCAATTAGGTAGTAATTTGAACTTATAATTATATCCTCCAATTTGGTCTTATCAAACAAGTGTTCAAACACCTATTGGGGCCACTCTATATGCCTTAGTATATGGGACAGAAGCTATCTTTCTTATAGAAGTAGATCTCCCCTACCTATTAATCTCATGAAGGGGAATTATTACTGACCATAGTCTCATAAAATAATGGTTAAAATAATTATAACTCTTAAATGGAAAGTGTCAAATGGCCCTAAATCACCTAAGGGCATACCATAATATATTGAAATGCTAATATCACAAGAAGATCTGGTCCAAAGAATTTGAGGTCAATGATTTAGTCCTAAAATAAAATTAAAAACTACTAATGCTGATAGAGAAAAGAAGGTAAAATTTTAATCCAATTAACTTGGGCCTTATATAATCGTTGCCAAGTTTGGATCTAGGGCCTATAAGTTAGCTACATTGGATGGTAAATAACTTGATGATCTAATGAATATAATGCATTTGAATAATTTTAAAAATTTATAGGCTCCACCTTCTTCCATATATGGGACCCCACTCTTAGGGGTACATCCTATTCCATTACCTACTCCTCCTTCCATTCCACTCCATATTTCCATCCTTGACACTAGTCTTAATAGTGGGTATCTACTACAAGTTTTTATGTAGCAAAAGGAGACAAATGTTTTAAAATAAGGAAAAATTCATTACTTGTTGAGTAATGGGGATGTTTGATAGGAAATTCCTATACAATATCTTATATATAGCTATCATGTATATGTCCCCAAATTCTATCACATCCTTATATCCATCCCCCATCCTATCACCTCATCATATCCACTTTGACAAGCATGTTTCCTTTAGCCTCAAGACAAATCCCATTCCCATTTGTCCCTTACTATCATAAAACCATGTTTTATACCTTCTAAATAATATTATCATTATAGAAGGGTCAAAAATATATATTTTATTTTGGGGTTTTGTAGACATTATGACATTGAATCTTGATTGGTCATCTTACACCCCATATATTATTGATTCTAGATTTGGTTGGAGTGTTTTTTTGAAATATAAAAGTTTAGGAACTATATAAAACATGTACATATCCCCTAATCATCACTAAGACCATTTTCTATAATAAATTTATCGTCACCTCATTGTCCCTTTGAATATCTTTGTTATTATCCCTATATTTAGTGTATGTTATCTTATGATTGTATTGCATGAATGTGTGTATTTTGAGTATATCAATAAAATCCATCATCATATAAATAAAATCATATGTGTCTAATCTAAATCCATCTAAACACATCATAAGTAAATGTATCCATCTAAATACACCATATCATAATCATATAACATACTATTTTAAATCATCTAAAGCATATATATTGCATTAACATACATTCATCATCCATATCATACAAATTATAACCATATAATTCCATCACATCACATATAGTATCATGTATCTAATCTAATCTCATCTCATCATAGAATCAAAAATAACACGTCCATCACATCTATCACAATCCATCAAATTAATATAATCACATCATCAATGCACAAATATAATACATCACATCATCTAAAAAATCATGAAATATATAAATATATAAATATTCCACATGGATTCCACGTCAAAAAATGGATACAATACATGGGCCCATGAGGTAAAAATGTGATATAATTCAAAAATACTCTATAAATCATGTCACAAATCAGTGATGTAGTCATAGTGTCCTTGGTGGTCCTTTAGGAGGATGATGCACTAAATTCAAAGAAATATCCTAGAATGAAGGTGTACAACCACTCAATTGTCATTTATACCTCATATAATATCCTATAATACTAGGCTTCATAGGTTAATATCATAATATTATTCATCACACTAGTCATACCATGCTAACTCATCACCAAGTCAACCTCCTCCTTGTCTTTTTCAACCATTTATACCTATCCCATTAAAGCTTTAACCTATTACCTACATCTAAGTGATTTGGCCCTAATATTCTATGATCTAAACATCTCAACTCTAGATCCAACCCTAAAATGTGGCTATCTATATATAACACTATAACCTAACCCTATAAACTAGTCACATATGCCTAGTCCTGGGCCAACTAACCATCTCTCTATGCCATTTAGGCCTATATCTATGCCTATATTTGATCCCTCTCCTAAGTGACCCTAATAATATATACAAGTGGATATTGAATCTCTATCTACAGCTACATAAGTAGAGATCTCTCACTCTCTAATAGAGGTTACTATGAGGGCCCTACACCATATCCACCATCACTACCCCAAGTCTATGCACCAACATGTATTTATGCATAATTCTAGACTCTACTCCCCCTAGCCTACCCTATCACTACTACTTATCCCTCATCCCCTTAGTTGACATCCATGGCATCCTTAGCATGCCCTTCTTAGCCATCCTATGTAGGTTCTTGCATCATCTTCGTTTATAATCTCACTCGTGCCTATATCACCCTTGTTACCACCACTCTCATCACCACAACTCTGGGTCAAATCAATCTCAAAAGAATCATTGGCACCCACCAAGCTGTATATGCTACCTTAACCCCTAGATTAAGAATCAACATCTAAAAATCCTAGGGCACCAGGGTAATGTTCTCATAATCTATCCATGCATGGGACCTATCTACTATCCTACCCCACTAAGACCTCTTTCATTGACTACATACAAATATGTACTCTTCCCTTAGCACATCTTGTATAAAATCAAACTTCTTCTATATGTGATCATGCATGTACTTCTCTATGATAACATCTTTATAACCTATCAAGTAACACTCATTCAATATATATTGGGCCACCACTACCTTATCATCCCAACCAAAATATAAGACCTTATAGGGAATCTAAGTGATATTATCTAGATAAAATATTTCAAATTCCTCTTAATAGAACCACATATCTCTAGCATGGCCTATCTACACTTCTTGTAAAATGTACCACCCAAACACTATATGGTGATATGCTTCCCTAGTTGCTCAAGTCCTAAGAGGTTGCTAGATTAAAATGTGATCCAAGGTCTAGATATAAAATAATAGGTATGGTATTAGGCTAACTACCCCCACGTATGATCCCAAGTGAATATCTTATTATAGATGACTCAATGCCACTAGCCCCAAAGAAAACACTTTAAAATACTGAACCACGTTTACTATAACATCTCCCAAGCCCAGATGGAACCACTTCCCACTCTTATTCAGTAGGAGTATGATATTAAAAAGAGACATCACAACAAGGGTTAGATGATTAATGGTACCCTCTTATATCCATCTATTGATATCTACGTGTCTATCCCAAATAGCCATGTATAATCTTCTAGTCAATATATATAATGTCATATCTAGTGTGTGGGATCTCTAGTAGATCTTATCTCCCAACATCAATAGATGGAGAATCTGGTAGAAATCATCAAACATCAATATCATCTCCCTAATCACAAAATTAAATATACTAATCTAACAATTTTTATATTACACCAATGTTATAATAAGGGCTCAATCAATGCACACCACTGACATCATCATAATGTAGTGCAGTCCTACTAGCTCCATCACCCTGTATTCAACATCTATCAATATGTGCATCTTATGCAACACCTTAGGTCACTAAATCCATGAATATACTACAGCTAAGTCCTCTTACACTTGTCACCATAAACTTATCACTATAACTATCACAAATCACCTCTCCTATCCATAAAAAAATTAAATCCCCCATTCACCCTAAAATCACCCTCTTTAACCCTCCACATCTACCCTATACATAATATATAATTCACCCTAAATTCCTAAACCAAATTTATCCAACTCCATCACTCATCTATCTAACTATATCTATCACCCTACTTATTTTTAAAACCCACCTAATCCCCCTTAATAATTTAAGTAAATCTGGTCAAGCTTGTCACCCTTTAGCCTAACCTCAACATTGCCTAACTACATCATAAAACACTATCCTAAACACCATGTTAACTAATTACCCCTAATTAATTCTTAACCCACTTAATATTAACCATCCAATAGGCTTATCCATACTAAATAAAAACCCCCTCCTAATCCCATTAAAATTTTTAATCTATCTACCCCCATGTAAATATCCAATCCCTTATCCCATAACTTACCCACTTTTCCCAACTATTAAAAAATCAAAAATCATGACTCTACCCTAACCAATGATATTGACAAGATCATAATTCATGACCTAAAATTTTTATTAACTACATGGTCATGCAAAATAAAATTTACATAAACTCTCATATTGCAAAATCATGAGTCTATAATTATAGTATTGTAATACCTCAGCTCTAGACTCATAGTATTACAATACAACTCATTCCCCTAAAAAATTACAAGTTACAATTGGAATGTCATGGTTGAGGGTACTACCCTCAATCATAGTATTTCCTTAGAGACATGAACAACAAATTTTTATACAAAAAAATCTAAAACTTTCACCAAAAATTAACAAAAACACAGAGTGTGGGGTTTATTACTCACTAGTGATCCAACCTCTGTAGGTCTCTATAACTCTTGCAATAATTCATCATAATGGGAAGCTAAAGGAATTTATTTCATGTTTTTTATCTTAGAGATAAATTTCACAAAAGATAAAAGTGAAAATGACCATATTTTTATTATTTTTTTCCTATTTGACTCCCCCTTTTACCCCTCATATCCCTTTACTAATAAGTCCTATATCTAAATCACCTCAAATCCTAATGATACCCCAATTGGTCAACCTTTATAATCCCTACCATTTTTTGGGGAATGGATTTTCCAACTTCCCATTATCCACTCTGAATCCAAATTCAAAACTACATCAGACTAAGGTCTCTTAAGACAATGTAGGCAAAACTTTGTCTCCCTTTTGTGCCTAGGGATAGTTTAACCACCATTTATCCCTCATCCTCATCCCATAACATACTAGTAACTAGACAATCACACATCACTTTTAGTTACAAATCTTATGTAAATTATCTCCCTATCATTCATCAATAACTATTATATATATTACTAGATTTTAATCCCTCCCTAGCATGTGTCCTTGCCATGGTAATTATCATAGGCTTGTACCCATCTCATCTCAATCAATTTAAAATCACTTTCTAAATAGTGGTTATTTGTCTAGATACCATCACAAATGATCCACTTTATCCCCTTTACTCTTGGGGCATCTCAACTATAGTTATTGGGTCATCCAAAACGCATCTTATCATCTTAGTCTTATCCCATCATTAATACTTCTATTTAAGTGACCATCTGGGTTAGTTTTCCCCACATGCTCCCTCGAGGGGATAATGTATCCTAATAATAAATACTAATAATTGACACTTTCTAACGTTACTTCCACATGATTATGGTTCTTTTTTGAAATGCCATTACTCCTCCCATCTTATCCAATCATAATGCCCTTTCAAAGAGGCAAAAAATGTATGCACTAAAATCTACTCACCTAGCTAATTATGTTAATTCCATTAATTTAACCTATAACTACATTTGCTAGACAATTTAATTAATATCCCATTATCCCATATTATATTCCCTACATCATACAAACCTTATCACATCCCATAAACAATTAATCCCATTTATTAATCCCCTAACAAAACTTATTTACCCACTAACCTACTCTCTAATCCACTTGCCAATTTAAAAATACAATTTATTCTACCTACCCATCTACCACCCTATCCCTATCCATTCCTAACCCCTAAACCTTAATAGGATATTTATAGAATTGGAGTATTATATAAATATCCTCCATTTTAGCCCCTTATACTTTAGAATTTTCCATTCTATATATTTCCAAAGAATTTTAAATTCCTTGGAAATATCCTAGCCATTGATCTCAATGGCTCAAAATTAAAATTAAGCCATTAATTTCTCCCTATATTTAATATATAACTAAGCCACCGTTTTCATGCAAATTAACATGAAATATTGAATCCCACTTGCTATATTGCATCCATAACCATCCTTCTTGAATCCATCAAGAGCCACTATTAAACACAATTGTCCATTGTAAGCCATTATCAAACAAACAAAAGCAATACAACATTCATCAATTTGGCATCATGCATCCATTTGATAGTCTTTGAAAGGATATATAAAGAGGTAAAATTATGGTAATAATCCTTCTAACAATATTATTATCACTTTTATCCCCTCTTATTGATGTGTTTAAGTTTTAGGTTTTTATTGTAAAAAATAATAATAAGAGTTGAATCTAAAATTTAGGGTACAATTAGACTAAGACTACCTTCCCTAGTGATATGTTGGGAAAAATTAAGGATTTATTGAATTATTTAGTGGATTATTTTTCTTATGTTTTTGAGGCCCAAATGAGAAGTGATGTGATAAAGTAAAGGGTGTAATAATATTTGTTTGTAATTATGTTGATTGATACTAAACTAAAGAATATGTCTATGGTGCTTAAAAGGAACTTTATCTTGGAGTTAAAAATCATGACATTATTATATGTGATCCTATGCCAATAATTTTTTGTAGACATGAAAACATCCATAGAGGGTTGGATAAGAGATATGGATGTTATAATAGTGGTTATAGATGATATACAAATAAAGATATTACCCTATTTTATTGAAGCTTATATAACATAATTATTCACTCAAGATAACAAACTTAGTATTGCTTCAGAATATAAGGCACATATGATTAGGTTCAAAACAACATTATGATGAAAAAAATCAAAGATGATAGGGAGGGGGCCCAAAAATTTCTCTAACTTGTAACACATACTAGAGAAAGCATTGAAATGGTTAATGCAATTAAAAAAATATGAAAACTCCTATGGAGAATTGTGTGACACTAATGGATTGAGGATATATTTTGATTTCAATAACTATCATAGACATCGATGAAATTTGTCATGTCTCATAGTTTATTTCCCATGTTCTTTAAGTATAAGAAGGCCAAAAGTAATAATCTAGTTCTAAGTCATGATGACTTAGGAATAGTAGGAATTAATCTCAAATAAATTGTTAGATAATATTTGAGTCATATTTTCTATTTATCTTAGTACTTTAGTGGATAGTTGGTTTTAATTATATTATGGTGGGATATTATGTATTTGAGTAGACATTTTATCATTTCTGATGAGGCTATTCCCATCTCCTATATGTAATCTTTATTGATTTTTTTTTGTGGAGGATTATTTTAATTTAGACAGTAACACATCAAAATATCTAGGGATGCTTATGAAATTTATATTTCTTCTAATTTTTTAACTTCAATTATTCCCATTCTAGATGTTTTAATCTTGTATGGTCATAGTATATATTTTAATTTTTGGTACAAATCAGGTCAATTTTAATGATTAAGTAATTTTATTAGTTTTCATAGTTAGCCTTAAAAAAAATTCATTGATTAATGTGTCATTATCTATAAATTACCTAATATAATATATCATACATATGAAATAATATTAAAATGGTGTTTGAAAGTAATTATTCCTCACACAATCTAGTATGTTTTTTCTAGTTTGAGTGCATGCTAAATTAGGTAAACATTGGTGGTAGTTAAAATTTGGAATATGCGTATTCCTAGTGAGAGACATCTTTGTGAAGTGTTGGATAATATTATCGTATACCGTAACTTTTATCTTGATTATATATTTATTTTTATCATAATCACACTTAGTTTAGATGGATCATTGGGAATACATACATATTATTAGAATACTGATAGTATTTGAGTTGAAGTTTATGAAATATTTATTTTATTATGGTAATGATAATATTTATCATAATAAATATTACAAGAATACTATTTAGGAGAGTTATATACTAAAAATCATGCCCTAGCTTACCCTTGGTAATCCTAAAGTGAGGGAATTTATCCCATCACTTTATGGTGTGCCTCAAACATGCATCAACAATGTAAACATATGATTATGACTATCTATCACTCATTGAAGGTAACTTCATACCTTAAAATGATCTGTAACTTATTATTTAGTTGTTTAAAATTGAAAAAAGGGTTGAAACACTCTCTATAAATTGTTGACAAAGTATGAATCTTATGGTATCTGACAATATCTAGAGTTTAGATGGAAATTTCTCTTTGCACTATGTTAGTCTATAACTATTGATATGCCTATACATGGGCTTGAAAATGGTTCCTATGTGTGTACCTACCATATTTTATGTGTGGTGATGTTTTTTAATTATCAATCCTTCCAAACCTTAATTTTTTTTCACCAAAATATTTACTTTAAAAAGGAGATACTATTTTGGGTTGAATAGCCCCAACCACTCTTCATCAAATGACTAATCATTTCATATGTTATGATACTTTGAATAGGGACTAAACCACATGTAGTTCTTTGATTTATGTTTGTGTGAAATTTTATACACTCATATATTTTATTAGACACTTAACCATGTGTAATCTGACCCAACCTTAACCTTCTTGACTTATTATAATATACATGAACCTTATTCACTACCCTCATAGCCATTCATATACATCAAGTTTATAAACAATAATCTTATTATAATTCTTAAATTGTATCTTGGCCTCATGTCACCATTCATATTTATTGGATAGGTTTACACCTTAAAGACTATTTCAGATAATCTAATCTTATGTCCTTAAATTAGATGGGAGATATTCCTTGAAATTGAATAGTTTTTAGGTATTTTCAAAGTTGAACATGGATATTATGGTAATAATTTGGATCTATTCCACATTTATTATATATAAGATAATTTAAAATTTAAAATTTTATAATCTAGGTGTATTATTGATATTTTTGTTTCAATTAGACTATAGATAAGTCCAAATTATCTAAAATAGTCCCTCCTTTGAGACATATTTGATATTATGGACTTGTCCACCTAGGTTAGACTTGTCCCCACATCGTTTAGCATGTATTTTTTGAAATATAAATGTCTCATATGGTTAACCCACACATTTCAAATGCTGATTTGGGTAAATCACCCAAAGAGTTAGTAACACAATCAAATCAAGCATCTGAATTTATTTATCTATCATCTATTAATCACCTATCTAAAAAATATATTAAGCACTCAATTATAAAAACATCTTAAAATTTAAAGGGATAACTTAAAATATTCCAAATATGAGACCCTTAAAGGATAAGTTCCCAAGCTACATATGAATACAATTTTCAAGGTCAAGTCATAGGTTGAAAGTGGGCTTGGGGTCCCTATGCAATCTATAAGATCATTTATTATATCTATTTCTCACCCTGATATCAAGTCACTGGTCCCTATATAGAGATGATATAGGCACCCTCAAGTTACCAATCATAATTATTATGAATTAATTTACATCTATCTCTATATCTATCTCAGGGTATATAATAGGGCCTCACCCCTATTTATATATCTCATAGTGAATAATAATCACCTAGATAGAGAAGGGGGACTTCCCTTAATTCTTTTCTATTTTGTCTTGCCCAATAGAACATAGTATATGGATATGGATATCATGATCCTACCAACCCCATCCATCTATATGACCATCCCCATCCCCATTTATACATATCAGATCATATTTGGGTAGTTGAGTGGGTATAGATAGGGCCATTTCCCCCTTTATTTAGATATGGATATCTTATTGATCATAGGGTTGGATCAAAGGGAATGATCCAATATTCCCTATCCAACCTTAAAACCCATGGTATTTGATTTGGGATTGGTAGAGTGAAGGGAGTGATTTTCCCTATAGATTGAAGAGAGGTTCTTGATTGTCAAATAAGGGAGTGATAATATATAGCCTATCTATAGAGTGTCTCTCAATCTATATTTTTAAGTAAAGGGAGAAACAATATAGAGTATATCTATATAGGGCCTCTTGATCTTGTTATCCATACACAATATTACATAACATACTAATATTACACATGAAAGAGTGTGCCAAGATCTCTAAAAAAATTTCTTGTAATCAATAGGTAGTGTGAGAGTTCCAAAATTCTAAGAGAGGAAAAATATTCATTAACCTATCTATTGAAAAATTTATTCAATTAATTATAATAATGCATTCGTAACCTTCTAAAAATGAAAAGTGGGGTAAATATAGGGAATATTAGGGAAACATGAATAAGCCCCTAATTTTTCTAATTAACTAATTAAAAATAAATATAATTTTCCTATGGACCCTTTATAACTAACCTAAGGAAGCTTAAATAACATAGAATGGCCATATGACCATGTAAGAAAATCATAGTGGAAAAAGTCACTACACTAACACCCCACTTAAGCATAGCTTAGGTGAGATGAGAATTGGGTCCCAAAATTAAAATCCTAATGATGTATCCAAGTACTTAGTGATGAACCTCCATATGAGGAAGAAGAAGCTGGAGTAGCTCTAACCCCAATGAGAGCTCACAGATGAAAAAATTTACTCTTTATGATGGGCTTGGTCACAATATCTATGATTTTCTCTAATGTTGCATAGTATCAAAGATTAATGACTTTCTTATTGATAATGTCCCTAATGAAATACATGTGACTATCTATGTGCTTGCTCATTTGATGGAGAACCAGATTCTTAAAAATATGGATAGTGTTTTGGTTATCACAATAGATGATAATTGGCTTATGAAACTAGACACTAAACCTAGTGAGAATCCCCTGAAGCTAGATTGCTTTAGTGGTGGCATTGATAATCCCTCTGAATTTTGCCTCTATGGATGATAAAGCAATTACATGTTGCTTCTTTCTTGACCAAGTTATTAGACCTGAACCAAGTGAGAAACTCTAACTTGAGGTGGAATTTCAATTCTAAATATCTCTAGCCTAATCTAAATTTGTGTATCCAATAAAATCAACCTCTATTCCTACTCCATAGTGTATCCTATAATTGTGCAAACCCTAAATGTAGTGAAGAATCTACTTTGGTGATTTCCAATGTAACTCATGTGGCTATTGCATAAATTAGGAGACCAATCCAACTACATAGGATATGTCAGGTCTAGCATGTGTGAGGTAGATAAGACCTCCCATGAGTTCTAGATATGGAGTTGCATCAAAAAGTGGTGTAGGACAATCAGCCTTAAGCTTCACATTAGACAAGAAGGGAGTAGGAGCTAGCTTACAATCAGCCATGTTAAACTTTGTAAGCAAATCAAGAGAATACTTAGATTGTGATAAAGTTATCCTAGAATTTGACTCAATGATTTCAATCTTGAGAAAATAGTGCAACAATCCTATGTTTGTCATTGAAAATCTATCTAAAAGTGTAGTTTTCACTACTGAGATGGATGATTGTGATCTCCCTATAATTAGTAAGTCATCCACATAGAGAACTAGGATCAATATAGAATCATCTTACCATAAGATGTAGGCATTTAGATCTAAGTATCATCTATTAAACTTGAATATGAGGAGAAAGGAGTCTATCTTGGCATACCATGCCCTAAGGGCCTATTTGAGTCAGTAGATAGATTTCCTCAATATACAAACTAAGGAGGTATCTTCCACAAATACTTATGGTTTCTCCATATATATCTTTTCTTTGAGGTCACCATGTAAAAACTCACTCCTTATATCCATTTGGTAAGCATCCCACTAATGTGTGACTATGATTCTAGAGTGAGTCTTATAGACACCATCTTAGCTACATGAGCAAATGTCTTAGTGTATTCTATGCCAAGAACCTAAGAAAACCTCTTTGAAACCAAATGAGATTTGTACTTATCAACTAACCCATCTACACCATACTTGGTCTAATAAACCCAAGTCCCATGCTTTGTTCCTAATTATGGAACTGTATTCTTATTATATAGTATAATCCCATTCTATAATGCTAGATGCTTCATGATAGGGTTATTAATCTAAGACAATGTCCAAGTACACATGTTATGTGTCCTAAAACTATGATCATGTCCACCTCATATCTGATGGACTTTCAACCCATCCTCCATCACTTTGAAGTGTCTATCTATCCCAAATAGGACTAGAATTGTATCAGATTAAAGAATCAAGAGGCGATTCATCATCATCTATAGTGTGAGTTTGAGATGGAGGAGGATAATCTTCATCATTGATCTCATCACTTAAACTTGAATAAGAAGAGTCATCCTTATCATCAAGAGGATCTTGAGGTGGATCTACATCACTATATAGTGAGACTTTTTATGATTTTGGAGTGCCAAGATTGTGTTCAAGTGGGCCCTTACAAAACATGACACTCATTTCAATGAATAACTCATGAGTTTTAGGATGGAAAATCATATATCCATTAACACCCTCCTCATACCCCATAAAGATGCAAGACTGACTATGAGGGTCCATTGCCTTGCATTTCTTCTTGAGAACACAGGCCATTACTAGTGATCTAAACACTTGAAAGTGATCTACTATAGGATTTTGACCATCCCAAGCTTCAAAAGGAGTGATTACCTTTAAGGCTTATTATGGAACTTAGTTCTGAATGTAGCACACACAATTGATTACTTTGGCCCAATACTAAGGGGCAAAAGACTTAGATTAAAACATGTAATTTTCCATTTCCTTCAAGGTATGGTTCTCACACTGGACCACACCATTATACTAAGGACTATATGTAACTATGTGTTACATCCAAATCCCCTCTGATATGCAAAACCACTCAAACCTATTATTTATATACTCCTTTCTATTATCAGTCCTTAAGATTTTAATGGAACATTTTGACTGCTTCTCCATAAGTGCCTTAAACTCTTTAAAGTGATCAAAGACCTTAGGCTTATTTTTGAGAAAAAACACTTGAGTGTACCTTGAAAATTCATTTATGAATGTGAATATTTATCTTTTCCTATTGAATGAAGGTTTTTGAAATGGTTTTGCTAAGTTACTATGGACTATCTCTAGCTTCTATTCACTCTCCTTGCTTTGCCCTTGTCATATTTATCTTCTGATGATTACTAATAATGTAGCCATTTCATAGGCCATTTAAGAATTTGACTTTAGGAAATATTGAAACCATGTCTTGATGATTGAGTTGATCTAGGTAAAAATAGTATAAATGGCCAAACCATTAATGTCATAGTTTTCTTACTCCATCTACATGAGTAAGTAGTGAAGGTAAGGGCTAATCGAGGGCAAAATGTGAGAAGGTATACAACCTAGACTAATGATTAGAATTCCCATAAGCCACTATGGTGTCACTATGGAGCTCCTTGATGACCATTAAATTAGGTGTGAACTCAACTCACTTCTCTACACCTATGTGAGTGATTTGATATACTGAAAAAAGATTGATGGATAGTGAAGGAACACAAAAAACATCATTGAATGTCCCATCACTTATACAATATTTTACCATTGAATTCTACCAGTGTCATCACTGGTGAGAATTGAAGGCATAGAACATGGCTCTATTTATGAAAATAGATCATCTGAGGAGGCCATGTGATAGGAAGAACCTGAGTTAATAACCCTAGTTGAAGGTTGAGAAGCTACTACAAAAAGTGCCTTGCCCTTGTTTTTAGCCTTTTTACTATCTTTTGCCTTTAAAAAATATTATGATGATGTGTTTTGAGATGAGGATTTAGGAACATTGATGTTTTCATTCTCAAGCATCTTAGTCAAGGTGTCAATCTTCATTTTTATGCACTGAGATTCATCATGCCCAAGTTTCTTACAAAATTTGCATTTGAGTTTATCCTTTTTATGTTTCCCACTTAAGGAGGACTCATTTGATGATGCCTTTAGCTTGGCATCTGATTTATGATTCTTCTTGTGCTCATGATCATGTTTAGACTATTTCTTCTCCTATTTACCATGGCTACAAGGCTTTTTCTTGTCTTGATTGACAATCAAGGCATGTGATTTTGAAGATTTCAGTGCACCCAATTGAACCAACTTATCTTACTCCCAAGTGAGATAAAAAAAAACTCATCAAATGATGAAATTTTCTATGTGGATCTAAGTGCACATTTGGTAGCATGAAATGTAGAGATAAAAAATAAATAGTCATGACCCAATTTTTCAATCATAGATAGAATCAATTGGTCATCTATTTTATCAATGCCACATTGTTTGAATTATAGTATCAGTGATTTGAACTTTATAAAGAAGTATTTTAGGGTGTTATAGTCGCTTGGGATCAATGTGATGAGCTCATTCTCAAGCACATGACCCCTCATGATATCTTACACTCCAAAAAGCTTGTCCAAGATTGTCTAGACTTCATTTAGATTTTTTATAGATTCAACATGAAATAGGAGGTTAGGAGACATTGACATGCATAGAAACCCATAGGCCTCGTCACATCTATTTTACCACTTAACATTGTTTTCATCTATAGATGGATCAGTTTCCTCACCCATAGTAATCTGATAGAGTCTTTTACATCTCAAAGTAAGTCATATTTTAAAAATTCATTCTAGATAGTTAAATTATGTGAGTGGTTTGATGTTTAGATACATTAGTGTAGATTAGAATGAGGCAAATTACAAAATTGAAATGAAAGAAAAAAATAGAAGGTAAACAGTATAACTACCCTCTGAACTATCAATAATACCCCTTGATGTTACAATGCACACACGCTCAATCTTGAACATCAAGCATAGTTGAGAATGCATCTATGAGCAATCAGTGTGAGAAAGTATAAGAGGGACATCGGGCATAGCCAATAATGCATCCAAGAGAAAAGGTACAAAGTTTTGAAGAGAGTTCTCAGTTATTACACCATGTGAAAAATGGATGTTACAAAATTCTTGAAATAATGTCACCAATGCGTAGAGCTCAAAAAAATATGCACTTTTAAAAATAGCATACAAAAATGAGATACATATTAAAATTTGTAGCACTCACTAGTTCTTACTCCTATATATTACTAGATACTTTCCAAAAATGGAATTTTTTTCCCTAACTTGTGTTTTTTCATCCAAAAATCCAAAAATGAAAACAAATTTACTCTATTTCTTCATTACCTTTCACATAAAATTTGATAAACATCGCTCAGGGTTTCAACACTACTTTATTTTAGGTTCTTTTAACTACCTTACTTAAAAATTAAGAATTAGTAGACCCTAAAAAACCCAAATATGTCTTCCTAGTGAATTTTGGGTTCTTTAAACTACATTACTTTAGGTTCTTATAATTTCTTTACTTGAAAAAAATTAATAAGTAGTTGACCCTGGAAAACCTGATTACTTCTTGGCTATTTATTTCATGGTTGTGAAGTTTGACTGTTGAAGCTTGATTAATTATAATTAATTGCCTTGAAAATCCTAATTAATTCCTACAATGTATTTCAAGTTTCTTGGACTACTTTACTTAACTTCATGAATTTGAAGTAAAGCAACTTGGAAAACCTAATTTGGTCTACAATCAAATTGTTAGGGTTGAGAAGCTTGATTACTTCCAACCAGTGTGATTTAGGTTTCTTGGATTGTTTTACTTAACTTCATGAATTAGAAGTAAAGTAATTCCAAAAACCTAATTTTGTTTACAATTAAATTTTTGTACTCTAAAAACATGATTTGGCTTAGAATCAAGTAATTGCCTTCTAAGAACCCCAATTGGTCTAAAAAGAGTAAACTAGGGTTTGCAAGTTTGATTAATTCATTTGTACAAATGTTTTACTAGGTGGAAGAAATTTATTTTTATAAAAATCTATGAACTTTCTCAAAAATATAAAAGTAACACATTTTAGATATCAAAAAACCCAAAAAAATAAGTATAAATGAATTTTTCATCAAAGGACTTCTAATATGAGTTTTGAGGTAGATTAAGAAAACACCTCTAAAGTCAAAAATGGTAGCTAAGATAGAATAAAAAATCATAATATGGGGAATGCATAGAGGATCTTACCAAGGATTATGATGCATGAGGCTATTAGGAAGACTCTGATACCATGAAAGAGTGTGCAGAGATCTCTAAATAGATTTCATGCAATCAATGTTTAATCGTATGAAGCAGTGTGTGAGATCCAAAACTCCAAGAGAGGAAAAAGATGCATTAACTTCTGTATTGCAAAATGTATTTGATTAATTGCAATAATGAGTGAGTAACCTTCTAAAAAGGAAAAGTGGAGTACATATAGGGAAAATTAGGGAAACATGACGAAGCCCATTTTTTTTCTAATTAACTAACTAAAATTAAATATAATTAGCCTATAGACCCTTTATAACTAACCTAAGGAAGCTTAAATAACATAGAGTGGCCATAAAACTATGTAGGCAAAACCCAATGGGAAAAAATAGTAGACTAAGAACACATGATCACACACACTCAACTGAGTGAGAGAACTATGTTTAGTTTGACTTCCCACTTTAGAGTATTATATATGTAGGTATATATTATTCATAATGGGGTGGATACGGTTAGATTAATCCTTCCATGTCACCTATTTTCCATATTTTAAATATTGTAGTATATTACACAACTAGGGTTTGAATCAAAGATAAGGAAAATAGAGATACTCATTTTGATTTATAGACATTATAATATACATGAATACCTATAAAAACATGCATAGTGGGTGACACATTCATAGAATGGTGGATAATGCCATAATACATTATAGAGGGTCTCAATGCATAAGATACCAAGGAGTGAAAACTTGTCTAGGTATGCGCATACTCTATATTTATATATTTAACCATTAAAATACCCATTTCAAGCTAAATTTGAAAAAAATATTCCTCCACAAACCTGATAAACCTAAAACAAAATAAGTACACCATTATTTTATTATTATCCAGAATTAACAAGTTATTATATTTAACTAATTACACTTAGATTTGTTTAGTAATTATATATCTTAAAAAATATTATTTATTTAATAGTTTTAGGCTATTAGGGTCACATAAATCCTAAAATAAATAAAACATATTGTTTAACCCATTCCTTATATTGACCATATAAAACCTTAGTCTCCTCAAGGTTTCCTTCCATTTTCCCAAGGTTTCATATTTTAGTGCTTAATTATAATTTTGATTTTATTTCTAATTTTACCTCATTGTGTATTAATTTAGGATTGATGTTTTTCATATTCATAGTGTACATCAGCTAAGAGTATTAGATATATTATCCATCTAAGGTGACGTTATAAATTATGTGGATTTAAATTGAGCATAGCAATATTTCTTTAGATCAATCACACTTGATTAAAATGGCTAAAATTGATGATATTACTCAATTTTATTAAAGGACATGTTAATAATGAACACATAGAAATAGATAATGTTATTAATTATGATATGCCACATATTGAATCTATTTATGAACTATATAATGAACAAGCTAATTAAATAATGATCAAATACATCTAGAAAACCTTGATGATGTATATCATGCATTGGTTGCAACTATTTTTCCATTATAATATTGAATCCATAAGAATCCCAATTATTTGAATAAGATTATAAAAATCATATTAAAGATTAAAAATATAAATAATATAAGGTTATCACATATGAGGAAAAAAATCATGAGATCCTTGTAGACATTAATACAATTATATAAGATATTGATTCCATAATAGGTGTTGAGACTAATAGTACATAAACTAATCCTATGTCCACACCTTTTACCCCACATGTGATGTACACCCATGGTATTATGGAAACAAACAATTTTACTCATATCATTATGGATAACACTATAAAACATACTCTCATACCTTCTAATAAATTAACCATATCACATCATTTGTTTTTACATAGTTTTTTATACCTGATGCTCAAGCATTAGTACAAATAATTATTAATATTTAGAATAAGTTTACATAATTACAATAAAAATCTTCTAGAGTAGTCCATACTACTAATATTCATGTGTTACTACATAATCCATTAGATATTAATATTTCAGCCTATCATTACCAATAGGTTTTATCTCACCTAAAGTTACATTGTATAATGGTAAGGCTAATTCAAAATAATATATTCAAACCTTACACAAAACACGTTTGGACTATGTATCCAATAATAGGTTATTGAATAGGTTATTTGCATGAGTACTTAAGTATTATGACTTGCATTGGTTTTATGATATACATTTACAATAAGGGTCTAATGCTAAAATTGAAAAAAATAGGGTCTAATGAATAAGGGTCTAATACATACTTTTTGATCAAAATTAGTGAGAAGATGTCTTATGCTCAAATTAAAAAAAAAATCAACAAAGGGTCCAATGAGATTATATTTGATTGTGTGCTCCATTACAATACTTTGATCTCTAAGATGACAAGTCACATGGAATATAAATAATTAAAAATATATTTAATCAAATATTTATTTCTCATTTACATTCATCTATTGTGTTTAAGAGTTTTCAATCATTTGATGACCTACACGATGTTTTATCAAGATTGTGTAAACAAGGAATACTTCAATCCTAATTATGAAAAACTATTGCATTACATTAAAATTTATAAAATAATCATAAATTAAGAATTTTTAATTTAGAAGTTAATATATTTGGAAATATGCTAAAAATTCAAAAATATGGAAATAAATAACTTATTTATACTCGCGCATGTATTACTGAGACATATATTGTATAAATGACTATGTGAGATGACTGTGAATTTGGAACAAAGATTTGTTTGATCTCTAAATGAAGTAATGTTAATAAAACAAAGTTGAACCACATTATATTCTATGGGGAGCACCAATATTTGAAATGGTTTTTCCCATCCATGTAAATATGGGTCTGTGTGCTATTACTTGTTGGTCATGTGTATGTATTCTATGAGGCTTGATTTTTTGTGAAATATATCATGTATCATCTTCACTAGAAACCCTAGCTCAATAAATAATGAGGAATAAATGAAAAATATGGTTTGGTGTATGAAAATTTTCTTGACCTAAACATCACGTATGTTGAGTGTTGCCTACATACCAATACTCTAAATAGGGATCAAACTCCATGTAGTTATCCCATGTTATGGTGGTGTCTGTGAGAGACTAGTGTAATGTTATGTATTGGTCAAATCCTAGTGTAATTAAGTGATTAAATAATTACTTGTGAATTTGAGGTGTATTTAAACTTAACTAATGGATAATAGGGCTCTATGGACTCAAATTTGAGAAGAATAGATGTTTTCTTCTTAATGTGTATTTAGATATTCTAGTGCTTTTCAATCATGTGAGCATCTAGTGAGAAAATGGTTATAAAATGTAGATTTATAGTGATCATTTAGGAAATTAATTATATGGACCTTGAAAAACATATTGGATTAACCCTTAGATGAATTTGAATTTGAAAAATTAGTTGTTATTTAGCAAGAGGATGTGATAGGTAGATTCAGATGCTACTAACATGAAAGATAGTCTTAAAGGAGTGACATTGTCTGTGAGGTAGAGACAACTAATTTGGAAGCATGAAATAATCAAAGGATGAACTTAAAACTATTGAAATAAATATCGTGAAGTATTAAGTACTATAATTAATTAATGTAGGGATCTCCCACATAGAGATAGAGGAACAAAAACATAGAGTCATGGAACTATGCATGAGCTCAGTACGTATAAGTAGATTGTCATAAGTGCATTACTTTATAATTAGTTGTTAGTGATTGCATTTCCTCATTTTTCATTCTATTAATGCAACAAATTGAAATTAATAGAGTAAAATAAAGAGATCCATACCTGAGCTTTCTTATGGTGAGTAGGCTTGGATGTAGGACACATGCTAAAATGTGTTTCATGAAAATCTAAATTTAAACATGCATAAATAAAACGTTACTTAATATATAAAATATATTATAAAAAATAAGAAACTAATACATAAAATAAAATTGAATGTATACATCTATTTGGGTATGTGATCCATTGTATTTTTTGGTGTAAAAAACTAGTGACTAGAGAAGGTAAGACCCATGAATATTTCTCCTTTTTTGAAGAACATGGATTAACTTGTGTACGCTATAATACTAATTTATAGGAGAGTGCGATTAATAATTCAAGATGTTTTTGAATTAATCATTGCATAACCTAAGATACTAGAGTGACATAAAATCCTTGTATGAATTCTAATAGATCAGTATATTGCAAAAAGGTCAACCAATTGTTACAGATGCAATAATATTCATTTTTGGTGCAAAATTAAGGAAAAACTAGTGTAAAAATAGTATGATCTATGAATTATATATAAAACATAGAGAATGACATGGATTTATATTTAATCTATGAAAATGGTGCATAAATACTAAGAAAATTAAAATGTGCCATGCACATTTCTAATATGATATTGAGCATACTAATTCTATAACTGAGTAATATCAAGTGTTTTATATGAAAAAAACCTATATGATAACTTGAAACACATTTTATGCATGATGCCCCCAATCTAAAAAAAAATTCACAACCTTGTGTAAAATTATGAAAACTATTTCTACACAATAGTGGAACTAATATGTGAAATGAGTAATCTTTTGATAATTATAAAAGCTACTATTTTTAACTATTGGGATAAAGTCACAATATTATGGATAACTATGGCCTACGTTAGTGTCAAAATGTAGTGATGTTGTCTAAAATTTATTTTTGGGTATCAACTAAGTGTGAATTATGACCAACTAAGTAAATTACATCTTTTGCTATCTATGTGTTGGGTTATTTTAGCTTAGTATCCAAGATAAACCACTATGTATGGTCCCTATTTTGAGGTGGCTTGTGAAGCATGAAAGATAAATTCAAATGAAATTTATGAGAAAGATTTTATAGAAAAGATTAAAATTTGAGTAATAATGATAAAATTTAGAGATCGTGGAATCATATTGATAATTTGATAAAAAAAAATAGTAACTATGATATATTTAAAACTAATAATAGATAGTCTCATGTATAGATATATACTAGTAGTGAGAATTTTAATAATAATGATCAATGTTGATTACTTGAAATTGAATAGAAAAAATCAAGGAAAATTCATGCTTTGGATCATGGAATTAAAAAACTTGAAAGATGCATGATATTTATCATTAAATCATTATCTAAGAAAATTGAGAAAATAAGAGTCATGACCATGATGGATAAAAAAAACATAAAAAAAACAAGGAAACTAAGGGGATGCATACAAGGGTCATGTTCAAATGTCACTCAGACACACAGAAGTACACAACAAGGCTTAAAGAATAAAAAAATATGTTCAAATGTATGTAATCCAAAGCAATAAATACACACAAAAAATGAATCATAGAATCAAAAAATGACAAATTTGCATGAGTAAGTGTAATTAATCTACATATGTAATTGGTAAGTCCAGTATATTTATAAACTCACATATATAGTAAGATATCAATTTTAAATTAAGTGAGAAAAAATGGAAATATTTTGTGTAATGTACTATATTTGTAATATAAATATGAGGGATATTCATAAAGTGATAAAATATGACTAGAATATTCCCTTAGTGAACTTGTTGTGATTCACGTAAGTTGTAAAATTCTTATGACTAGTTTTTGGGAATTATTGCCACTAATGTCAAAGGTATAGCATTATTGGTGATAAATGCCCCATTGCATTTAATGTTATTTTTAATATTCATATCTTGGATAATGTGTTTTAATATTTATTTAATATTAATGAATACATTTTTGGTTCTATATAAGTAAAAAGAGGTCCCATGGAGAATTCAAAGAGTCATAGGGTAAAAGATGAAAGAGGAATGGGACACATTTTCTCATGAAGAGTCACCTTGAGGAATTCCAAGAGTCACCATGTGAAGACAAAAGATGTATGGCACATTTTTCCATGAAAGGACTCTTTGAGGAATACAAAAAGTCACCAAGATAAATACAAAAGAGGAAAGGACACTTTTGCTTATGAAGGGTCACCATATGACTTTTCAAATGCAAGGATACAAAGGGTCATGCAAGTTTGGCCCTATTTTCCATCAGGATTGATGGGTCACAAAGGGTGAATGCCAAAGGTCATTTGGAAAGCTATAAATAAAGGCTTGAGAAGACATTTGTAATATGCAAGAGAGTACATGATTTTTATTTGTTTTCAAAGAGGAAAAATTAGGAGATATTGTAGAGTTCTATCATTTGTTGAGTAAGAAACATTGAGAGATAGTTTTGTTTTATACATAAGAGGGGTTGGTGCTCTTGTGAGTTGGTACTCATGAATCTTTGTAAGGGGTTGGTGTTCACAAATAGTTGCTATGTTGGTGCTCGATAAAGAGGTTGGTACTCCTACAAGTTGGTGCTTGCAAACTTTGTATTTTGAGTTGGTGCTCATTAATATACTTGAGATTGTTCTCCATGGATTTTTCCACTTTGGGTTTCCACATAAAAATTTGGTCTCTCTCTCTCTTGTGTGGTGCAAATTATTAAATTAGTTTTATTACATATCTTGAATGTATGAATGAGTGGTTAAAGAAAATAAATAAAATTAATTAAAATATATATAATATACTTATTCCCCACCCTCTCAGTATATTTCATGCTTAACAATTGGTATCAGAGTAGGTTCCTTTTTAAAAAGTTTTACAGCTTGAAGGAAGATCGGGAAAGCATGATGGTTGGATCACATGAAGGAATTTATACAAATAATTCACCTTTGTTTGATGGGATGAATTACATTTTTTGGAACATAAGGATGAAGACTTATTTGATGGCCCTTGGATTCAACATATGGAAAGTAGTGGTGGAGGAATATGAAGATCCACAAACACTTGTAACTACTCCAATAGAAAAATAGGAAAGTGAAAATAATGCTAAAGCTTTAAATGCTATTTTATGTGGTTTATGTGAATCAACATTTGTTAAATTTATGCAATGTAAATCTACTCATGAAACTTGGGTAAAACTTGAGAATATTTATAAAGGTGATGGAAAGGTTTAGCAAGCTAAGCTTTAGACATTTAGAAGATAGTTTGAGAGTTTGAAGATGGAATAAAAAGAAAATATAGAAAGTTATCTCTTATTGGTTGATCAAATAGTCAATTAGATTCAAGGTCTTGGAGAAAGTTTAGAATAATAAACTATGGTTTAAAAGGTTTTGATATCTCTACCATTTAGATATGATGCAAAAGTTTTAGCAATTGAAGAGATGAAGAATTTAGCCAAGCCAAAGATGGATGAGTTTCATGGTATTATTATAGCATATGAGATGTATAATGAATAAGATAAACCTTCAAAGAGAGAATCAGATTTCAAGACATAAAATAAAGAGAAGGCTAAAATTTAATAATCAAGTGATAATTCTAGCAATGATGAAGATGATAATGGATCTCTATTCATTCGCAAGCTGAAAAAAGTCATAAGTAAATATCAAGGAAAATTACCTTTTAAATGTTTTAATTATGGAAAGATTAAACATTTTATAGCTAAATGCCTAAATAAATGTAATGACGATAATGAAGAAGGAAAGTCTACATACAAGAATAATTTCAAAGGCAAATTCAAGAATGGATTTGAGAAGAAGAGTTTGTATTCTAAAGATCCTAGCTCAGTCAAAGAAAGTGGAGTTAGTGACTCAGAAGAAGAAGATATTTTATTCATGGCCAAACATGAAGATGCCTTCTCAAGAAAAATTAAATAATATCAATAAAAACATGATGAAGCTGAAGTGAATCTGGAAAGAGAACTCATTTATGCCTTAGAAGAGATAAAATATCTTGAAAAGAAGAATCACAAATTAAAGCTCCAGATCAAGAAAAATGAAAAGGAGTCAAAGGAATTAATTGAAGATCTACAAGCACACTTTGAAAAATCTAAGAAGAATGAATAAGATCTAATGACATAGTTGAAAATAGTAAGTAAAGAATGTGAAAGGTATGTTACTAAAATTGCTTCTTTGAAAGTAGATCTTGAGAAAACAAATAAAGCAATCAATGATAGAGCAACCAATGATTCAAAATTTGAGAATAACATTAATACATTGGATAAGATATTATAAAATCAAAGATCAATGTCAGATAAGATAAGTATTATATTTTAAAAAGAGAAAGAGGAGGTCACTACTTTCACAGACAAGGAAAAAGGAAAGAGCTATGTTGAAGCTCTTACAAAAGAAGAAATAAAAAAGGAAAGAAGTTAAGAATATAGAGGACATCTCAAACAAATAAGGCTGGAGGGAATAGAGCTAAAAAAGGCAATCAGGTCAGAGATACACAAATAGGTCCTATTTTTATCATTATTGTTTTTATTATAATGGATATGGTCATAAGAAATTAGAATGCTAAAAAAAAGCTAATAGTTTCAAAAATAAGAAGGAAAGTCATGCAAAGTTAAGTAGAAGCCACAACTCTTTTGCTCCTCTATCAGGATTTAATGAAGAATCCATAATATGTTACAAGTGAAAAAACATCAGACACATAGTTTGATACTATATAAGTGTGTTGGAGTTAGTAAAGAAGGACCAGAGTTTCAAGGCTCCATTCGTTAAGAAGAAATTTTAGACAAGTTCATGGCAAAAGAAACAACTTAAAAAATCTATGTTGGTGTAGACTGATTTACATGCAAGAAATGAAGAAAATCCATGGTTCATTGATAGTGGATGTTTAAGGCACATGATAGGAGATAAGATAAAGTTATAACCTTGAAGAAGATCAATGGTGGCATAGTAAAATTCAGAGACAATACTACTGTGAAAATTGCTAGAAGAGGTAAACTATGTTTGGATAATGGTAGAACTAAAATTGAAAATGTTTTGTATGTAGAGGGTCTTAAGTATAATATTTTGAGTGTAAGTCAAATGTGTGATCAGGGGCACACATTAAATTTTTATGTAGAAGGTTATGAAATTAGAAGAAAATATTTAGATATGTTAGTTGTAGATGCTTAGAGAACAGTCAATAATTTATATACGCTATCAGACATCAAAGGTCAATGATGTTGTTTGAGCCAGATTGAAGAATGTTGGCTATGGAATAGGAGAATGGGGAACATAAATTTTGATAACATTTTCAACATCAACAAGAATCAATTAATCAAAAATCTTTCAAAGATTATTGTTGATGATTAAAATTGCACTTGTTTCTAACACCAACAATGGGAAGTTTCAAGATGTGGGACTTGCGACTTGAAATAACCTCCAAATTTTTAAGAAGCTGATCTCTTCTTTATATCAAGTGTATACTGGGAAAAGGGATAGAAATTTTAACAAAAACACAAATGTAAGAAAGAAAATCTAACTATGGTAATGCACCTAAATGTAATTCGACCTTAATCCTGAGCACAATGAGACTATATGTAAGATTCAATTACATTTAAGAGTGAACAAGGCATGATCAATGTAAAAGATGAAAATAATAGAAATAGAGGCTCACATCTTAGACTACTTTTGCAGCAATATAGAAAATATCAACAAAGGCATAGGATTCAATCTTCTTATTTGAATTCTCCAGTCACATAAGAGGCACAAAAACATGCACAGTTACATAAACCTTCTAACTCAAGAAAATAGAAAAAGGCAAATGATATTCCTAGTCACAACTCTAGAAAGTCTAAAATTCTTGACAATTTCTCTCAAAAAATTCTCTCTGGTATCTCCATTTTTTTGGTGATATCTACACCCTTATTTATAGCCTTAGATAAACTTTGAATTGTTTGTATGTTCCCAATATAACATCCCAACTAAAATCTAACTGAACTGGAAGTGTCTAACAGAAGATATTTCTTAGATTCTGAAATACTCTATCTTTTGGTAGTTCATTGGCTGAAACAGATCGCAAGACACTCACTTCTATTAAATAGAAGAGGACACTTGGCCAATTCTTTGAAAATCTTCTTATTACTTAGGAGACACTGGAGAATGACACTTGGCATGTTCCATAGCAGTTACTGAAGACACGCGGCACTTTCCACATAACTTATACTCTTTTGTGTCTTTGCTCAAGAATGTTCTACCTTTGACACCTATCACCATCTGCTTCTCCAAAAATTTAAAAAATTAACAAAAAATAAGACCCACAGCATTTATCACCTAAGAAACTTTAAAAAAACTAGGGACAGGTGGTGATTTCTACTTGACTTTGACAAAGGACACATGGCAATCTCTAATTTACTTAACTGGGGATATGTGGCAATCTCTACTACTTTTATCTACCTTTTGAGAAACCTATGGAAGGTGACACATGGTGGTCTCCGCATCACTCTATTTATATTATAGAAACAATCGGGCCTCATTTCATATTTACATGGATAGTGACAGTTGGCAGCTTTTGCTTGCTTCAAAAACAAAATCTGAGACCCACCATAGTCTTTACTGTATCAATGAAACAAAATGAAGATAATTTGGATCTCGACATGTGGTTCCTTCTACTCTCTTCAGTTGGGATATGTGGCATCTTCCATCACTTTTAGAAAATCAAATTGAAACCTTCTTCGATTGCCACTTGTTGCTCTCCACCTGATCCTTATACTTAACTTGTTGAAACCTTCTACTTAAAAGAGATTTAAAACATGGGTGCTGATATGAAATGTGGATGCTGAGACTTGTCACATTTCACTAAGTTGTTATGAGATACATGGTACATCCTAACCAACTTATAGAAAATATGAAAGGTGCCTTGGACGATGACATTTGGTAGCTTCCAATTGACTTTGACACTTAGACAAAAATGAATCAAAAGGAAATTAGAGCCCATGCTCTATTTCAAAACATCACTGTCTTAGATCAAAATATGCGAGAACAAAATTTTACAACACACAACTGAAAATAAGAATGAAACGTAGAGTATTTTTTACTCTACAGTTATTGGTGACCCCAAGGACTATTGAGCCTGCTCAAAAATAAACCACAACTCTTGCTAGATCAAAATTTCAAAATTATAGCTTCAGCAATGTTGTTTTATCATGATATAGGGCTAACATGTCCCTGATAGCCTGTGATGTGATTTGCACCATGAATGGACCCTATTGAATGGTGCTTAAGGGTGCATGTAACAATTTTGAACATAATTTAACCAAGTCAGGGCATGGATATACAACTAGGATAATGAATTGTGATAGTTGTGAAGTCCATATCCTCATGGCAAATGTCTCATATTTCCCTACTCTGGCCCTCTATAGACACCTTTGATGCACCCCTTCTCTAAGATTTTTGATACTAGCTCTTTGAAGAACTGGGTCCATGAATCCATCTGTATAATCTTTTATCTTTTCTGGGTCACTTGCTTGACCAACCTTAGGGATTTTGGTCCGTGGATAAGTCTTCAATGGTTGCATGGGAGCTGAAGCATATGACTTGCTCGCAAGAAACTTATGAAGTGATTCATACATCCTAGCTCCTTATTGTGAAGACTGTGCTCCCTCCATCTCTATATCTATTTTTTGAAAATTGGTACAAACTTTTTCAAAATAAAAAGCTCTTTTGCTTAAGCAGGTTTACTAGGAACTAAAAAAATGTAAGTAGCAGGATATTTTCTTGCAGATGTAGGAATGTTTGAGAACTTGTAAGCTTTAACTTTTGCTAAGAGGTATTTATTGACCCATCAAGTCTCAAAATGGCATTAAACTTGGATAACCATTAGCAAATCCTACTCAATCTTTATGGAATAATGAGATAGACATGTTATGCAAGTGGCAGCGCAAGGTACCTTGGGGATTTCTAAAGATTTGGGAAACATTCAATGTGTTGAGAATTTTTGAAATTTTTGAAAAAAACTCTGAGCTACCAATTACATGTTTAAAGAACACTTATTTAAAAGGAAAGTGGGAAATCAAAAATGGGAAAACAAAGCAATATGGAAAGGAGAAACTATCTAACTATGATATAGCTAACTGGGTATATTTGCTTACCTCCCAGATCAAAGGGAAGATTTTTGAAGTATCCTTTATGACACAAAAACTTATGATGCCAAACAAGTGATTGAATGGTATGAAACTCTAATGACTTGCTCTTCTTGTTTGCCACCTTAATTTTCTTGCATCTGAATGAATCAGAGTCAATCCTATCCCCAAAATATACATACTCTTCTTATTCTTTAAAACTTATTGAATGTTGATTCTTTATACTATCGTGTCTCATCAAGAAATTAATGTATGTTGGTTCTTCACCCTGTGTCTTTGATATACATCATTTTTTGGATTATCTCCTTCTGCCTCATGCTTGGGTTCAATTGCATGATCATCTTCTTTAATGACTTCAAAAATATCATCTTCAAATTTACCAACCTCCTGAAAGGATAACCTGATAGTTTACAACAAATTTGCATATTTATTTGAGTCTCAATGCTGCCTTCTCCACCTGAAGCCAGCTCACAGCCTTCTTGAAGAATAATGTAACCTGCCCCAATGGCTTCAAACAAGTCATTCAAAACATGATAAAAAATTATCTCTTTTTCATCAGAGATAGAGGCAAAAGCTTCTAACTTGTCCTTTGGTTCATCAAAGGGTGTACCTATGGTGATTTTTTCTTCATCTACACTCATGAAATCTTCTTGACTAGCCATGAACTAAGTATACTCCTCTTTACTTGCTTCCTTCAAAATATATTCCTCCTTAAAAAGGGATGAAGAAGAAGACTGATGGTTATACATATACGAAAGAGGAGATAATTCTTGAGCTAGAATCAAATGATTCTCTTCTTTGCATTTGTCCATCACTTCATCTATATCAGATGTAGCTTGATAACTCTCTTGGAGGGGTGTAGATGGGGTGTATTCAAAAGTAGGATCTTCTGCTTGATTATCACCATGAGTAAGAGTAGCCTCAGCTTCTTCAAGGTTTTGAGCAAAACCTTTGTCTTCTTCCCTTCTACCCCATGATTCCATTGTTTGTTTCCAAATCATGACCTTAGTTCTATAACTTTTCTCTTGGAAAGAGTCATAAATTTTATCTTCTTCAAGGTTTTTAGTTGGTTAATGATCTTCTTTCATCCAACTTGGAATCTTGTCATCATGCTGAAGGACTTGAGGATTGGTATAAGAGGTATCTTTTAGTGTAGGCTCCTTTCTAAGGTCTGAAAGCTCTATCTCTCTTTCACTAAGCAATCTCATTTTTTCCTCTAATTCCTTAATTTGCTTAGCTAGATTTTCTTGAAAGAGTCTTTCTTGGATATCATAAGAATAATCAAATAAATGGGAAGTGCATGAAGGTTACCATGAAAAACAAGAAGATTATTGAGGAAGATTTGGAGAGACTTGAAAGGGACTAGCCTCATTTTGTATCTGACGCTCTTGGACAATGTCATTCTCCTTCTTTCTGCCCCATGATTCCATTGTTTGTTCCCAACTCATGACCTTAGGCCTAGAACTTTTCTCTTGGGAAGACAGGGTTGCAAGGTGAAGGAGATGTGAGGGTTTGGATTCTAATTCCCTTGCTGCCAACATATATTACTATTTTTGAAGATTTGCCAATTCAATCTATTTATCAAGATTTCCCTTAAATGCTAGACTTACTATTTCAGAACTTTACTCAACATGATTGGGGAAAGAACCATGACAGGCTTGACTTGGCTCCTGAGCAAGGGTTGAGTCTGTCTGATATGAAACATGGGGTAGTGGATATGCAGGTTTATAGACTTGGTAAGGCTGCCTCTCAAGAATACTCTGCTTCTCTTCCAAAGATGCAATTAAGCCACTCACATCCAACGTCTCATATGTAAGCCTTTCCCAATTTGATCTTTCAATGGGAGCCAATTCACTTTTAACCAAATCTATTGCATTTCTTATTTGATGGATGACATGATTAGGAATTTCTTAGCCACATCCCCTTCTATTGTCAAGCTTTAATACATGTTTTTTATATCCCAGTAATGCTTGTTTGAAAGTGGAAATGAGATTAGGTTGAGTATGAGATGTAACATATTGGAAAGACTGGGTATACGACTGATATAGCTCATGATAGGGTTGAGGCTAGTCATATTGGACCTGTGAAGGGTAAAACTCATAACCATATGCATCCTTGTTGCTTGATGTGATTCCATGAGAAACTTGATCTTGATTAAAAATATATGAAGGGGCATAAGACCCATAGCTCTGAGTAACAAAATTATACATACCAAATGGTGATTTTTTCTTGAATTTGATTCTTTAAAGTAATCGATGATGACATAAGATTTAGATCTTGTTATTGATCCACAACTCTGACTCCTTGTAGCTCTCTGGTTCATATGATCTTCAAAGAAACTTCAAGATTTGTCCCATTGGGCATGCCAAAAACTATTTATGGTTAAAATTTTGATTGTTTCTAACACCAATAATGGGAAGTTTCAAGATGTGGGACTTGTGAATTGAAATAACCTTTAGATTTTTAAGAAGCTAGTCTCTTCTTTATATCAAGTGTATACTAGGAAAAGGGATAGGAATTTTAATAGAAACACAAATGAAATAAAGAAAATCTAACTATGGTGATGCAATTGAATGTAATTCAACCTTAATCCTGAGCATAGTGAGACTATATGTAAGATTCAATTACATTTAAGAGCAAACAAGGCATGATCAATGTAAAATATGAAAACAATAGAAATAAAGGCTCACAGCTTAGACTAATTTTGTAGCAATATAGAAAATATCAACAAAGGCATAGGATTCAATCTTCTTATTTGAATTCTCCAATCACATAAGAGGCATAGAAACATGCATAGTTACATAAACCTTTCAACTCAAAAAAATAAAACAAAGGAAAATGATATTACTAATCACAGCTCTAGAAAGTCTAAAACTCTTGACAACATAACTTAGAATACTTTTGTAATGACACAGAAAATATCAACAAAGGTATAGGATTTAATCTTCTTATTAATTCTCTAGTTACATAAGAGACATATAAATAGGTACAATTACATACACCTTCCAACTCAAGAAAATAGAACAAAGGCAAATGATATTCCTAGTCACAACCCTAGAAAGTCTAAAACTCTTGACAATTTCTCTCAAAAAATTCTCTCTATTATCTCCCCTTTTTTGGTGATCTCTACACCTTTATTTATAGCCTTGGATTCACTCCAGATTGTCTGTATGTTCCCAATCTAACAGCCCAACTAAAATCTAACTAAACTGGAAGTGTCTAACAGAAGATATTTCTTAGATTCTTAAATGCTCTATCTTTCAGTAGTTCATTGGCTGAAATAGATCACAGGATGCTCCCTACTATTAAATGGAAGAGGAAACTTGGAAAATTCCTTGAAAATCTTCTTATTACTTAGGAGACATTGGAGAATGACACTTGGCATGTTCTGCAACACTTACTGAAGACACGTGGCACTTTTTGTGTAACTTATACTCTTTTGTGTCTTTGCTCAGGAATGTTCTGCCTTTGACACCTATCAGAATCTGCTTCTCTAAAACTTTAATAAATTAATAGATAATAAGACCCACAACATTTCTCACTTGAGAAACTTTAAAAAAATAGGGATAGGTGGCAATTTTTACTTGACTTTTACAAAGGACACGTGGCAATCTCCACTTTACTTAACTGGGGATATGTGGTGATCTCTGTTGCTTTTAGCTACCTTTTGAGAAACCTATGGAAGGTGACACATGGTGGTCTCCACTTCACTCTATTTATATTATAGAAACAATCAGGCCTCATTTCATATTTACATGAATAGTGACACTTGGCAGCTTCTGCTTGCTTTAGAAATAAAACATGAGACCCACCACAGTCTTTACTATATCGGTGAAACAAAATGAAGATAATTTGGATCTCTACACATGGTGGCTTCCAATTTCTTCAAATAGGATACGTGGTGTCTTCTGTTTCTTTTATAAAATCAAATTGAAACCTTTCGTGATTGCCACTTGGTGCTCTCTACTTGGTCCTGATACTTAGCTTGTTGAAACTTTTCACTTAAAAGAGATTTGAAATGCGTGTGCCAATATGAAACATGGATGCTGACACTTTTCAAATTCCACTAAGTTGCTATGAAATACATGGCATGTCCCAACCAACTTCTACAAAATATGAAAGGTGCCTCGAACGATGACATTTGGTAGCTTTCGCTTGACTTTGACACTTAGAAAAAAATGAATCAAAAGGAAATTAGAGCCCGCGCTCTGTTTCAAAACTTCACCATCTCAGATCAAATTATGTGGGAACAAACTTTTACAGCATGTAACTAAAAATTATAATGAGACATAGAGTATTTTTTACTCTATAATTACAAATCCATTTGACACACTTTGTGAATCTTGTCATCATGTGAAGTAGGCTAGAAGGTAGTTCAAAACAAGAGAATACTTGACTACTTAGATGTTAGAGATTATTCACACTGATCTATATGGACCTATGAGAACTTAAAGTACTCAAGGTGAGAAATATTTCATGTTGCTTATTGATTATTTTTCATGTATGACTTGGGAAACATTTTTAAATAAAAAATTAGAAGCTTTCAGACAGTTCAAAGCATTCAAAGCATTAGTTGAGAATGAAACTAGTTTGAAGATTAAGTGTCTTAGATTAGATCAAGGATGATAATTCATGTCATATTTATTTATTTATTGAGTTTTATGAATATCATGGAATAAAGAAACATTATTCAACAGCCAGAACTCCACAACAAAATAAAGTAGTTGAATGGAAAAATAGAACAATTCAAGAGATGGTGTGGATAATGTTAAATCAATCCAAGATAGTAGATAAATACTGGAGAGAAGTAGTTTCTACAGTAGTGCATATTCAAAATAGAACATTATTGAGATTCAATAGTGACAATACTCCTTATGATCTATGGAAAGACAAACCAACAACAGTTGATTATTTTAGAGTTTTCGACAACAAATGCTTCATAAAGAGAACAGATGAAAAACTTGGTAAGTTTAACCTAGATTTGATGAAGGTATATTTATTGGTTATTATTAAAAAAGTAAATATTTTAAATGTTATAACAAAATAACTAATAAATTTTTTGAAAGTGCAAGTTTTAGGATAGAAGAAGATGGAACATAAAAAATCAGTGATACAATAGACATTCCTAAAATCATTGAAGAGGAAGGTTCTGAAGAATCAGAGGAATATGAGAAGGAGAAAAAGGGAACCAAAACTCCATCCAAATATGTTTAGAGAAATTATAATTAAATTGACATCATCAAGGACATAAATGAAGGAATTCACACCAAAAGAATGATGGTAAGTGAATCTGAGCAAGTTAATTTTTTTTTTATTATCCAAAATTCAGCCTAAAACATTTTTAGAAGCTAGACATGATAAGCATTGGGTTAAGGCTATGGATGAAGAATTAAATCATATAAAGAAGAATGATACTTTGGAATTAGTGCCTAGACCAAAAGATCATAATATGATAGGAACAAAATGGGTTTATAGAAATAAGGTGAATGAAAATAGAGAAGTGACCAGAAATAAAGCAAGATTAGTATGTAAAGGATATGCTCAGATTGAGGAAATATATTTTGAAAAAAAATTTGGACCAGTGGCAAGGTTAGAGGCTATTAGAATGTTTCTTTCATATGTAGTGTTTAAAAACTTCAAAGTGTTTTAGATGGATGTCAAATTTACCTTCCTGAATGGGAATCTAGAAGAAGAGGTCTACATTGAGTAGCCTTAGGGATTTATTATCTCAAATATTAGTAGACATGTATGCAAATTAAAGAAATCATTTTATGGATTGAAACAAATGCTTAGAGCTTGGTATGCAAGACTTGATAAGTACCTTCAAGGTCATGGTTTCAAGAGAGGATTTGTTAATAGTAATCTCTACATCAAAATAGAAAGTGAGCATCAATTGATTGTTATGGTATATGTTGATGATATCATTTTTGGAGGAAATATTGAAAAGATGAGAAAAGAATTTTCTAATAATATGCAAAAAGAATTTGAGATGTCTATTCTTGGAGAATTATCATTTTTCTTAAGATTATAAATATTTCAGTTAGATAAAGGAATTTTCATATCTCAATGTAAATATGGCAAGGAAATATTGAATAAATTTGGTTTTGAGGATTGTGCACCAGTTGGTACACCAATGTGTATAGGAAATAAGGTGAGCAAGGATGAAGATTCACCTATTAAAAATCAATATGTGTATAGATCTATGATTGGTAGTCTTTTATATTTGACATCATTAAGGCCAAACATCATGCATGCAATATGTATGTTTGTAAGATATCAGTCATCTCCAAAAGATAGTCATGTTTAGTTGATGAAGAGAATATTTAGATATATCAAAGGGACATTGGATTATAGATTATGGTATCCCATAGGTAGAGATTTCACTTTGGTTGCTTATATAGATTCAGATTGGGTAGGGTGCTTTGATGATAGAAAGAGTACAAGTGGAGGATATTTCTTCATTGGTGATAGATTAGTATCATGGCTAAGCAAGAAGTAGAATTCAATATCACTTTCTATAGTTGAAACAAAATATATTATAGTAGTATTGTGTTGTACTCAAATATTTTGGATGAAGTAAACTTTGGAAGATATCAAGGTAAAATATGATGAACCTATTTATATTTTTTGTGATAACATACGTGTTATAAATATTTAAAAGAATATAGTGATGCATTCAAGAACAAAACATATTACCATTAGATATCACTTCTTGAGAGAGCAGGTTTTAGATCAACAAGTTAAGATGGAGAATATCAATACTACAAAGTAGATTGAAGATATTGTCACAAAGGCACTACCAAAAGACACATTTGAGTATCTACAAGAGAAGTTAGGAGTAATTTATTTTACTTCCTGCCATTGTGTTCAATATCAGTTGAGGGGGAGCTAAGTGTTAGTTCCAAGTAGGCCCTTTGCCATTGATGTCAATGGGGGAGAATAAAAGGTACAGGTACAGGTGTAGAAATAGGTACAAGGAATAGATATAGGTTGCTACATTAAGGGAGAGTTACTATATGTTTTTTAGATGATAGTATGTGCAAGTTTTAGGATGTGGCAATTTCACTTTGAGGTTACCATCAATGAAAAAGGGGGAGATTGTTGGAGATATTATCATTGATGTCAAAGGTCTAGCATTATTGGTGATAAAGGCCCCATTGAATTTAATTATGTTTTTAATATTCATATCTTAGCTAATGTGTGTTAATATTTATTTAATGTTAATGAATATATTTTTGGTTATAAGTCAAAAGAGGGCCCATGGAGAAGTCAAAGAGTCACGGGGTAAAAGATGAAAGAGGAATGGGATGCATTGTCTCATGAAGAGTCACCTTGAAGAATTCAAAGAGTCACCATCTGAAGGCAAAAGAGGTTGGCACATTTTTTTATGAAGGGAATATTTGAAGAATATGAAAATTCACCAAGATAAAGACAAAAGAGGAAAGGATGCTTTTGTTTATGAAGGTTCGCCATATGACTTTTTAAATGCAAGGATACAAAGGGTCATGCAAGTTTAGTGCTATTTTACATGAGGATTGAATGGTCACAAAGGATGAATTCCAATGGTCATTTGGAAAGATATAAATAAAAGCTTGAGAAGCCATCTTTAATATGCAAGAGAGTGCATGATTTGTATTTTTTTTTAAATAGATAAAAGTAGGAGATATTGTAGAGTTCTATGATTTTTTGAGTAAGAAACATTGAGAGATAGTTTTGTTTTATACACAAAAGGGGTTAGTGCTCATGTGGGTTGGTGCTCCTGTGGGTTGGTTCTCACAAATATTTGTTGTGTTAGTGCTCGGTAAAGGGGTTGGTGCTCTTGCAAGTTGGTGCTTGTGAACTTTGTATTTTGAGTTGGTGCTCATTCATATACTTGAGATTGTTCTCCATGGGTTTTCCTACTTTGGGTTTCCACGTAAAAATTTATTGTCTCTCTCTCTCTCTTGTGTGGTACAAATTATTATTTTAGTTTTATTTCGTATCTTGAATGTATGATTGAGTGGTTACAGAAAATAAATCAGATTAAGTAAAAGATATATAATATACTAATTCACCCCACCCCTCTCAATATATTTCATGCTTAACATAGTTTAGATCTCAAAAATTATCACCTATGTTCACTGGGATAAGTTTTCTAGAATTAGATAAGAGCATAATGCATGAATATATAAGAAAGAGAAATATTGTCTATGTTAGTTTTATAGGTTTGAAACAATACCACCACCTATAAATACATCTAAGGATGATAACCTGTATGTTATACAACTAATTCAAGTACACTTGTGAATCATTTTTGATATAAAATTGATATATAACTAAACTATATATAATGGGCACAAATAAATCAATGTAAATGAAATACACATATCATGCATAAGTCACAATTTTTGAATTTTATAGAATATTTGATTTTCATATTTTACTAACCAATGAATCCCATAGGAGCCTCACAATTAATAAGTCCTATATGGATCATGAGGAGGAGTACATATTGAGAATGGAAAGTATCATGCCACTGTGAAGGAAATTATCTCAACTCAAAATCTAGAAATTTATTTGAATCTATAATACAAGTCATACTATCATGATGATGATATGTAGTATACTATGTATGTCATGTAGCATTAAAGGAATTATTTTAACCTATCATGGAGTGTCATAAATCCATGTTCATGTAATTTTTTGAGCACCTTATTACCCTAAAATATCAATATTAGATGTGAGAGTAGAGAGTGGATACCTAGAATATATAAAAAAAGTTGAGTAAGATAATTTTCAAAGACAAGTCTCCTTGGAAAATTGGCCACTTTATTCTAAACCTTCTAAGTAGGTTAAACTTTATGACGTTGATCAACTAAAATTAGTTGTGTATGAACAATGATTTTTTATTATAACGTATATTCTTGTGAAATATAATGAACTATGATAACCTCATTAGAAAAAATATACTTCAAACTTATGTGAATTTTACAAGGAATTTCATGTAATTACTAATTTCAAGGATGTCCCAATAACATATCGAAGACACCTACATTGAGTAATAATTTGAATTTGGTAGCCACATGTTCTAGACCAAAAAAGAGTGGTAATGTATTCTAACCAATATGAATATGTCCATTGAATACCTTAGTAACTATTTTATTAGGAAGTAGATCCTTATCTATGTATCTAATATGAGTGAGAAGTGTGATAGTGCACATACTCACACTTGAACCATTATCAACATGAAATTATGTATAGATTAATGATAATATGAACTTGAATAAAAAAAGAGTGGAAATATGAATCATCATCAACTAATTGATGCTCTATAACTTTGATGAGTGGTCTATATGGTACTAAAATATGATAGTACCAATAATACCATTTAGAGGATGATGTGCCTTGTATGATAATGATAATAAATCAGTGAAAAGTGTGCATTGGATATATAATTTACTCTTTATGTATCTAATGTTTTATTGGATGTATGTTTAGGAAAAGGATAAATGAATTTTTTCATTTTTTTACTTTCACTTGCCTAATCCTTTGTGTTTTCTATAGATGTACCCACATCAATTTTTTATCATTTATCAAATCTTGAATCTTAGGTCATAAACCAATTGATATATTTTTAGTATGCCCTGGTACTCTAAAAGAATCATAATATTCATTCTAATCAAATAATTTTGGAAGAGGCTTACTCAAAGCAGCCTATTTAATGGGAGGTAGTGACATGAGGTTGCATTAAATAAAATTTTGTAATAATTTTTAAGGAGATTTTGGTAAGTTAGTAAAATATCTACTTGGAGCTTCCAAGTCTACATTTATTTTTTCCATTTAATCACTCTTCTTTTCATTTAGTCTCACCTTGTATGGTGGCTTAGTTAATTCTTGACATGAGAAGTAGAAACTAGGTTGATTTCATAATTTAATTCATTCATTTCCAAAACATTTACCTCTCTTTACTTTAATATGTGACATAAATCCATGAATGAGAGCAAACTATTAAACATAATCAATTCATGTAGAGGTGTAAACAAGAATTATTTGAATATATCTTGAAATTATTTATCTACCATATGATTCATCATCTTAGATAACATGGTATCATACCATAAGACATTCTATGATAGGCTCATTGGATTCTTGTTTGAGATGATAAATTTTAGCATACGATATATTTCCACTTTTATTGATTAGGAAATGTGAAAGAAATAAATCTATTAAATGATTGAATGCATGTATTGAATAATGTGGTAAATCATGGAACCATATTAGATCATACTATTTTAGACTTCTAAGAAATAAATTGGTCAACAAATGATCATGGGATGAATAGTCTAAGTAGGTTGCATGAAATGCTCCTAAGCATCGCTTGGGGTCACCTTTTACATCATATAATGTAAGTTTAGGTGAAAAATAACTAGTCGGTAAAGGACATGCTAAACCAAATATTTATGTAATATATATTAAGAATCATGATATTTATTAGGTTTCAAATCACTTTGTTCCATTTGTAAAATCTTAATTTATATAGCTAGAATAGTCTACATAATGGATTGTGCATTGGAAATAGAGTGTGTACTAACCTAAGGTGGTGAATCAAATAACTGAGTATGAATTGGAATATTAATATTATAAAACCCTTGGATTTTAACAATAGTATGTGGTAGTCTAAAATTTGTATATAGTTATGTAAATAAAGGAATAGAACCCATAGCATTAGAAGTATTAGATGATTGGCCATCAAATTCTTTCTTGATTTCCTCTTTAACAATTTTTATGAGCACATATTTCATATATTTATTCTTTGAAATAAATCCTTGTATTTTTTTTATCTATGTCATCGAATATATTAACACTTCTAAATGAGGTAGAAACAAATTTTTAGATTGAATAAAATATGAAATATAAACTTATAAGATTGTTGTTAACAAAGAATTTATCAAATCTAAAAAAAATTAATACAATATTTAGAAATAATAAAAAGAACTAAATAAACCGTATAAATGTTCATAATTAGGGTTTGAAATATTCAATTAATAGTGGGGTTCACCAATTTGTTTTTATCAAAAATATGGAAACATGAAATACTTAGATCCTAAATATGACAAACTAGTGCACAAAATCAAAATGTATAAATAAGCATAAATTAAGCATTTATGACTTGAAACTTATTATATTTGGAAATATGCTAAAAATGAAAAATTCATAGAAAGAAATAACTTAGCTATACTTGGGTAGGAAAGATTGAGATAGACACTATAGACTTGACTATGTGACTATGTGAGATAAATGTGAATTAGAAATAGGGATTGAATTGATTTATAGATGAAGCCATGCTAATCAAAAAATGTTGTATCACATTCTAGTCCATAATGATAACTGATTTCCAATAGAGTTTTTTCCATCTATTAAATTTGTGTATGTGCCCTATCACTTGTTGGTCCCATGTATGTATTATTTGATACTCAATATATAATGAAAGATTTTGTGTACCTTCTTATTCCCTAGAAAACCTAGTTCAATAGGCAATGAGGAATAAATGGGAAAAATGAGTCAGTGGATGAAGTTGTGCTTGACCTCAACCCCCCTATGTTGAGTGTTGCCTATATACCAATATTGTAAATAGGGATCAAAATCCATATAGTTCTCCAATGATGTAATAGTGTGCGTGAAAGACTAGTGTAATTCTATATCATGGTGTAATACTTATGTAATTAAGTGCTTAAAAAATGACTTGTGACCTTCAAAGTGTATATAAACATAGATAATGGATACTAGGGTTGTGTGGACTCATAATTGGGATGAAAATATGATTTCTTCTAATGTTTAGTTATATGTTCTAGTAATTCTCAATCATATGAGCCTCTAGTGAGAAAATGTACCTTTAAATTATCCTTTTGGAAATTCCTAAGATGGGGATTGAAAAATGTATGGGATAACCTGTTAGCTAAATTTTAATTTGAGTAATTAGTTTTTATTTTTGGGAGGACATGGTCAAAAAATCCAATTAAAGGAGAGGGATTATCTCAGAAGTAGAGGAAAATAAGATGAAAGTGTTAATTAGTCAAAGGATGAGTGTAGTTTACATGGAATGAATATTAAGAGGTATTATGTATCAAAATTACTTAAGGTAGGGATCATATACATATAGATAGAGGAATAATATCTGAGAGCATGTGAAAATTAGCTAAGTGTGAATAAGGATATGGTCACAAGTGAAAAATTTCATCATTAAGTGTTAATTTTAATGACCACACATGGTTAAGTATTGAGAAGTTAAAATTATTAAGATGAATAAGTTAATGTATGGGTCAAACCCTATAAATACTAGAAGTGAAAATTTTCCAAGAAAAACCACTTTCAAATAAAAATAAAATGATAATCATGATACAAAATTAATAGTTAACATAGTTTCAAAACTACCTAATCAGACTTTTATCTTAGCTCTAAAAATGAGGAAATTTAAACATTTACCATAGAATCATCACAAAGTATTACAAAAGTTACTAGATTTCAATAATATTATGTCTCTCCCTCTCTAAAAAATAGGTTGATATGATTAAGCTTTAATCCAAGTAATTTAATAATAATGCATATTTTGGAAAATTGATCTTAACACATCTATAAAGGAGTCACAAATAAAACCAAATGGGAATGATAAATTTAATATATTTAATGACCATTTTAATAATCACATGGAAAAAATGACTCCTTATCAACCTTAAATGATTATGAATTATAATGCATATCCTCCTCCAACTTCATACACTTCTAGAGATGAGGAAGAACATCCTCTAAATAGGATTATTAGAAAACTTCTGACTATATGCACAAAAATATCTATTTTTACATTTGAATAACATGATATTTTTTAATATGCTTATTATTAAGAGGAATTATTTTTATGTGCATATATATCAACAAAATATACACAACACCCTGGTTGATAATTGTTAGAGTAAAAAATATTTTCACTATGACACTCCTTACTAGTCTCTTATATACCCAAGATAATTTATTGGATATAGCAAAGATGATTAAAATATTTATTGGGATGCATTGTGATACCTATTTAGGTAGGCTTGAGAATGAGAGTCTTTGAAATGTTGTTAGGATGTCCCTAGATATGTAAAATGTGTGTAGGCTGGTATAAGCACACAAATGCATGAACTATATACATGATAAAAGGGTGGTCACAATTTTAGGTTTTATATATTAATACTCTCTTTGATGTGAAATAATTCCCTCTACACCCCGTCCACCACCATAGTCATTTATACAACCTATTAAATTTCATTCTATTAAGACAAATAATATGAATATAGTGTATTTTCCTAGATGATCAATATTATAGAATCCATTACATCAGAGATATATTCATGACACATGCGATAAATTGTCTACTCCATCATGTCATTTAATAGTAACACATATTTATCCATGTGTTTCTCAAAAAACACAAACACACAATAATACTATACATCAGATTCCAAGTAGTATTATGGTTCATACAATCATGAAACATATGGAGGATCATATGATTGATGACAACCATGAAATATATTTCACATGATATTATTTTTTAGATTTGGACTCAGATACACATGTTATCACTTAGACATGATGGGTAACATTAACCAAATTATACATAATAACTAAATTTAAGAATTCCATTGATGGGATCATTAGTTATCATTACATAATACTCAAAAACTTTGAAAATATAAAATATAAAAGCACAAACATATGCATGACATGTGTTGTTTATTTACATGATTTGTTTATGATTTATCACATATAGTACATTATATATAAATTTTTATATACACATGCATTTCACATTATACATGAGTAAGATACATGAAATATATTTCATTTATGACATGGACACACATATGTTTGAATTTCCTACACCCAAGTAATACCTTATTACATTGGGGACATGTTCTTACTAAGGAATGTAGCTACTTTACACATGTTTTATTTTTTATGATTATTTTAATTGATAATATTCTACTAGTTTACATAGATTATACATGACTTTATTTTATTCATACTACTTAGATTTATATTTCATAAAATATTTTATTTTTCTATATGCAATGATGTCATACAGTAATTGTGTAAATTATCCTTAATTTTTCTATGCAATATTAATGTTGATACTTATTCCCTATTGGAGTCTATTTATTGTGTGACATTAGCTTTTATATTATATGTATGGAATTATATATTCCATTACATTTTTAACAATATATTGTTCCATTATGTGTGTGTGTGTGTGATATTATATTATCCATTATATGTATGACATTAAATTTTCCATTGGGTGTTACATTAAATTGTCCAATGGGTGTGTGAGATGAAATTATCCATTGTATGTGGGAAATTAGATTATACATCGAGTGTGGCCCTTGGAATTTTGTGACATTTAATTATTCATTGTGTGGTCCTAAGCCTTATGCGAATTTGAGTTCCACTATATGTATCTTTATTATCTGCATCATGGCCATGCAATATTATGTGAATATTTTTCTATGAGTGGATAAATATAGGATTGTCTACTCTTTTTCTTGTTGTGATCTATATCACAAAATATTATTATTATTATTATTATTATTATTATTATTATTATTATTATTATTATACATATCATGTACCTTATGTGTATTTATTACTTAGTTTATGGATTCTCATTTATATGTTGCCTATCCACTATGTTTTCATTGATATATATCTTAACATGACACTTTTTTTCTTAGGTCACATGTCTCATACCTACTCAAATACTTTAGTCTTACTATGATGAAATATTCACCACATTTTATTATATGATTTACAGTATTTACATATTATATATATAACATGATGCATTTAATTTTTATATTTTGAGATAAATAATTTATATGATTCATTCCTCACCTAAAAAGGGGTGCATAAATAATGAATTTTCTTAGAGATGAACCCTTCATAGTTTGAAAAATTCAAATTTTTTTGGTACAAATTACTTTGGAATATTACATGCTTTACATATTTTGACAATTTTGACTCATAAATGGGTCATATGTGAAACATATGCCATATATTTCATAAGAGTATGAGATATTTCAAATATTTTATTAAAATATTACATATATTAAAGGAATAAAATCATGAAAGATATTACAATGGTGGAATTTTGCATGGCATATGTTCTCAATTTTGTACATATCATGATATATTAAAAAAATATGGCTCAAGTTACTCAAATTACTAGATTGAATGACAACTTATGTCATTCTATGCTTATTATTTCTCATATTTATTTAAAAAATATAATATAATAATTTAGTACTTAATTGAATAATATAATCCATCTATAATGGATGATTTAAAAAAATTATATAAACTCTATGACGTTACTTAGACATTTCTTAGATTTATGGTAACCCATAATGGATTCAATTTACTTAGATTTATTGGATTTGTGTGGGGATAATGTAAGGAATAATATAACTTCTAGGAAATACTCCATTAAAATGAGGATTATGTCATATTCAACTCAACCCATGTTTTTACTCATAAATCTCCAATAAATCATGATCATCTCATTTTCCATTGTCTCTAGAAGACAAGTTTGGTTCATGTACACATAGGTGTATTCATTGCTTTATATTTAATTTTACATATGTTTAATGTTGTTAATTTTTTATTTTACGTCATAAGTAATAACTTATTTAGACATATTTTAAGCAAAGTTTTCATGGAGAAAGGCACATCACATAATAAATACTTGATCACACCCATCATGATTATCCTCATGTATCACCCTATATCATTTTACTATAGTAATTACATTATTACAATATGGGAAGGGATGAAAATGTATAAAAATAATATTTGGTATTAGACACTTTAAAATGTGTAATTTGACCAAACCTTAACCTACTTGACTTATGCTCGCATACATGACTCTTATTCAAAATTCCTCATAGAAATTATGTCATATAAAAGTCTAAATCTTATAATTTATTTTTAATGTTATGAAAGACATTCCTAGTCCATTTAAAATAAGTTAATATCATTCTTAAACTATATTTTGGTCTCAAATCATGATTCCTATTTATGAGAAATTTTTGGGTCTCTGAGACAAGTTCATTACCATAAACTTATCAACATTGGATGGACTTGTCGCCACACCCTTTAAAAACTAGTTTATTAAATTCAAATTTATCATATAGGTCACCCCACACATTTCAAATGTCATTTTGGAGGAAACATACCAAATATTTAGCTACATAACCAAATCAATCTTAAGCATTTATCGGTCACCTCTCTGTAAATCTATCGATCACTCATTAGAAATACATTATACACTGAGAGGCATTACCCAAAATCTAAAACATATAAAAACCCTAAAAGGATATATCCTTTTGATAGTCATAAATACTATTTTCAAGTTCAATTAATAGGTTTTCAAGTGTTGAAATCCATACAGGAGATTGGATAACTTACTAGTATTACAAAAGATTGCACATATTCAACTAGGTAGGAGATTTATGTTCGATTTGACTTCCCTCTTTAGATTATTGGATATGTAGGAAATAATTAGTAATAATGGGATGGATTATCCTAACTCAACTATTGTATTTCACCCACTATCTCTATTTTACATTGCTTACAATAGTGAAAAATAAGTGTTTAAAGCAAAGATAAGGAAAACAATACATATGTGTATTTACAGACATCATAATATACATGCATCCTTATTATACATAGGTGTTTTTGGTGACATGGTGATAGATCAGTAAAAATATAGTGAAAAATTAAATAACATTGTATATGATATTTTTTAATTATATAGCACCTTAGTCTTGTACACTTGGAAAACTCAAATTTTGGTTATTCCTCTCAGTTTTCTAACCTTTTTGATTTTACAAGTCTTGCATATAATCTATAATTATTCATTTGGGCCTATATCTCTTAGTATGAATAGTCTTATATTGATGACATAAACATTCTATCTTTCCTAAAATACTTAAAATCTACTTATTTTACAACTATGCAAGTTATAATCTTGTAAATACTCTCCTGGTCCCTACACACTAATGCCTATGATAGATAGTAGCATTAAAATTACTATCCTATGCTAATGTAAGGATAAATTTCCCTAAAGTCATCCAATTTACAAATTAAACTCCAATGGTTGGCATAAGTGATTTAAGTTAAGTTATCTCTTGATAGGATTTGTATAGATACAATATCAACCCTCATTCATTTCTTACCTAGTAATTAGACCAGAGAGACCAAGGCATTTATCAAAAATAATATCAAACATTTAATTAATCAAAGCTTTCTTATCTACACATCAGTCATAGGTAAAACACATCTACAATTCTGAATTATAAAAAGAGTATTCATAAAGTCTTATTTACCAAGTTATAAGCTATGTCACTATTATACTTTATTTACACACATTGCATGATTCAAATAAAATAAAAAATTTAGAGGTGCAGTACATGAGTTTAATGGAATTTTATGGAGTATTGGATATGTAGACAATTCTTGTTGAAAATGGGGTCATAATAGGTTATCTTGTCATCATGTGCCCACTAAGCCATTTTTCCACAAGGTCACATTGAATATATAAATCTAGGGTTTTACCATTTCACAATGAGTAACAACCATTGAATTAGATCTAAATGCACCAAAGTGAAGGTAACAACCCTTGAATCAGATTTGAATACACTAGAGTGAACATGAAGTGAAATATAGAAGCATCTAGGTGGTCATATCCTATTATAAATGATATTCTATATAGTAAATTATCATCGAACCCAAATAGTAACATCAAGATAACCATATAGGGTAGACATAATTGTCCAAAGAGATAGAGGCACTAGATCTAGAATCTAACAACTATTCTAGAACTATTTTCTCACTTGATTTAAATCTATTCCAAAACTAGATCTACATTAGCACTAGAGTTAGATAAGTACCTTATTTTATGTCATTTATATGTCTAGCATAAGTGTACTTTATATTTATAGCCCATCTCATCATAATAAATTCAATGTATACTTATATCTGAGTTTATTATTCAATTGGCCTACTATATATCTAATTATAACCCTTGTACCATTTCATTTCTATATTTGTAAACCTAACCTTAAAGTGAAATACATACCTACACATTTCATTTTAGGGTTAAACATTTGGTGAACATGATTTATTTGAATGCAATTTTTTCTAATTCATAGGGTTTTAAACTAGCTAGGGTTTCATATTGCATATTATTTTATTTATTATTGGCACTATTTTGAATACAACCTAGGCATAGCCCTAGATTTTAGGGTGTGTCTATTGAACATATTGATCTTCCCTTCAAACCATAAAATATGTCTCAAAATAATGAGGGATCTCATACCTTGGGCTATGATGGTACTGATGTTGATAATGAAAAAATGTTGATAAGGTTATCACAAAAGAATATTCTAATAATGAAATTAAAGAGACAAATGAAAATTAACAAGTATGCCATAATCAAGTGCATGAAATTAAAATATTTCATGAGTAAATTTGATAAAAAATTGAAGATCTTGATAAGATATTAAAAACTATACTTGAAGCCAAAAATTAAAACAAAAATTGTGGGCACATCCCTCCCCTTGACAACACTACAACTAAATACATATAATGGATGCATGGGTTATGTGTTTAAACCTTTGTTACATGAAACTACTATTGATATATTTATTATGGACTCACCTATTGTTTCAACACAAATACTAGCTTTAATGTCTATTACTACTCAAAACATGTTTCCATACCCTTTGGTGACTACTTAACTAGCTAATATAAATAATAATGGGTCTATTGTTTAAACACACCTTCAATCATAAAAAAATTAGAGGACAAAGTTAAAAATATTTTTGAAAAAACTTTGAAATCTCCTCATGTTATATATTTGCAAGATGTGTCTCATAAACCTCTTTCACGCGATATATCTTTATACCCTTTTACATTTTGTTTTGTTGCACATAAGTTCACATTTTATAATGGAAAGGGTGATCTAGAGTAGCACATTCAAAAATTATATGTGGTATGCCTTGAATATTCCTCTAATGGTAAAATTTGATGAAATTATTTCCAATCAGCGTCAAGGACTATGCTTTGAGGTGGTTTTATGACTTATATCTCTAATTTTTTAAAGTGTTCAAACCTATTTTAGATTAATTTTTGACACATTTTTTCATTAAAATTATTGAAAATGTTTCTTATGCTCTAATTATAAATATAAAACAAGGAACCAATGAACGTAAATGCATATGTCTTGAGGTATAAGACAATACTATTCAAGATGACCAATCATAGGGCTAATAAAGAGTTACAGGACATATTCAAGAAAAGTTTGCTTTCTCCTATAAATGGGTCCATTTTTTCAAGAAGTTTCAATATTTTGATGACTTATTCCATGTTGTAAAAGACCATGAAATGAATTTTATATCATTTAATAAGCTCAAGTATGTAGCAAACACACCAGTTGCACCTATGTCAATTATAAAATTTATAATTAAACCAAGTTATAAGGTAAAACCTCATGATCCTAAAAAGGAAACAACCACCATATTTAACATAGTTTCACAATATCCTAATAAAAATTTTCATCTAATACACCATTTAACTGAGCCTCTTGCTTAATTACTCACACAGTTATTAGAGTGTCATATTATATCTCTCCCTTATTCTATATAGGTTGTTATTGTGATCTAGGAATTTTACTTACGAGAAGATGGTATGTATGGTGTTAATTCCAAAATGAAAACAAGATGAAATAAACACACTAATAGCATAACATCTCTAGGTGTAGACATCAGGGAGAGCTTAGTTAACAAAAAAAAATAATATGCACAACTAAAAATCAAGGAATGAAAACACAAGAATTATTTTCACCTTCCTTAGATGCTCCAAATGCCTTTGTAATGGTGGCTTGCTTAGATTATGCTTCAAGAGGTCTTCTTAAGTGGAGTGTGGCTACCTTCATCTCCTCTTGACACCTTTAGCCTGTGGCCTGGCTTGGTTTGGAATCAATTTGGGATGGTAACACTAGTTACTTGAAGCTTTTGGAACTAATCCTGTATTAAAACTTTTCACAAATTAAGCTTTGAAATGATGTTGTGAGGCCTCCTATTTATAGATTTATAGATTTGATCATAATCAACCTCAACCGTCCATCTCAAGATTGAGATGTGTGGTTGAGGATTAATTCAATTTTTAGAATTAATTTTGTAATTATCCTCATTGTGGCATTGGAATAAGGGGTCATTAAGAGACATAGAGGGCATCATGGAAGGCATTGATGAGACATGAATGGCATGAATCTCGATATTTATGGCATTTATGGCCTACAAATGTCTTCTCAAAAAATGAGGTCACTTAATGATGTAGATATTAAATATTCATTTCCAAATATAAGTATTCAATAAGTTTTCATGGAATTATTAATTTGGGCTTGATTTGGGTTAATTATCTCTTAAACACGATTAAGCACTTTACACACAAATTACTCAGATTGATCAAAATGCCTGTTTAATAGTCCTAAATTTGATTGGATTTGAATTATAAGTCCACATCAGATGCATTCGATGCATATTCCCATTTAGAATGTTTCCAATAATAAATAATAAATGCATGAGTCTTGTGCAAAATATTTGTTAGGGAAGAGCAATCTAGAGCACCTAGGTGCAAAATTGGCATTTTGACTCGAAATGAACTAATCAAAGATAGCTAGCCCATAAATTGCATTACCACATTTAGGGATACCCTAGCCTGAATTGGAATTCGAATATATAATTTTCACATCATTTAGCGTGTTTTAGTATTTTTAGGCTAAATTGTGCATTTTGGGTGGAAATTAGCCAAAAGCTTAATTGGAGGTTATCGGTGGCCTATTTTAGGTGTCTATAGTTTTCCCCTATTTAGTAAGGCATTATAAGCTATAATCACAATAACATCTTCTCAAAGAATGAAAATTTATTATATGCCTACAATGAGAATGATGATAAACTAACTATATGATGATAACATAACAAATGAACTAAATGGGGGAATAAAAGAAAAAGAAGGGGGTGGCTGAGCTATCTCCATATGCACTAGGCAAGTGGACACTACCTATATAGTTTTATGGATGTAATATCCAATAAAAAAGCTTTAGGCCAAATGTAGTTCTCCCAAGGAATGGGAAGAATGTGATAACTGATGAAAATAAATAGAATGGATGTGATAGAAGAATGGGAATGACCTTGTAAAATGTAAATTGTGTGAGAAAAAAGGCCAAAAAGGATGGGTAAACTAAAAGACAAGTGATTTGCTTGTAACTTAGTAAGGGTTCTCGAAATCCTTAAGGCAAAGAAGTGGTCAATGTTTTTGTTCTTTTGTAATGTTTTTTGAAATGTTTTTGGAACTGTTTTGGAGTGTCTCAACTCAATCAATAATGATGAGACAATAAATGGTTCAAGTTCACAAAATGATGAGAGTGTTCATACTTAGGTTTCTCATAAAATAGTGAGAGCCTGGCTTAAGTTGCTCACAAAATGGTGAGAGTATTCAAACTTATATTTCTCACAAAATGGTGAAAGCATGACTTACGTTTCTCACAAAACAATGAAAGCATGGGTTAGGTTGCTCATAAAATGGTGAGAGCGTTCAAACTTAGGTTTCTCACAAAATGGTGACAACATGGCATAGGTTGCTTGAAAAATGGCAAGAGCATGGGAAAAAGGGTGACTGAGTTGACCTCGACATGAATTTTGTATGATCCACATATTTCTAAAATGACCTCAAGTCATATTAATTCCATCTACATAAAAGTTGGGGAAAAACCAACTAGGTCCCAACAAGTTATGGCCAATCAAATGAAAATATTAATTGTAAGGTGATGCAACAATACATGGTAAATAAGTGTTTCCCCTATTTTATCCATAGGTGGTCATAACTAAGATATAATGACATAGGTCAATGATACTAATTTTCCCATAGGTAGTTATAATTAGTATCAATATTGGTGAAAGATTGATTTCCCCATAGGTGGTTATAATTAAGCTCACATAAACAAATGTGGATAGGATGCAAGATATCTTTCCAGATCAACTACCAAACTAATTTCATAGAATATCCTTGTAAACATAGATTGGATTGATTGTTGAAACTTGATTGGAATCCTCTCAAAAAAAGTACAAGAAGAACCAAAGTAACCAAGATCAAAATAGGATTGGGTAGGATGACTAAAAATAAGCTCTGGTCTAAATAAGAATGGAATGATAGGATGGTATGGTCTTTGATAGATAATGATGGTATAAATAGATTAGATAAAATGGTAGGAGGATTACCCCCAAGTGATGGGGTAAATGGAAGGAATATTTGATAATAGAAAATGGATATGTAATAATGGCAATGGCATGGCAATGTGAAATGGTATGGTACATGTTTTTGGATTGGGTGTGGATTTGATTCTATTTTTCCTATTGAGATGGAGATGCATGTCCTAATCAAAAAAATATACACACAGAATAATCTATCAAGTTAATTACTAGCCCACACCTTATCTGAATAATTTTTTTGTCAAAAATGGTTTATAGATTTGGTTATTGAGAATAATTTTGTGATCTTCATTGGTCATTGATTCTAATTCCTTCAAACATCGAGACAAGGTATCCTTTTAGTCTCTATAAAGGAAAGTGTGGTCATGGATGGTAATTAGGGATAAATAATGGATGGTAAGTTTCACTATGAAATGGAATGGAAAATGAAAATGGAATGTATAATGGTGGGAAAACAAATTAAGATCAGGAATTTTAGTCACACGTAATGTTGTTGATGCTAGATTTAAAATAATTTTGGTTGTGGCGAGGTTGAAGACTTGTTCTCTTGAGAGGACCACCAAATTTTTTTGGTTTTTGATCTTGAGAGTAGATACCATCTAATTAGGCTATAGATAAGAAGATATTTTGATTTGATCTTTGATTTTTTCTTCATCAAGCAATGAAGAACTTTTATGCTTAGTTATTGGTGCCTCAATGAAGTTTTCACCAATGAAGTTGTCTTGATTGTCTCATATCACCTTCAAGAAGGTTCCAATAGGAGAGTGATCTTATGCTACATAAATATTGCCTTGGCCTCATTCTTTTTCACTTGATATGTTTCCATGCATGCAATCCAATAAAGTGTGATTTCATCAATCCCAATCGACACTTATGGGAGATGGAATGTCAATAATATGGCTATGTTGGGTGATGGTAATGTCCACATAATAATAATCTTCCATGTGACCATATTTAGATATCTAGAGCACCCAAACATGTTCCTACTACTACTATTATAAATAGACCTTAAATTCCTATTATAAATATGTTGAGCATCACATATCTTACATTGATAGATATTTCACCTATACATGCTCCTTGGTAGTACCACCAAATTTTTACACCAATTTATCACTAGGGAGATACATGTAATCATCCTTTATATGAGATCATAAGATGATCATGTATCTTCCAAAAATATAAAAATAAACCATTCAAATAAATCCAAAAACATTTTTATCACCTACATGTTCTATTGGATCCTTAGCATTTATGTGTTAGTTCCATTTTGAGGGATAACATATCATTTACCTACGCATATACATTTATAGACATATATAGATACATGATTTTATGTACTCATGGGTGTTGGTATTTCCCTTTACTCATGTGTCTCTGACATCTAGGGTATCCATCTTATATGATCTTGATACTTCTAGGTTATCATTCTATGATCACATCACATTATCATTCTATGGTACATTATATGATATGTACCTAGTTTTTTTTTATAACACATTTGATCTATGAGATAATATGACATGTTTAGATTTATTTATTATTCTTTCATTTATGCACTTCCCTTGGTGTCTTATATTTCTTATTCAAGCATTTGAATATGCTCCATTTTATGCAGACCTTATGCCTATGTTTACATTCTTAGACATTTGAATACATCATTTATTAATGTAAATACATTTGAATATGTAATTCCTTACTTTGTGTACATTTAACTAAGAAATATTCATTCAATTTTGTGGCATTTGAACATGATCCTTTCTTGTGGTCTCCTAAGACCTCTCTTTCTTGGCTTACTTTTGAGTGCTCTTTTGTGTATGTTTGTTTACTTGTTGAGCTTGTAATAATACTATATATATGTTTCCATGATATTTATCATGAATATTAGGCATACATGTGATAAAATTAGTTTTATAAACTTCAATGATACATTTACCTAGACATGTTTCCTTTCATATGCTACATGGTTATATTCATAGATTTTACAGTTGTCTTACCATTTTGAGGTGAGGTAACTTCTAGGTACTATTTTTCCCTCACCTTAAAGGGGGAATATTACTATGGTAATGCTTGGGAAGCATATTCTCCACACTTTTCATAGTTTTCATATTCAGTGAGGGCATGCCATATGGACATGGCTTCCATGCATTCACATCTTATAGTTTACAAAGGGGGAATGCTTTGGAAACATGTCCTCCATACTCATTTAGTATTAGGTACTTATACCAATTTGTAGATTCAATAAGGGAATGTCATATATATATGGATTACATATATTCAAAGATAAAAAATTTAGTGGGGGTATGCTTTGGAAGCATGTTTTCCATGCATATTCAATATTTAACATCTCTAGTTTACAATGGGGTCATATTTTAGAAACATGTCCTCCACATTGGTACTTATATTAGTTTGATATTTCTCCATATGTAAAGGGGGAATGATTTGGAATCATGTTATTTACATTTACATAGTTATGAATTATAAAAATAACACAATTATATGATTGAAATTCACATTTGTGGCATTATTCTATACATTGGTACTATAATGATTATTTTAAATAGTTTGGACTTATAACCACTTAATTAGACTATAAAGAATCTCAAACCAATAATAAATTTTATATATTCCAAATAAATTAACATAATTACATAAAATATTATGTACTTATTAGTAGTCAAAATTAAAATAATATGGACTTATTAGTAGTCCAAAATTTTAAAAACTATCAAAAATAAATTGGACTTTATCAATAGTTGGTTAGAATTATTAAAAATAAACTGCATCTATCTAATGTATTTTTAATAAGTCTAAATTATTTCCAACTAAGGAATTTTTTTGAATAATTTCAAATAATATGGACTTATTAGTAGTCCAAAATTTGAAAAAATATCCTAAATAAATTAGAATTTATCAAAAATTAGTTCGACTTATTATAAATAAAATACATCTATCTAATGTAGTTGTAATATGTCCAAATTATTTCTAACCAAGGTTGTTTCTTCCTCTCATAACTCGTAATTATTTACTTGGCCTTTTCTTTAGATTCGAATAATTTTTTAAGAAATTTCAATTTCAAGCCACTATATTTTTAGGATTTTAGGCACTTAGATGACATATCAATAGATCAGTTAATGGCCTCCTTAGAACCTACAATGTGTATTCCTCTAATTTTCACATTATTATCATCATAGGGCTTAGGAAATTCCATAGACAACTTAGAGTAATGAAATTAAATATTATCCATGAACTGAGTCAGACAACCTTTATTTAATATGTCTTAGACCTCTAGATTAGTATTTTAGATCTTCTTGTATGACCATGGTTCAATCCTTCATGCCTTCATGTTAAAAAGAACACCAATTATTAGGCTAAAAACTTGATCCAAAGAAATCCTACAAGAACAAGGATGATAAAATTTTAAATAAAAAAAGAAACCTAATTTTACCCTTGTGTAAATGCCTTGATATAACATAATGTGTAATATGAAGGCTTGGAAAACTCTAGTTACAAAAATCTATCTTCCCAAAAAGTGCATTGATTAGAGAGACACACTAAAAGTTATGAAGAAATTGAAATTCTTCAGCTTCCCATAAAGGATGAAAAAAATCCTAATTAAATTAGGACCTCCAAATTTAACATGTCATTATGTCATTAATCATTTGAGATAATCGTAAATGTTTAAAAATGATGAAAGGTTAGGGCCGTAATCATGACATAGTCAAATTTAAAACTAGAGAATAGGCAAATATGGGTCCCTCCTTTCTAGTTGGATCTGACATGTCACCACAATGATTGACTCATAAATTCTATCACACTTTATAACTCTCCAAAGACTAAATATTTAAAAATAATAATAATAATTAATGTTATATAATTGGAATTGTCCAAACATAGTAGGAAGTTTTTATTTATGTAGTATCCAAACATAGTCAAAACTTTTTCCATTTTTATATCGTAGAAAATTTTATTAGTTTTGATAATTGCATGCAATAAATAGATATAAGAGTAGGACCTATTTATAAAAAATTTAAGAAATAATTGCCAATTATATGGATACTTTCAAGTAATAAATGGAGGATAAATGCATGAAAATCATTTGTGGCACTAAAAAATAATTGATAATAATAATTTTAATATATAGTTATAAGATATCAAATTCTTGAAAATATTATTATTAAATGCGAAAGATAAATGAAGTTGATATTTTTAATATATATTTTTTAAATAATTATCCAATCATTACATCATAAAAAATATATTTAGTATTTGATAATTTTTTATTTTATTATTTAACCATGTTGAGATTGTAATATCATTATTACACCAAATAGGACATGAATATATACCAACAACATAATCACCTATTACTATATGAAGTTTAATAATAATAATATGTAAAATTACAAATATTATGTATACATTTGACCAATATATTCATGACTATGAAATATAATCTACCATAGTTTAGGGAAGTATAATTTTAGTAATACGACTATGATCTTTTATTAATCAACATAAAAAAAAAATGAATCATTGAAATGGCCATGCAAGATATGAATCCAATAAAACATTCTACATGCCAAAAAGATGCACTAAAATATGAAAAAAACCATTAATTCTTGTAATTCCAAATTTAAGAAAATGCCATTTCAAATTTTCATTATCATGAAAGAAAACAATAGCTTATAATCATTTATCACTATTTTTGAAAGTGATTAATTTGATGATGTATTTAATAGTCATCTACAATGCATTTATAAAACTCAATGACAACAAGGGTTTGACCTTTTAATGTTTTGTTTGGTTTACATGCATATATGACATTATATATAAGAATGGATGATAAAAATGTGTATGTTGGGTTGGGCTTCCATTTTTGTCCAAACAACCTGAATAAATTTTGTATTCTTCTACATTATTTTTCCTTGCATGAACTGAGATGAACTAGGTTATTTCAACACTTAATTCTATATATTCATTTATTTTTTAGTATCTCAATATTGATTTTATCTCTAATAAACTATATTTGGTAGTTCACTCCTATATAATCATCAGCTCTAACAAACATCATATCTCCCTTATGCACATCTTGAACTAGATCAAATGATATTTTTGGTATTTTACTTCTTAGACCAACACATGTATCTATTTATGCCACTCTAAAATCAAGATCCATATCATGAACCATTTTTTGTAGCTATGCAGGGGTTTTTTATGGTTATTTTTAGTCCAAAAATATCTTGTAAATTCAACTTCATAAGGGAACATGTCTTCTTTCATTGCATCATAGATATTTTGGAAGTAATATGCTAGATTATTCCATTTACTATTTCAAGTCAAACCAAATTCATTGAATAAATTTACATAATTGATCAAATCATATTTATTTATTTATTTTCTGTCTTTTTTCTATTTCTATTTGAGTCTTTTACAATAATGTATTCTCTTGTCTTTTCTCTTTTTTTAAAATCTTTGAAAATATTCTATAGGATTACCCTCTAGAATATTTGGCTCACCATTTTATTTTGTTCCCCATAATTTAATTGAGGAGGGGGGGGGGGGGGTGTGGAGAATTTATATATTTTTTAGAGATTTTACAATGTATAATGGAACAACCTTTCTTTATGCATAAAAGGAAATATTGGGCTTTTGTCAAGCCTACTATTTCATTACTTGCCTTCAATTGGTAATTATTAACAATTTTTTTGAAACCAAATACTTATTCAATTAAATATGGTATGAAGTTTATTGTATTTTCACATGTCCTATAAGTGTCCATAATCTCTACCACACTCCATACATATTTCCTCTTTATAAATTTAGACAGGTTTCTAAATGTGTCATCAATTTCCTCATGGGTATGTCCTATAAGAATAAATTTTTTACAAAAAACCATGATTTTGTGTAATTGGAAAGCTAATAGAATTACATTTAATTCCATATAAGGTTAGACATTTTTGTATATTAAATATAAAGTTATAATTTACAATATAGTTATTGAGAGATACATATATGATCGTGGAATGAGGTTAAGTTAGCACTAAATTATGTAAAACAATATAAAATGTCACTTACTAGTATATCAAAAGTGATACCTTCATTTAACCCATTATAATGTGACACATGTAGTCACTTTTTTGGGTATTCTTAGTTATATCAAACCAAATAATATTGTATTAATCCTTCATTAATTATCACATTAAATATAATGGCAATGAAACTATATACATTATATCCATTTTTGTCTCCCAAGTGATACCTTGGTCTTATCCCATGTATATTTAAAAATAAAATATGTTTTTAACAAAACACCTTTATTTTTTCTCTATACTTATCTCTTAAATGATACCCTACTTTTAATGAAAATGATTATGGTAGTGTTACTCCATTTTTTGATAATATACAAGGAATAAATATTTTTTTCATGATAGACACCTAGAAAAACTAAATGAAGTGGATTTTTTATGAATAGATGTTGTTTGATGATATTCAAGTCATACAAAGAATGTACAACTCGATGAAAACTTTGACATAGTAGTAAACTATATTTGGTACAATTAAAGTTTATTTGATAGTTTATAAGGGGTAATATAAATGTATCATTTGAGAGAGACATAAGAAGACAAAGGGGATGGTTGGGACTATTTTTATAAAAAAAAATCATAATTGATAAATGAATTATTATGGTAATGGAATATGTAATAATAAAACATTATATATTTATTTTTTTTAAACATAATTTTCAAATAAAAAATGTAAAGGAAGTACCTTTTCTTATTGTCCCTGAAATAATTGTCTAGTTAAAGTATAGCCTAGAAGAAAGTTTCTTTAAGGTACTAATTAAGTGTTCTTTGTCTATGTATTTATTCCATTTAGGGTAGTAGTTATTAAATAAAAGTGCATCATACAATAGATATTTTGAAGATTTAAGTTTATATAGTAAAGATCCATTAGTATCTAGAATTTTTATTTCCATATCCTTCAAGCACTTCTTCAATGAGGTGATAATAAAATTAGACCCTCTAGAACATATGGTAAAAAAAAAATCCATATCCATGTGTACCATGACCGTGTGTGATAATCCTTTCCATGGACAACTATACTATTTTATAGATGACTACTTTATTTTTTGTCACTATCATTGGCACAAATGCTTTTTGGTATTCTAAATTATCTTAAATGAAATTGAGGCATTATTAAGGGTAATTCATAGACATTCATTTATGTCTATAATATATTTGTATTGAAGAAAGTATTTGATTTGAGTGTATCACAAATTCTTGATTGATTTATTCTACCTAATCTCTAGGTAGGGACCCATATAATTTATGTTGAGTTAATAAAAAAACATGTTTTTTCACCTATAAAATTCATAAGACTTGAAAATGGTCACATCATGAAAATTATTTCTCCACATGTTATTGAATATTAGTTGGGATATTTTCTCATATTCCATATTTTTTAGTTGCGCATTAATGTGACACTTCATAATTTATTGAGTGAAAGATCTTGGAATATTTCAAACTTTTCCTTGTGCACCATCTATATATAGTTGGCATGTAAGTCTTACAGAAACATATAGAAAATCATCTGATAATTGGTCCAATAAATCTTTAGATGAAATTGACTTATTTTATTGAAATTGCCTTGCGTGAAATACAATTATTTCCCCATTTTTGTGACAATTTTGAATGTCAAAAAAGTTACTTGTCTTCAATCCATATATTTTAATCCAACATTCCAAAAAAATATCAATACCTTTAAAATCAATGGTAGTTTTTTTCTTAAATAAACATGTAGAAAGGCCATCCAAGACATGTTGCCTCCTATCCATTATGGTAGAATAAAAAAACTCTATCCTTATTATTTTTAAAGTTTAAAATGACAATCTTGATGGAAGACATATTTTGGCACAACATTTTCCATAATACACCCTTATATACTCTCTATTTATTATTTAAACAAATTCTACTTGGTTGAGTGAAGTGTTTGGTTGCAATAATTTTGAGCCAAAATAGTTGTAGGCACGAGTTAATTTTTTTAGGTGCATATGATGTAGTAATTTCATTCAAGGAATAACTTTAGTATCCACTAATTCCCAAACATTTCAATTATATTTATCTTTTGGTATCATGTATGATAAATTTATTTCTCTACTTTAATGTCCATTATATTATTGGAAGGCCATCTAATGATAGATGATTCTGTTAATTCTATGATGTAAGTTCACAATTTTATATAATGTGACTTACATAAATTATCAATTCATTTTCCATTATTGGGACTAAATTGCAACCAAAAATCTTTCCTAGATGTGAAAATTCAATATAACCATAAGAAATTCTCTCTTCATTTTCAAGAGTTATAAATTTATGCAGTAAATGTACCCTTTTTACAATAAACTCATTTCTCAGACTAACAAATGTGGTTGGATCATCAATATATAAAATTAATGATCCAAGTAAGGGTTTTATTATTTTAATGGTTTTATACACATAATAAAATTAAAATTATTTTGTCCTTCTTCCATGCAATCCTCTATGTAAAAATTATTTATGATGTGTTCCATCATTCTTGTGCTCCATATAGTAAAATTATCAACCATATCCCATAAACTATATACACAAGAGATTGGAATTGGAAGTTGTAGATTTGGATCAAACTATTTTGACACATTAACACTTGCATATCCACAATGTATTTTCTCATTGTGGCATGCGAAAGTGGGAATTATGAATTTTAAAGAGTCAACATTTACACCAATAATTTTATGTATTATTCCTTCACCAATCACCTTTACATTATTTATTAGAGAAACATACTATCCAAATTTTAAATCCATTGATGTATGATTTTTTGTCCTATAAATTGGAAAAAGACATGTAAGTTAATTAATCAAGTTAATTGTAAAATTAGTTTAATGTATACTTATATGTAGGAGATAAAACTTTATTTATACCATAACCTAAGCATGGAGATTTTGTTACATGTTGATTTATATCTAATCTAAAAAACATGTTTTATCTATGGATTATTATGGATGTTAGTCAATTAACTATTGTTTGATTAAGCTTTATTTCATATGTTGATTATGGGTCATTTATATTTTACAAATACTAGGCTGCTATAAGATAGATGTAATTTTTACTCTATACATTATGATCATGTTTGTTAATTATAAAACATTATATATATATATATATATATATTAGGATAACTACCTTTATTATTGTGAGGTGGATGTAGAGAAAATCCATCACTCAGAGTGTGACAAAGAGAGAGCATCATCGGAGAGGGTGGTGTAGATGGAGACAATGAGAGATGAAAAAAATGAAAAATTAGAAACACATGCACACACCACAATAGTATATCATATTTTTCAATAAATTATTTGAGTTCGATAGTTATGGTATGCTTTGTTTTATGTATAAATGTATATTATGATATTTTGAGTTCTTAAATCATTTTATGTGATTGCATTATTTTACTAATCTAGTTATTATTTATGTTATTAATTAGTTAATTTAATAAATATGTACCTATCTAGTTTAACATGATTTAACGCTATATTATAAATAGATAAATATTCATTTAAAAATGTTTGTTTGGATTCTTTTTTAGAGATAATCAATGTATGTTATTAATTAGCTGAGTTAGTTTGTAAATGACTATTTACATTTATAAGATTATTATTATTGATTTTAATAGTAATATAAACCTGTAATAAACATAATGAATTATAAGGTCTTTGTTATGTATTAACATAATATAAGGTGTTATATAATAATATAATTATGAAATAATTAGTATAAATGCCATTGTGTTTGTAAAATTGTTGCTAAAGCCTATGGTTATTGTTGAAACCTAGAGGGTTAACTTATGAGTTTGAGTTTGAATGCAAAATGTTTGATTTGGATGACTCGATAATAATAGTCTTTTAAATTCATATTTGTTTTACCCATCATATATAGTCATTACGTTAATTGACTTGTCAATGGTCAACATTTCATGTAATAGTATTGGTGATTGTTACTAGTTGTTAAGTTGGTTTGGATAGCTGAAGTGAAGTTGATGATGGATTTGATTTATGTCAAAAGGCATGCATATTTTATAAATGATATAGAAGTATTATTATAATGAGCCATTATGAATTTTTGACATGATTAAGGTTTATAATCACTTTTTGAATTTAGTTAACCATCATTCTTAGCAAAAATCATGATGTGAGTTGGTTGTGGTCTACATCAGAATGGTGGTAAACTGTATCTTAGTGGGGATTCTGTTGAGCTATTTTGGTAAGCATATTTTTAATGGGTTTTGTTTGCCAAGAATGAAGGAGAATTTCATGGCAAGTAAGAGGATGAGGAAGAATAAAAGAATAAGGTTATGAGAATGACATATGAGAAATAATAGGAAAAAGAGAAAAACAAAGAAATTTGATCTATGGAAGGAAGAGATTCAAATTTCTTGGCATAATAAGCAATTGATATAGGTCGATATTGTATTTAAATTCTTATGGTATGTTGATGGGTCTTGGAATTTAAATCGGTTAGAGGGTTTTTTTGTTTGTTTTGAAATTACAATGAAAAATATAAAGGGGGTTATATGTATGGCCCTATGGATGGCTTATTCATCCACAAAACCCTACATCCAACCCCATAACCCAAATGGAATGGGTAGGGATGTAGGTGTTCATCCTATTTATAAATACCTCTATGAAATCTCTATCTTTAATATTTTTTCAACTCATAAGTACTAGTAAATTCATTGATTGAGTATTATGTTTTAAGGCATTTTAGTTAGGGTCTTATGATTTAGTTTTAGTATTGTCAAACTAGTCTAAGGAAATAAGCTTAATGGTCAGCTTAGGTAAAATATAATTTAGTTTATATGAGTTTCATATGTGTTTATCCTTAATTAAGATTTATTGGTGAAATAAGTTATGTCTTTTTAACATTGGACTATTATATATATATAATAGTCCAATGTTAAAAAGACATAACTTATTTCACCAATAAATCTTAATTAAGGATAAACACATATGAACCTCATATAAACTAAATTATATTTTACCTAAGCTGACCATTAAGCTTATTTCCTTAGACTAGTTTGACAATACTAAAACTAAATCATAAGACCCTAACTAAAATGCCTTAAAACATAATACTCAATCAATGAATTTACCAGTAATATATATATATATATATATATATATATATATATATATATATATATATATATATATAATAATAATAAGGTTAGGGTTTTATTTAAAATTGGTTAGGAAAATTTTAACATGTTTTTTATGAATTCGAGTATGGTATATATACTCAGTGAAATGTGTTTATCCTTAATTAGGATTTATTGGTGAAATAAGTTGTCTTTTTAACATTGGACTATTATATATATATATATATATATATATATATATATATATATATATATAATTAGAAGGTTAGGGTTTTATTTAAATTTGGTTAGGAAAATTTTAACATGTTTTATATATATATATATAATTAAAAGGTTAGGGTTTTATTTAAATTTGGTTAGGAAAATTTTAACATGTTTTTTATGAATTCAAGTATGGTATATATACTCAGTGACATTTATTAAAGTATATACAAATATATTGCATAATATATGTATAATTGGGATTATTTTGGTCAAGTATTAAATGTAGGAAGTCTTAAACATGGTAAGGATGTAAAAAATAGATTTTTAGTTGAGCAAGTAGTACATTATCTTGGTTGAATTATGTCTATAAATTGAACTTATTGGATATGGATTGTGTATGCTTTAATGTTGGACTATGTTTAAGCATTTAACCATATATTTACTTGTATAATAAATATGTAAATTTGAGATAGAGGAATAAATTCATAATTTTAGATGAGTTTCATAAATATTTATACAAATAAAACTAGATATAATAATAAATATGGATTATTTACTGGTTATCAACTTTAATATTTTTTGGATTGTGTAAATTTTAGGACTAAGATTCATAGTCAGAAAATTCTCAATGTTTGATATAAAATGACTATCTGTGTGTCTTTGATCATATTGATATGCAAGAAACTCAAACTTTTATATGAATCAATGGATTTAAGTAATTTGAATAAATGGAATTGGTATAAATGGTTGGTTGTGTATGATGGTAATTCACATGAAAATCTATGTTTTTTTAATTAAATAAGTATATTGAGATTATCTAGTTTATAAAAGGGCTTTGGGACTATTTGGCTATTTGGATGTATACTTAGAGTATATGGAATAATCTAAGACATTGGATAATGGATGTATTCTTAAAGTATACTATATACAATAAAGTATTTGTATTTTATTGAAATCATACATTAGAGTTATAAAATTATACATATACATGGAATAAGTTATATATTTGTTTGATTATTTAATAAATCTAGAAATGATTTTATGATATATATATATATATACACACACACATACATACATACACATATGTTCATAGCTAGGATATGCTTAAAAACATTATTACCATAATAGGTAAAATGTCTGCTTGTATATATTTTAATATTTGAATAAATCATTAAAATAAAATATTTATGATTTTTAAATATAGAGCATATTAATATGTTTTTGGACTAGCTTTTGTTATATATGTGGAATATGAATAATTAAATACTCCCATGTTAATGTTTGTTTCAGGGATGAAATAACATTATAAGTTGTTTTGTGATTATATTAACTAGAGTTTTAGATAAATCATTACCCACATGGTGTGTTATATTAAGGAATATTTTTATTTTATTTATTATTCAATAATAAACTAGATGTTATAGATTCATTACATTACATTTGATGGACTAAATGTGTGCATGTGATATTTATGTACTTAGCTAATTTTTATCAGCTAAAGGAAAATATCTAAAATGAATCTATTGGTTTTTATATTGTTATATATTTTAAACATATCTCACATTCATGATTATAAATAATTGGTGGCTGGATTTATTTGATTAATTAGCACCATCAATATAAGATGTGGTGTAATTTGATTGATTGGTGTGTATGAAATTGATTGATCCTAGAGATCATTAATTATTGAAAGCTTTAGACAAATTAATGTTTATAGTTAAACATTATCATTTCATATGTTGATATAGTTTTCATATTTGTGTGGTACCATATTAGAATTGTTTTGTTTATGTTACACATTATGTATTAGATATCTACAACAAATAGGTTTTAGTTTGTCACTCTAGATTCCTGCACTATTCTTATCTACCCATACATGAATGGAGGGTCATTTCTTTATTGGGAGATATTGTGGGGAATCTATGGTCTATGGTTGGTGTGAAAAATCACTTGTATGAAGCTCTCCCTCATAGTTGGAGTACTAGACTAGAGACTACACTTGATATTACAAATTGATACTTGAGTCATGGAGACTCTTGAATCATGGAGACTCATGCACCATGGAAATTTTTATCATGTATTATTAATTGAGATATTATTTACAATTGAAAACTATAATATTTATCCATTTTACTTATACAATAGTGGCTATAATATTGTATCAGTCGTGGCTAAAATTATACTATTTCGTTAATGATTTAGATATAGTATTTATTATTTATTCAGTATTGTTCATGATTATTATATCTATTCATGGTGATCCTTAGCTAGGTGGATTATCTATAAAACTTATGGTTAACTAAATGAATGTAGTTAAATATCACTAATTATATTTCTCATGGTGAGATCTGAAATATAAATATGTGTAATTAATTTAATTTTTTTTACTATATTTAGATAAAACCCAATGGGGTTGTTACATTGTGGTGTTAGAACTAAATATAAAAATATAGGACTTAATGTGTCTACTAATGTAAAATTTTTATCCTATTAAGTAATAATAAAAATGTTGCATGCTAGACTAGGAGTTGAGGGTACTTCAAATACCGATCCCCTTGTTGATCCAAATTAGTTTGTCACTAATCAACCTACCAAGTTAGATCAATTACTCACAACCATGCAAGATACTAGGGGTTGAATCATGGACCTATAATAGGAAGTGCATGGACATGAAGATGAAAATTCTCAAGAGAAACCTAAAAATCATCCTACTAAGCAAGAAAATCCTCAAGAATAGAGGTATGATGAAGTTCCATAGGATGCAAGAGCTTGAGTAGTTGTAACATTGGCATGAGATATGAAAAAGGTAAATCCACCCAAGTTTGATGGAACTATATTGGGAGATGGATTTAAAGCATGACTGATAGAAATAGAGAAATATTTTGAGATTTGGAATTATTATAAACTCATGAAATTAGGCTAGGGAACATATTAGCTTGTTGGTGAAGTAATAACTTAGTAGGGAAATAAGAAGATTGAGATGAACCTCAACTCAACCACCATCACTTGGGAATAGTTTGTGATACTATTTAGGTCATAATGGCTTTCACAACTATACTTTGATCAAAAGCTTACATATTTTTAGAATCTTAATTAAGGGAAATTATTAGTGAATGAATATTGGGAGAAATTCACTAAGATCCTTAATTATGTACCTTAATATTAGGTTAATGAGAGGTTCAAGATTAGGAAATTCATCATGGGATTAAAAACCAAAATTTGATGTGAATTAGATGTGAATGGTCAATTTACCATGGATCATGCGTTCAAGAGGGCAATCAAGCAGGGAAAAAATATAAAATCACTTGCACAATTTAGAGATAAATTCAAAAAGAAGTTTAGAATTTATAAACTAGCCTTCAAAAAGAAGAATTGGGAGCATAGGAGTGGGGAATCCAAGAGTTAGTTCAAGAATCATAACACCAAGTTTAATAACGGTTCAGGGAATAAGAAACTTGGTAATGGTTTTAATAGTGGTTTTAAGGGAAACCAACATTCTAACAAAAAAGGACCAGTTGGAGGTTACTCCATACATGGAGGTGATCATTATGGTTGAGAGTGTCCTTATGAAAATTAAAAGAATAAGGGTTATAATTCTTGGCAAGGTAGATTCTATCAATGTATTCATACATCCAGTGATAATCATCAAGTCAAGTATAAAGATTTACCCATATAACTATTAGGTATTTTATTCGATCATTTGGTTTCTATTTTGATTAATATGAGAGATATAGAATGTTTCATTGCTCCTAAAATGATTATAAAATTGTCTATAAAAGATAAATTTATGGAAAATTCATGGTTGTTATAACATAGGAACTAGTCTACCATCATAATTGATAAGTGTCTAGTCGAAGTGAAGATTAGGCGACTTGAATTCACTATAGTAATGGATATTTCTATAAAACTATTGGGGTCATATTATGTGATCTTAGGATTAAATTTAATTATGAAGCATAAACCCAAGTTTGACTATTATCTGAAGAAGTTTGAGTGTCAAGAGGATTTTAGAAATTAAAAACAAATTCAGGGTGAGAAAAGGGAGTTGAAGCTAAGGTAGATTTATAAAATTTAACTCAAAAAATATCAACTGAAGGGATGTCACTAATTTATTGTTAAGATAAATAATATTGAGGATTCTAAAGAACCATCCATCAGATATTATCCTTTTCTAAGAAAATTTCATGATGTGTTTCCATAAAGATTACTAGGATTACCATTCAAGCGTGAGTTTGATTTCTTGATTGATATCATAAATAGATTAGAATCACAATCTAAGGCACCATAAAGAATAAAAATCATTGAATTAGTTGAGTTAAAGGCACAACTTCAAGAGTTATTTTTGAAAGAAATAATATGACCGTGTGTGTCACCATGGGTGACTAGTTATATTCATCCAGAATAAGGATGACACTCTTCAGCTATGTATATATTATAAGATGTTGAATAAAATAATGATAAAGAACATATATCTATTACCATGTATTGATGATCTCTTTTATAAAGTGTAAGGATAAATAGTATTTTCTAAGATTTATCTTAGAGTAGGGTATCATCAGTCAAGAATCTATGAAAAGGATATTCTAAAATTAATATTTAGAACTCGATATGGAAACTACAAATTCATAGTGTTACCTTTTGGATTGACAAACACACTAGAAACATTTATGAATATTATGAACAGTGTGTTTAGAGACTAACTAGATCATTTTGTTTTGGTAATTTTTTATGACATCTAAATATAGTCCAAGGATGAAGAAGAACACATGCAATATCTAGGACTAGTTTTATAGAATTTACAAAAGAACATGTTTTATGGAATGTTGTTTAAATATGAATTTTCTAAAATAAAGTGAAATATTTGAAACATATTATCTCTTCAGATGGTTTTTTTGTGGATCCAACAAAGATAAGAGCCATAATAGAGTGGTCAACACAGAATAATGTACATGAGGTAAGGATTTTCATGGGATTAATAAGATATTAAAATAAATTCATTATAAATTTATATAAGATAGATAATTGAGTTACATCACTTTAGTGGAAGAATTAGAGTTTTGTTTGGTTAGATAAGTGTGAGATAGCCTTTTAGGAACTAAAAAAGAGTATTACTTCATCACCAGTGCTAAGAATTCTAGATCCTAATGGTCAATTCTTAGTGATCACCAATGTATCTAGGGATGGACTTGGAGGAGTTCTTATGAATGATGGATTAGTATAGCATATGAGTCTAGTAAAATGAATACCTATGAAGTTAACTATGCCCCTCATGACTTATAACTTGAAAAAATTATACATGCTTTGTAAGTTTAGAGGCATTATCTATTGGGGAAATCATTTGACCTCAAGACTTATAATTTGGGACTTAAGTACATATTCACCTAATAGAACCTAAATGATCCTCAAAGATGATGGTTAGATTTATTTTCTGATTATGATTTTGATATTAATTATATCAAAGGCAAGTAGTATAGAGTAATTTATGCTCTAAGACAAAGAAGGCACATAACAACTATGGCTATTATCAAGAGTACTTTATGAGATTAGGTAATCAAATTCTCATTCAGAGATGAATTTTAGAATTAAGTCAAGAAATAATTATCTAAGAATGCTTATAATCCTTGGTATAAGGGATTCAAGATAGAGAGTTTTGGTCTTTTATGGTATAATGGTGGGATGTATGTGCATGATAGAGATAATTCGAGAAGCACAGTCCTAAAGGAATTACACAATGCCCCATATTTAGGACATCCAAGACTAACCAATCTCATGGTTGATCTTAAAAAACTCTATTTCTAGAATGGAATCAAGAGAGATGCAATGGATTTTTTGTCTCATTATCTATAATGTCAATGTGTGAAAGCTGAACATGTGAATCTGGTTGGATTACTATATATAAATGACATACTAGAATGGAAGTGGTAGGTGATTATATAGGAGTTTTTCCAATGTTTTAAATTATCATGTAACTGACATGATATGATCTTGGTTCTAGTAGACAAACTAACCATGGTATACCACTTCATATTCGGTAACTTGATAGATGATGCACATATGATTGCAAATATATTCATGAAAGAATTTTCCCAATTTCATGAATTTACATATAATATCATTTTGGATCAAGATACGAGGATTAATTCTAAGTTTTGGTTGACTATAAATGTATCTCTTATACATATTGATATTTTAGCATTGCTTATCACCTACAAACAGGTAGATAGATAACATGAGTTAACTAGGTTCTAAAAGATCTCCTTTGTATGTATTTCATGGATCATTAATAAAAGTGGGAGGATTACCTTCCATTGGTTTATTTTACTTACAAAAACTCATACTAATCATCGTTGAAGATGGCTCTATTTGAGTCACTGTATAGAAGGAGGTATATAACACCAATCAGTTATGACATATTAAAAGATAGAGTAATATTTGGGCTTGAGATGCTTTCAAAAATGGAAGAGCAAGTTAAAATAATTAGGAAGAGTTTGGACAAGGCCAAAGATATAGATAAAATTTATGTTGATCGAAAGTGAATACCTAGGTAGTTTTTTTATAGGTGATCAAATGTTTTTATGGGTTAAGCCTCAAAAATCTCAACTAAATTTAAGAAGTCTACAAAACTTATGTGGGACCCTTTGAGGTTTTGGAAGTGGTCAATCCTATAACATATAGGCTTTCATTGCCACCATATATATCTCTTTTACATAATGTCTTCCATTAGTATTATCATAAAAAGTATGTTGTTTATCCTTCACATGTGTTGGATTGGAATGCTTTATAGGTTTTGGACCAAGAGGTGGTCATGGTAGAACTAATAAAAATTAGTGACACCTAAAAACTCAATTTTCATAATAAATTTCCTATTAAAAGGTCAAGTGGGACTAATATTCTAAATATAGTACCACTTGGGAGGACTATGATGAGTTTTTAGGCTATTTTCACATTTGTTTGCTTGATTTGCTACTGCATGTTATATTATTTTATACTTAATAATGTTTTAAATTTAGAACTTGTGTTTCAATAAATTTCATCAGGATGATGACCTAATATAGGGGGAAGGATGTCACATCTTTATTTCTCTCTAGGCTAAAAAAACATGTTTGATTTATGGATTATTATGGTTGTTAGTTGAATAAATATTGTTTGATTGAATGTTATGTCATATATTGATTATAGGATAGTTATATGTTGTTTAATTTACATGATTGGGTTGATATGAGATAGTTATAGTTTTTAATTTATATATTATGATCGTATTTGTTAATTATAAAATATTATATTATGTATATAATTATTTTTTAAGTTAAATACCTTCATTATTGTGAGGTAGATGCATAATATATCCATCCCTCAAAGTGTGATGGAGGGAGAGCATCATTAGAGAGGGTGATGTAGATGGAGATATTGGGGGATGATAGAATGAAAAATTGAAAACCTATGCACACACCACAGTAGTATATCATGTTGTATGATAAATTATTTGAGTTAGATATTTATGGCATGCTTTTTTTCTATATAAATGTCTGATGTGATCTTTTGAGTTCTCAAATCATTTTATGTGATTACATGATTTTAATAATCTAGTTATTGATATTATTGATTAATTGATTTAATAAATTTATACCTATCTAATTTAATGTGATTTACTATTATATTTTAAATAGCTAAATATTCATTTAAAAATGCTTGTTTTGATTATTTGTTAGAAATAATTGATGTATGCTATTACTTAGATGAGTTAATTTTCAAGTGACTGTTTACGTTTATAAAATTACTATTATCAATTTTAATAGTAATATAAACATGTAATAGACATAATGAATTATAAGCTCTTTGTTAAGTATTAATGTAATGCAAGGTGCTATAGAATAATATAATTGTGATATAGTTAATATAAATGTCATTATGTTTGTAAAATTATTTCTAAACCATATGGTTATTATTTAAACCTAGAGGGTTAACTTATGAGTTTGAGGTTGAATGCATAATATTTGATTTGAATGACTTGGTAACAATAGTCTTTTAAATTCATATTTTTTTTACCCATGCTATATATTCATTATGTTAATTGAATTGTTGATGGTTGACATTGCATATAATAATATTGGTGATTGTGATTAGTCATTTAGTTAGTTTGGATAGCCTAAGTGATGCCCTTAAAGTAGATCATAATATATTAGTTAGTCATAGTAATATATTACATTAAAGTAGATTAGGCCCTTAGGTGTATGCCTTATATCTAATTTATTTCATCCATAGGTGAAATTAGATTGAAATCCTCAACCATAATTTGGATTTTCGTAACCTAAAATATAGAAGAATGTTAAGCTACTTAGACCTCATTGATCCCATATTCAAACCTCATCTTTACCATCCATTTTGGGGCCACATCCTTATACTTTAGTTGGAATATCATCTAACCAAGCCAAACAAAAGGTTAAGCTACCTCCACTCCTACTTTTTCCATATGGTAAGCCTCTCACATTTAACACTAATAAAGTGACAACAAAACACGTAACTCTGCTTTCACCAAACCAGACACCACATAAAATTACCTTTCCAACATCGAAACAAAAGAAGGTGTCCACTCTTATTATTAAAATAAGTGCAAGCCCACTTACAGGCTCTCAAAGCTTTTTCTTACATTAATTATTTCAAGTTTCGATAATAACTCTTCCTCCCATTAATCCATATAATCCTCTTAGAATGAATCCATTTTAGTTTAATGATACAAAAGTGTGTTTATATCATAATTCACCTAGACAGAATACTGAGAATTATAAATCCCTCATAGTGGTTATTTAACAACAATTCGATGTTGACACTCTTTTCAATGACACTACCATTAAAATTCATGTTATTCCATACTTGGCATATATAGTGCCTCCTAATATTCCACCAAAATTCAAACACAAAGATGTTATTATCACCCCTTTACCACCTCCTTCACAAAATTTTCAAATAAACACAATTAATGTGGCCACACGATCACAAAACCAAAAGGATAAAGCTAATGAAAAGGTCACTACACCTTGGACCCATCCCTTCACCAAAGACACTCCCCCTACTAACCCTAATATTTCCATCTTGGGTGTTCTTAAAACAACATCATCAGACATTATTAAAAGCTCCATGGTGAAACAACTTCACCAAACTCCTATGAAAATGTCTTTATATGAGTTAATCCAAAGCTCATCCTAACACTGTCAAGCTTTGATTAGTGATTTGAAAGCAATTGAGGTACAATCAGATGATCCTCAACCTCTTGTAGCTTTGTTTGGATCCCTTAATTTTGTCTCCCTAAATTATTTTAATGATTCATAAATTCCACTTTAACATTTTAAAGATCATGATTCTGCCCTTTTCATTACCACATATATTGATCAAACTCATATCAAGAGAGTTATGATCAATGGGGGAGTTAGTATTAATATTATTTCCATCGATGCCTATAAATAACTAGCCCTTCCTGATAATTGCATGTCTCAAATTGATGTAGTACTCCATTCTTTTAATGATACTATAGCTACTACAGTGGGCACTATTATCTTACACATTCATGTAGGTCCTCGCACAATTCCTAAGCTATTTTATGTTGTATAAGGAGAGTTTCAATATAACATACTACTTGGATGACCTTGGATACATGTTATGGCATGTGTACCCTCAAATTTTCACTATTATGTCATGTTTTAACATGATGGACAAGTACATGTTATACCTATTGACCTACCTCCATTTAAAACATGTAATATAACCTACAATCCCAATGATGTTCTCATCCCATTTAAAACATCATCCTCCTCACATGATTCTTCTAAAGCTTCCATAAGCTCCACTCCCATGGTTACATAGATACTAGAAACATAAATTATAGACATAAATCCCATGGAGGAGACCTTTCAATGTTTGTCACTTGGTGAATATCATTTGTTGATGCTTGACATGTTCTATACTCCACAATAATATGGAATGTTTCACATGCACCCAAAATATGATCCCCGTATTGGGATAGTCCTCCTTTATGCCCCCCTAACCTTTGAATCAATTTCACATATGGGGGAATTGATCAATCTCCCATTGTCAATAATCCATCTTCTTTGACACAACCATTTACCTCTAACTTCTCTTTCATGAGTAACGCTAGATTTTATCACACCTATCTCTATTAGTGTGCCTAGAAAGGATTTGTTCTGGGTCATTATGAACAAGATGTCCATATTCCTATTGAATATCTTACTAGCAACACCATTGAAAATTCCACAAAGAGGCATGGGGTGGGATATGATGAACAAAATAAATTCACAAAAACCTCCCATGAACCAATTGTCAAAGAACTAGACTCTCCTTCTCCACCTTATTCTCTACCATCACCTAAAGAATTAGAGTTATCTATACCTCCTAATTTTTTTTTTCAATAAATTCCATTCATTTGGGGCCTCTCACCTATCATCAGGGTAAATAAATAAGGTACCTTCCTTTTATTCATCCTAAAATAATTGATAAAGATTCTCCCACTATTAACATTATCCAATGTCAAGATGATGATACAATTTTCACCTAAATAGGTGATGATGATTCCTATATCTAATGATTACTCCCATTCAAAACACAAGATATGTTAAATGAATCAACCATTGACATCAACTTTCCATCCCACGATAACCCTCACCTCCTCAATATTGGCTAATCTTTAGATTCCTCTGAGTAAGCTAATTATGCCACATTTCTTAATGACCATATAAAAGCCTTCACTTGGTCTTACAATGACATACCTGTTATTGATCCCTCTATTATCACCCATAACATTATCACCAATCAAGATGGCAAACATATTAAGAAGAAGATTCACAAAATACATCCTTATATCACTCTTATTATCAAAGAAGAGCTCTAATTCCTCCTTTTTATTAACTTTATCCAGCCCATCAACTACCTATAATGGATTTCTAATATTGTTCCTATCATAAAAGTGACTAGAGGAATCCATATTTGCACTGAATATCATGATTTAAACCTCACTTATCCAAAAGATGATTTGCCATTGCCTAGGATTGACCAATTTGTTGATCTAATGGTTAGCCATGAGATGTTATCACTTATGGATAGATTCTCTAGATATAATAAAATCTTGGTCACTCCTGAGGATCAACAAAAGACAACCTTTATTACCCCATAAGGGAATTTCTATTATTGAGTCATGACTTTTGGCCTAGAAAATGTTGGTGCAACTTACCAATGTGCCATTGCCTACATTTTCCATGATCTCCTATGCAAAATTATGGAGGATTATGTGAATGAATTACTAAAAAAATCTAAACTTCATTAATAAAATTTGATAATTCTCAAAACCATATTCACTCATCAACTCTAATTTAACATTCGAATAAACCCAAAGAAATGTGTCTTTGGTGTTCTTTTTGGTAAACTCTTAGGTTTTATCATTTCTCTCCATCATATCGAGGTCGATCCTGCTAAGGTTAGAAAAATCATAGAGATGCCTCCACCTACTAATATCAAACAACTCTACAGCCTACAAGGAAAACTTCAGTCAATTCAATGCTTCATTTCTTAGTTGTCAGATCGCTGCCAACCCTTTCACCATCTCCTCAAAAAGGATGTCTCCTTCTAATGGAATATAGATTTCCAAGAATGATTTGATGCACTTAAATAATACCTCCTTTCCCCATCAGTTCTTATTCCACCTAAGGAAAATCAGAATTTTTACCTAAACATCTCTATAATAGACCATTCTCTAGGTGATATAATTACACATCAAGATGACCAACATCGAGAGTAGGTAGTTTATTACATAAGATACACACTTATTAATTATGAGACTCAATATACCCACACTGACAAACTTTTCCTTGCATTGGTATTTTCCACCTCTAAGCTTTTCCATTATCTCCTAAGTCACAAAACTTATGTGGTCACCCATATTGATCTTCTCAAATACATTCGTTCCAAACCTTATCATAACCAATGTATAGCTTAGTGGCTGATGATTATTGCCAAATATGACTTAGAGTTCATTTAGAAAAAAATCTATTAAAGGGAAAATAATCACTGACCAATTAGTTACTACCCATTTACCTAATAGTCAACATTCAAACCTTTAATTCCCTAATGAATCTATTGCAACACTCTCCACCAATGACATATCCTATCAAATGATGATGTTCTTTGATAGATCTAAACTCAAACATGGTGGGGGTGCAGGGTTCATACTTATTCCTCTAGATGGTGAGCGTCTTCCTTTATCATTTAAACTATATTTTGAATGCACTAACAATATGTCCGAATAAGAAGCTTTGATTCTCAAACTTCAAATAGCTCTCTTCTTGGGTATAAAATCTATAGCCATTTTCAATGATTCTTTGCTGGTGGTTAACCAAGTAAATGGTTCCTACCTATGCAAAAATGAAATTCTAAAATAGTATAAACCTCATGTAGATACATTCTTGGGATCATCTAACTCTTATCTCTTACAAAATATTCCTTGATCTATGAATAATTTTGCTGACATGATGGCTTCACTTGCTTCACACATACCCTTTTCATCATCGTCTTTGAGAATCTATGTCACCATCCATCACTTAATATTACCCTCATATGTCTCAGCTAACATCCTCTTTTTTGGAAATATAACAACCAACCCACAATACTTATGGTACAAAAAACTTATAGATTATCTTTCCTTCTCTATTACCACTCCTGATCTTTCTAATAATGAGAAATGGGCCTTCATAAAATGTGTCACTCATTACACTATATTAGGGGGACTTCTCTACAAATAAGGTTTTGATGGTCTTCTCCTTAGATGCCTAATTAGTACTGAGACTCCATTTTCAATTAAGGAAGTCCATGATGGGATTTTTGGTGGGAATTTAAATGGTCAAATAGTTGTTAAATGTATTCTTTGACTTGTCTATTATTGGCCAAAAATTCATCAAGATTGTGCTGACTATGCTTGGCATTGCATTAAGTGTCAACAAAACGCTAACCTCCTTCACATTCCCAATCAGTCATTGTAAGTTTCCAAAGAATTTTGGCCCTTCTCCTAATGGGGCTTAGATCTAATAAGAGAGATTACCCCTCATTCATCACTTTTTCATTGTTTTATCATTACTACCACCAAATACTTCACCAAGTCAGTTAAGGCCATCCTTATCATTTCCACTAAATTTAAAAAAAAAAATTGATTTCATTAACCATCACATCATCTATCATTTTTGTGTACCTCAAAAGATTATAACCGATAATGGGAAGTCTTATAAAAACAAGACTATTTAAGCTCTTTGTGATGCATTTGGAATCAAATTAAGCTTCTCATCACCATACTATCCCCAAGTTAATGGATAGGTAGAATCTTATAACAAAAATTTGACCAAAATTATCATGAAGGTATTCAATTATATAGGTAAGGATTGGTACACACACATTCCCTTCACTTTATGGGCTTACTACACTAGCATTCATACCCCTATGAGTGCTACACCTTTTTTGTTAGTATATGGGATGGAGGTTATTTTGCCTTTTGAGGTCAAGATTCCTTCTCTTCACATTTCTCTACATGACATACTAATGATGACTTTCACCAAGAATGTTTGGCCTAACTTGAATTACTTGATGAACACCATCTCATAGCCCTCAACCACCTCCAAATCTATCAAGAGCATATCAAATGTGCTTCTAACAAAAAATTCAAAGAAGGAGATTTAAAAATAGGAGTTCTTATCTTAAAACAAAATCAACATGTGATGAACATGGAGAAAATAAAATGGGGTACGTTTTGATCCTAATTGGCTAGGACCTTATATCATAACTCATGAGTATGGTTTAGGAACTTATCACTTGTCTTCTTTTGTTAAATCAACATCACTTTAGTTCATGTTTAACTTGAGCTCATCCCTTAAACATCCCTATTACATTAATTTACCTTCCTCTTCATCCTTATTCTTATACACTTAGATAAATTACATAGTGGTATGGTTTTATCATCACAGTGTAAAAATCATAAGCCTTTATAGCCTTGTCTATGACTAAAAGCTAAAAAAATGGGATATTTGAAAAAAGTTCTAAAATATTAGGTCATGTTTTTCAACATAGATTACTCACTTGAAGGACATCTACATAACTTCCCTCTGCTACTATCAATAGACTTTTCCCTTGAATTACAACTATTTAAAATTGAAACAAATTCTTAAACCACTCCATTGAAGGATGGCTAAGCCAAGATTTGTTTTCAAAGGGAAAAATAAATGCAAAGGGCTCCCCACCTCTTTGCATGACCTTAACCTCTACAAAATCCCATTGTAGTCTTCTCACATTAATCATCTTACACACAAAATAAAAATCTTTAAGTCATGAACTTGGCTATATTAGCTCTCGGGTCACCCACAAAAAGGACATATCATCTCTACTTGGTAGGTTATGCTATCTAAACATTTCCCCTCATTCTACCCCTTTTCCCCTCATACTCTTTCAAGAATATGAAGCTTACTTAACATGAGGTAAACATAATGCTTATCTAACAAACACAATAGTTAAAAGATATAAGGCATTAAAGAGGCTCATTTTCTTGAGCTGATTTATGTTCTAAATTATGATCTTTGTCAATGTATGAGCATTCTGCCTTTTTATTTTTCCATCCACATCACATGTTGATATCTTTATTTGAGATTTAGAAAAAATGTCATACTAACATTAACCTAATCAACCTATTTATTTTATGCATACACCATCACGGATGTGGAAAAATGTTGAAATACACTAACATAGCCAACCTATTTATTTTATGCATACACCATCACAAATATGGAAAAATTCTGAAATAAATTAACCTACTCAACTTATTTATTTTATGCATACACCACCACAAATATGGAAAAATGCTAAGATGAAACTGAACAATTAACTATGCATATACCATCACATAAATGGGAAAGGCTAGTCTAACATCAAATAACATGATCAACATTAACATCTAAATTAACATTACATAAAATAAACACCATCCATATCAACATCATAATCATAAGCAACACATCTCAAATAAACACATGGAAATGAATGAACATCTCATATATATCATATGTGATCAAATAGATGTTCATCATCTACATCATCATAAAATCATAAATATATCTCAAAATATACATCTCACATCTTTGACTCACAAGCCGGTATACATATAACATATATACACAAAAAAACTGGAAAATGTTGATATTTAGGGTTCTCATGGCTCTCCCTAAGGTCATGAGGATGTAGTATCATCACCACTCTCCATTTGTCTACATTGATGTGACCTAGAAGTTGTCACATGTGACATCGACATCTCCTAATCTCTAAACTCTTAATATCTTTATATCTATGAGAAATCTCTAATTACCTTCTCATAGTAAGTAATATGATCTAGGGTAGTCAAATACCTCACCATAAATATAGTCTATGGAGGACCCATAGCACTAGAAGATATCCCAACCTATATTGGTCCCTATGGTGGTGGTGGAGGAGGAAGAGTGGCCTAGCCTACTGTTTCTCTCAAACTATCTCTCTCTACTATCACTACAGTCACTTAACCCTATAAAATAGTCATTTATCCCTATAATTCTACAACTTAACCCTGTAGAGACCTAATATGACCCTTAAACATCACTACCTACCTTTGTAAGGCTAAAACCTCTACCTGGGCCATCTCTCAAGCCTACACCACTTCATTGTAGGCCTATACTACTATATCTCACAACTATAGTATTTTATCTCTCTCTAACTAACCCTTATAAGTCTATTAGTGGCCTCATGACCTCGATTGTAGGATGTATCCCTACCCACCAAGCTATATAAGATATTGTGTACCTTGGGTCCCCAACACTTGGCCCTACTGATATCTCCTTAAAATCTAGCCCATCCATCTCCTAGGGTAATGGTAAGGATGTATTTATGTCATTCCTCTTATATTGAGATAAAGTAGGTAGAATATCTTGTAGTAGACCAAACTATCTCCTAACCATGCCATGGGTATCATCTCAAGCTCACCGACCCATCGCCCACAACCCATTATGAACTCTGCAACCAAAAAACCTATTATCCCTAACCTTTAGAAACTAGATATGTTAGACATGGTCTCCACATGGTATCTATAGGTATTAGACCCTTGATCATATGCCTATAGTAGGTAATATATTACATGATTCCATTCACTTAGGTCTATGCCATCCCATATCTCCATCATCTAAATCCAACCCTAAAGCTAGCCAAGATGGTAGGTAGCCTAAGTGGTCATGTCACCATGATGTTCTCATACACCCAACAATGTAGAATATGGCTAACACATAGACTGTATCATTGACGTAGCCTCAAACCCCATAGCTCTCTATATAATAATGCCAAAAATACTAGACCCAAGCAAAAATTGACCACTGCTCAATCATCTATATAAACACACCTGTTAAAGTAATCAAAAATCTCAGTCTATCCACATTAGGTAATGCATAAACCATGATCTTGATCATCATCAAGATGATAAGATGATGCTACTCCTCATCAGCCATGTAGAATGGCTCATATGCAAAAAATTTAGATTGTTAATTCACTTCATTGAAATGCTCCCCATATAAACTGACCACGTATTTATCATGCTCCTCTTTTGAGCATGAAAAAATCTCCTCACCTTAGAGTGGTAGCCATAGAATCCTATAGACATCCTCCTATGTCACTATCAACTCTATAATCGATAGATGGAAGGTGTTGGTGGTATGATCCCACATCTCAATTAAATCTATCATCAACAACACATCCCATGTGACATGACAGTATCACCACACTCCTCCTAAACCCATGGCCACCATATGTTCCCACTCATTTGGAATAACATCTCTCCTCATGCATGTTAATAACCTCAATAGATGATCTTGTAGAGTAAGATCCATCCTCACCTGCATCCATACACAAAAAACTCAAGTAAATACGCTTTTAATCTACTCTATCATCACCTTTTTCCCTTTTCACTAGGAGAACTACATTGGTTTGAGGCCTTAAATTGGGCTATGTAGGTATCACTCAGTCAAAATGGGGTCTTCTAAGGTTAGCTCAACCATAAACCCACCTTACTAGCTACCCTAGGATTCACTACCCCTCTCTCTCTCTCTACCCTAGGCTTACCCACTTATTCCAACTCTAGGCCTCACTACCTATATTCTTGACTCTTAACACTAAACCTATCTTTTTAGCCATAGACCTCTCAACTATCTTATATTACCTTTTTCCCTAAAACATATCTTTTTAGATCTTTTTCCTAAGTTTTGGGAGAGCTACATTAGATTGAGGCCCTAAACTAGGCTATGTAGGTAGCACTCAGATGAAAAGGGGTCTTTTAAGGCTATCTCAGCCATTAGGCTAGTTCACTACTTCCACTAAAGATAAAAAAATCACCCTTTCTCTTGTTGGCTACTTTTTAATAGTAGCTGATGTCAATATTAATGTGGACATCTGTGTTTCATTAGCCTATATCATAGCTAATGTCAATATAAAACTACTAACCTTGATGTTGTATTGACTAATGTTGGTTGACATGAGTTGATCTCATTGACGTCGGTAATTAGTTCAGCCCTAGGGCCAAATAACCCAAACCTAACCTACCCATTTCCCTTAAGAAAACTACCCCCAAACCCCCCTAACTTATGCTACACCTAACCTAACCTATTTTCTAACCCCCCAATCTTATTTTCTACAACCCCACCTCTCATTAAACCTAAAATTTGAAAACACCAAATGAAACTAGTGTGGGCTCTTACCTCTTCTCCTTGTCTCCTCCTAGCTGGCACTGTTGGCTCCTATGGTCATACACCTCCCACTAGGTTCCCTCCTTACACTACCATCTCAAATCACTATCAAATATTTATTTTTTCTCTCTAATCACATAGTTTCAAATGATTTTGGTCAGCTACCAAACCCCCTTTTATTAGGTTTGGTTAGCTACCGATGTTTTCATTCTTGACCTAACATACCAATGTTTATGCTTATGTGTATCAAAATTGGCAATGTTACCCTATTATTTATGATTTTGGTACCTTATATTACTAATATCAACACCTATTACTAATGTTAACATCATTCTAGTACTATTTTTGACCCACCAACCACCCCTAACTTTGCACAACCTTACCCATATATTGGGGCAATTAGAGGTCACATATATCTCCCCTAACCATGAAAAAATGACATTGAATATCACTCAAATATTCACACTCGATGAATTTTCTCAGAGATCATGAATATTTCCTTGCTCATTGACCCTTTTACACTAGGAGTGCATTGCTTGTCCTAACCGGTTGGGCTATTCTACTGTAATTGGCTATTATGCACATGCATGTATTTTAGGTGTTGTGGATGAAAACCAAGCCCATTCTATCACCTTCAACCCTTTTTTGTTTCCTAGAGGCACTTCCTAACATAGATACCTGGGACACATTAACCATTAGAGCTATAACTTTGATTGATTTGACTTGTCAGCTATCACTTACAAGCTATGCTTTGGTTACTTCTATCTGAGTCCTCCCTAACCTTGCCTATTCTTGATGTTGTCAGTTATAGCTCATTATGGCCTGCACATATGAAGTGATGCTTAATTTTCCACCAATAACCCAATTACCTTTATATCAAACTATTACCTGATTCTAGTTTATCCTCTATCAATTCCCATTTTGAGGTGGATACCTCATCTAATACATGGAACATCTAACTCCTATTTTTGTCTTACAACATGTCAGTATAAATTACAAGACAAAAAGGGACAAATGTAGACACTAAAATTACATCACACACATGAGCGTAACTCCCTATGTCGAAACCCCCACAAACCCATTTTAATAATAATAATTAATCTCCCTAACCTATACTTTTACCCCTCCCACATTTAATTAGTTCAAAATACTTAATTAAGTTAATTAAAAACCCCTATTGCCACCTTACCTGGCCACCTCACCCTATGACTAATTCTCCCTTGATGAGTCACCTCAAGACCTGGTCCCCTCATCCTAACTACCCAAGACTTATTCCCACGTCCAAACTAAATTCCTAAACAACTAATTCCTTCCTAACCTCTTATTTTTACCATTTTATAATGGGTGTCACACTTACCTTGCATAACAATAGAAAATAGGCCAAAGATAGAAAGGTTTACCTATTCTAGGTCCATTGACATTGGTCAACCCATGGCCGATGTTGGTGGGATCCCTACCGATATCGATGGGATCACTGAAGTTGAAAATACAAGCCAAACTCAAACCTATAGTTCAAGTCAGTAGAAATTAAGAAAATCAATCATTACTCTTGTTCAATCTTTTAACATTCTATTTTTGACATCTAGGCTTACAATAACTTTGCATAAGTTAGTCACCATTAGGAACTAAGCTATGAGGACCAACAACATCCACTTATTCTCTCTATTAAGGAACTTAGTTTTGGAATCCCTAATAGAGACCATCAACCTGGCACTTATCATTTAATGACCACCAAAGCTAAGTAAATCACTGATACTATAGGTCATTTTTGATATTAATTCTTTTATTTATTTATATCAACCCTACACTACTTTACGCACTTCTGACCATACCCCATGAGGGAGTTATAAAGCTTCCTTACTTTCGCCCCTTACTTGACATACTAAATCTCTGACCCAACTTAACCAAGTCATAATCTTCCTCTCATAATACTCTCAACCTCTTTGACCTAATATAGACTACTTCCTAGACTCAAGAAAGTCTTCTACAAGCTCCTAGACAAATATTGTCCCTAACAACATCAGTAGCCTAATCAACATCAGCCACCTCACTATAGACCTCAATAGCCTAACTGATATCGATGACCCCCCAATCGACATCAATGACTATAAATTTCCTAGCCTCTTCAAAACCTATCCAAATAAATTTTAAAACAAAAATGAAGCACCTCACGTACACCCTATCACTCTTTGTTCTGTACAAGTTGTCAAAAATGGTAATTTTATCTCTCTTTTACTCTTTATTTACGTCTCTTTTTGTTATTTATTATTCTTTTACCTCTCAAAAGTGGACTGTCATGTCTACAAAAGTTTAACACTTACTAAAACAAGTGCATAGTTTAGTAGCCCACTCATTTATCTACTAACAAACATCTTGTGGTAGTGTTTTCTTATTTGTAGGTATCCCTCCCTAGCCAAATAGGAGTGCTCATAACATTTGGATATGTCACACAAACCAAATATGGGTTCATTATAATCACTTATCACCATCCTTATTTCTATTTTCCTTTAGACTTAAAATAAACAAAATTTAGTGAAACAAATACATATTCACAAAATTATCAATGTTTGATATAAAATCACTATGTGTATGTCTTTGATCATATTTATATGCAATAAATTCAAATTTTTATATGAATCAATGGATTTAAGTAATTTGAATAAATGGAATTGGTATAAATGGTTGGATATGTATGAGTGGTAATTCACATCAAAATCTATGTTTTTTATTTAAACATGTATATTGGGATTATCTAGTTTATAAAAGGGTTTTACAACTATTTTGTTAGATGGATGTATACTTAGAGTACGAAAAATAATCTAATACATTTGATAGTGGATGTATTATTATAGTATATTATATATAATAAAGTATTTGTACTATAACGAAATCATACCTGAAAATTATAAAATTATTTTTGCTGTATATTTATGATCATAGCTGGGATATGCTTAAAAACATTATTAGCATAACAGGGAAAATGGGTTATTGTATATATTTTTATGTTTGAATACAAAATTAACATAAATTATTTATGATTTTTAAATATAGAGAATATTAAGATGTTTATGGACAAGCTTTTATTATATATGTGTAATATGAACAATTATATAAGAATGTGTTATATTGTTTATTTCAAGGATGAAATAGCATTATAAGTTGCTTTGTGATTAAAGTAATTGGTAGTCTAGATAACTAATTAATTGGATGATATGTTATATTGAGGAATATTTAATATTCTATTTATTATTCAGTAATAAACTAGATGTTATAAATTCATTACATTACATTTGATGGACTAAATGTGTGTATATGATATTTATGCACTTCACGTATTTTTATCAGATAAAGGGAAATATTTCAAATGAATCTATTATTTTTATATTATTATATATTTTAGCCAAATCTTGCATTCATGACTCTAAATAAGTAGTGGATGAATTCCACTAGCTTAATTAGCACCATCAATGCAAGATGAGGAGTAATCTGATTGAGTGGTGTGTATGGAATTGATTGATCCTAGAGATAATTAATTATTTAAAGATTTGTCCAAAGTAATGTTTATATTTAAAAATTTTAATTTCATAGTAGATATAGTTTTCATATTTGTGTTATACCATGTTAGATCAATTTTTTTATGGTACACATTATGTATTTAATATCTACAATGCACAGATTCTAGTTTGTCACTCTAGATTCTTGCACCATCATTATCTACCCATTCATGAAGGGAGGGATATATAATTTTTGGGAGATAGTGAAAGTGATCTATGGTCTATGGCTGGTGTGTAAAGGCACTCAGTTGATGGTTTCCCTCCTAACTGGAGTATTAGACTAGAGACTATATTTAAGATTATATATTGATACTTGAGTTATGAAGACTTTTGAGTTGTGGAAACTCTTGTGTCATGGAGACTCATGCTTTGTGGAGATTTATATCATGAATTATTATTTGAGATATAATTTATTTCTAAAAGTTGTAATATTTATTCATTATACTTTTATAATAGTGGTTGTAATGTTGTATCAGCAATGGTTGAAATTTTACTATTTCATTAATGATTTAGATGAAGTATTTATTCTTTATTTAGCATTATTCATGATTGTTATATTTTTTTATGGTGATACTTAGCTAAGTGGATTATATATAAACCTTATGGTTAACTAAATTAATGCATTTAGTTAAATATCACTAATTAGATTTCTCATGCTGAGATTTGTAAGATGAGTATGTGTAATTATTTTTTTTTAAAATACTATATTTTGGTAAAACCTGATGGGGTTATGAATTTTTTTGTAAAACCTAAAAATATTAAGACAGTAATGTATAACACATATATTTTAACAACACTAATTTAAAAAAATCATTGATATATCACATAGGTGATGTGTGTGTGTGTGTGTGTGTGTGTGTGTGTGTGTGTGTGTGTGTGTGTGTGTGTGTGTGTGTGTGTGTGTGTGTGTGTGTGTGTGTGTGTGTGTGTGAATCTATAAAATAGTGGTTTTTATTATCATATATTATTTAATTTAGTCACCATTTCACATAGCTGATAACTCTTCCAAACTTGAATATGATTCCCAATTTAGGTTCCCTATAAAGTTTACACACACACACACATACCTATTGTTATTTATTTTGGATACAATTAAAAATAAATACAATAGAAATTTTGAATTCTTTGTCATAAAATATAGTTTTCCAATTAAAATACAATCAAAATAGATTTCATATGATGAAGTTATCAATATAAAAAATTATAGCTTTAATTATCATATACTACCTACTTCAATAATCATTTCACCTCGATGATAAGTCCTCAAAACTTAAATATAATTCCCTAATTTTAGTTCCCTATATAAATACACACTTTAAATAATGATCACTAAAAACATAGTCCTTATGAGGTAGTTATGAAAATACCTTGGTAAATAAATTACAAGTTATGCACATTCCAAGGGGTTTATATATGGAATGGGTTTTGTAACATAATTTATAGATGTTGTATTTCATAAGAGATACCTGTAAGGTGTTATTATTTTATTATTGAAGGTGATGGCTCTAAGGGTTAAGGTATCTCTCAAGAGATTAATTAAGAGGTATCTCTTGAGTCAAACCTTGAGAGGTTTTTATATGGATATAACTTAAAAGTATGACCATTTATTCATTGATGGTGTTCGATTTGAGGTCTAAGTTATATATTTAAGGGTACCTTAAGATATTTATCTTGGATTATATTTTAAGTGTTTTTTTCTTAAAAATGGGATACAAGATGCTATATTTGATGTCATATCAATTTAGTAAGGAGACACATTAATAAATTTATGCTTTGTTTTTTATAGTGATTGATATGGGGCCAATATATATTTTAAGAGATATTTTGAGGTATATGTTAATATATACCATGATAGATATATATTTGGTATAATAAGTACCTTTTGAGAGATACAATTTGAGAGATACCTATAGAGGTATATTTTTATGTGATAGGTGCATTTTGAAAACATATAATTTAGATAGAAGAGGTATTTCCTAGAAGATAACCTTAATGAATTACTTTTTTATTATTAATGGTAATATATTTTAGGACCAAATTATCTCTTGTATTTTACCTTAAGATATGGCTCTTTAGTGATACATTGAGAGGTGTTTCTTAGAGAAACCTCTCAAGGTATGACACAAGATACATTTTGGTTCTCAGATCCATTACAATCAACTAATAAAATCAAATCCATTACCATTGGGAAGGAAAATTTAGTAACTTCAAGTGTCACCCAAGAGACACGTTTCAAGGTATCACATAAGAATACACTAGCCCTCAAATCAAATATAATCCAAAATATTCTTTTAAACATTCCAAGTTATCTCCAATAAGATACCTTGAATATATTACCAGGGCCTTTAACATATCTCTTCGGATATACCTTGAAGGTATATTACCTTAAAGGTATCACTTATAAGATACCATGAAAATATTTCAAGGATATTATAGTTATCTCTAACAACCCTCAAGGTATCTCATAGGAGGTACATTAAGATGATACAATTCAAGGTATTAGAATATGTCCTTATACTACCTTGAAGGTATTTTATAGCAGATACTTAAAGACATTAAAAATACCTCTTTATAATACATTAAATTTTAACACCTTCAATTGACCTCCTATAAATTACCTTAAAGGTATTAGGACCTATGTGTAATACCTTGAATTGTAACACCTTCAAGATATCTCCTAGGTGATAACTTGAAAGTAGTACAGTGACCTATTATTAAAATTTTCAAGGTATATCCTATGAGATAACTTAAATATATTACAGAGATATTGATACATAGGATATACCTTGAAGGAATTTTAATGATATTTGAGGTACTTCAAGGTGACTACTAGATGTGAAGGAGATATATTGAATATCCTTGTAATACCATCAAGGTATCTTCTAGGAATGAATTTCTTTATAATACAATAAAATTATCTCATATAAGGTATCTCCTTCACACTTATGAAATACCTTAAAGGTATTACAAGGATGTTCATCATACTTCAAGGTATCTCCTTCATATATAGGAGATACCTTAAAGTACCATAAATGTCACTTAATACCTTTAAGGTATATTTTAGTTATGAATTTCATTGTAATATATTCAATATATCTCCTAGGAGATATATTGAAGGTAGTACAAAAACCATTATATCTAGGAGAAACCTTGAAAGTATTAAGAAAACCTTCATACATAAGAATAATTTTTAGGTATTAAAATGACCTTCAAAGAGAGAATTTGAAGGTATTAAACCATGTTTTATGGATATAACTTTAAGTTACTTATAATATCATATATTATATATTTTTAATTATTTACATGTAATTTCATAAGTAGGAGATAACTTTAGGGTATTACATAGACCTTCATACATAACATATATTTTTGAGGTATTGCAAGGAACTTCAAAGAGATAAGTTGAAGGTATTACAAGGAACTTCAAGGAAATACTTTGAATTTCCTTATAATACCTTCCAGGTCTATCTTCTATGATCCTTGTAATACCTTCATGGTATCTCATAGAAGATACCTTAAAGGTCTTTGAAATAACTTGAAGGCATATTCTAGGAGATACCTTGAAGATATTTCTTGTAATACCTATTGTCACCAAATATTTCACCCTATAATAATTTTTTCAAGATTATTATAAGATTTGGGAAACATTGGAATACTTATAGGTATGTGGGTTTATGTATAGTAAAAGTAGACCTCTAGGTTTAAGGGCTAACTCCCTAAATTTGTATTGAACTGATAATCAACTATACTACTGATTGCTTATGGGAAAATGGTTGGAAATATTCATGAAATGAAACTAATCTAATGTGTTGATACACTATAAGGATTTGCACAAGACCATCATACCTATTTCATCAAGAAAAAGGACCTACAATACTAGATTCAAAGTCTTACAATGCTATAACATTAGTAATTCAATATGGAGGTGATATTACATGAGGAATATCCAAATTAAGTGAACTAGAGGTTATATTTATCATTATAATGAAATTTACACACTTTAATGGAGTAAAACATGCTATCTACACTCTATATGACTTGTTAGAATGAAAACCCTTGCATAAACATGAAAGGATAAGGATAAGCAAGGATATAATCACTAGACCTCACCATACATCACTTTATACACTTATACAAAATGTTCATGAACTCAAAAATAGATTTAATTTATTTTTCAAAGGCAAAGTACAACATCAAACCAACAGGGATTTGCCATACATGGATTGGAATTAATTAACAATATCTAAAAGGCTAGTACTTATAGAATTTGAGAGAGGAGAGAAGATAATCAAGTACAAGAGTCACTAAACCACTTGTGAAGATAAGAGAGGGAGTCACATTTGAAATAATAGTAATATATAATATATCATGAAAGGTATAATTGGATAAATGTATTTCAAACACATAAAATTCCTCAAATATGGTGTAGGAATATTCAACTTACTCCTTGAAAACTACCTTCATCATTTGTAATTATTTTAGTGCTCCACAATAGACTAGGGATAGATGAGATCATTGAAATGTGAGGGAGGGTTATAAACATGCTATAACATGTATTGTATTTGTCCATAATCATCAATATTCTTTTATCCAGGTGTTATAACTACTTATATTCATAATCACTCCTCTTTCACTCACCTTTCACACTTGGCACCAAGATGTGCTTCAATTGTCCAAATCAGTCCATACAAGGGAATTTATGACACTTTTAAAGGGTCCTCATGTCTTTAGGTTCATCAATTAGACCTTTAAATTCCTTTCACTTGGATTTTTCACCTTCTCATTTTGTGATAATTCTGTGTTCACTATGCTAGTTTGGACTAGCTGAGATGAAGATGATAGTAGAGGAACTTTTGAGATTTTTTTAATCAAAAAATGAGCATGGGATGTTATATTAGGTCCCATACTAACTCCTAAAATGGTTTTCATTTTTTGAAACCCTTTTGTACCTACATAACACACAAATGTTTTAATAAAATCCATTTTCCCCCTATATATATAAGTAGGGTAGAACTAAAATTTATGGGAAAAGGTATTAGAGAATAATATGAAAATTTCAATCATATCCTAAGTTATTTTATCCCTCTTGGATGCCTCTGCTTATTCATCTTTCCAATCGGGTCCTTATCAAGGGTTTTAGGTGGTTTATCCTCTAAGGATTATTCATAAATTTGTGATGTTGGAAATTTGAAAAAATTCTACTAAGACATTATTTGGGACACTCTTAAACACCTCATATATTCCTAAAACTCCCATATTATGTGTCTGTATAGTTACAAGCTTCCAAACATGCCTTCTCAAGCTTCTCTCTTCATTCTATATGCCATGTGATGTTATTAATCTAAGAAATAGCTTATCTATGGCATATTATTTAAATAAAAGGTTTTTTCCAACCTTATATCTATATATGAAGGTGATAAAAAAAATTTAAATTCTCATTTAACACTAAAAGTGGTATTAGACCCCCTTTTGGGCTTTAGGTGTAGTCAAGGGTTAGTAGGTCTGACTACATCTTTGTGACTTTAGACTATTATATTGGGTTTATATCATATATGAATTTTATTTCATATTTATACATACTTAATAAATATATATACAACTCCTTGAAATGTTCCACAAGTTTCTAACACATTTCCTTGCCTTTTACTTGTTAAACTTGTAGGTTACACCTCTCTACGAGTGCCCTCTATCTGAGATAGAATAGAGGGCATCTACCTTAATAAATCATGTAAAAAAATATTATGATAGGATTGAGAAGGTTATTTTTATATTATATACCATATTTCATGTTATTTTCATGTCTCTCTCACCTCTAAACATTCTAAAACCCAAGATAGACAACTATGTAACTCAATGTATTGATGAGTCTGAGTGTTAGATGTAGATTGTTCTATAGAAACCATTCATGATTTGTTTCCATATGATAAGAGTATCTTGAGATGGGTAATATAATTTCCAAAGTTATATAATTTATATCACACTTCATAAATTTTCCAAACTCTCCATTGCATACCCTCTACTTGACTTGACACAAGTGGCTATGTGTGACTATGTTTCACCTCATGAAAGATGAGATTGTAGGTGGATATTTTGTACTAGACTTTGTATTCATTTCCATAAGACTATTATAAATTCATTATTCCATACTATAATTCATTTATACCTAATTTTATCATGTTTATGCTAGGCCATATTCAAGGTAATCATTCTTTAGGTCACTATTATACTATAGTCAATTATAGCTAACCATCTTTGAGGTAAAAAGGGATCCTGTAGATGAATTTCAAATCCTTAAAACATGTTATTTACACCCTTGGATAATTTTGAGGTATTTATAAGAAATTATAATTTTTAGTTATTTATATTTGCACATTTCCATGTCCAAGCCTCCATCATAGACCTATAAATACCTACATTCAGATTGTAGATGGATTTTTTGAGAATAAAGGTGCACCTATAGGTGCACATTAATGGACTATGTATGGATTTGAATTGGTTATCATAGTTCACATACATAAATTTATAGTTTGATTTGATTTTTATTGTTTTAATAAGATTTTCAAACTCTTAAAATACTTATGGCATATCCATGAATATAATTAAAACATCTATACACCATGGTGTAGCTAACTACAAGTAGAGAACTGACTATTTGTCACATATTTGACTATAAATTATTTTATATTATCCTTGTAGAGTTAAATTAGAATGGGAGAGTGATTTATATGAAATTAAATCATAAATTATATCATGGTACATTCATTTGAGACTGCTATAGTAAATGATAACCTTTATAGTTGATCATCATGTTTGCAACTTGGTAATGGTGACCTTAACCTATAATTTTAGATTTTTAGATAATCCAATCACATCAAAACATGAAAAACATAATGGGAACCATAAAATGAGGATGTCTACATCCTATGGAAGTAATTTCACTAGTTGGATTATACAGACAAGCTCATATAGAAGTAAAACCTGTAGGGTGTGGGGATTAATAATAAAAAGAAAATGTCATATTCTGATGAACGATTAATTAATCATAGGAAACCACTCTTAAAAATCTTACCATGAATTTTAATTAGGCTAATTTTATTGTCCACCACTAATAACATTTGAGCTGAAACCTCTTGTACTAGTCATACCTTTAGAAGACCTGTTGACCAATTTTGCATGTCTAGTGGAACAATGAAGTATAAGAATGGTTTTAAGACATATTTTATGATTAAAAATTATATTAATCATGTAAATTAAGTTAGGTAAGTTTAATATCCTTTCCATAAACTTATCTGATGTGCCACTCTCCTCTGTAGGGAGTATAACTACCAAAACCTTCTTTTTTCACTTGTTTTCTTGATTTTAGTTAGGAACCTGGAAGTTTAAGATAAGAATAACATTTTTTTACAAAAAATATTATATATTTAAAATTTTAAAAGATTTTATAACACTTAGACACCTTTGAAAACCTTATAACCTCTATCAATGACTAAAATGACTCCTACGTGACATAAAATGACACAAAGTCTTAATTGGGCTATGACAAAGCTAATAACATATTAAACAACATAAAATAATATCATGACACACTATATAACATGATAATAGACCCTTATATCAAGTTTTTTACTATAGGGTGTTGAGTTATTTTGACTTGTGTTTAAAATAGTCAATAATACCTTCAAGGTATCTCTTACAAGGCACCTTAATGGTTCCTTGTTATACATTCAAGGTATATCTTAGGTGTGGTAATTGGTTATTTGAACTAGGGAGGTTTTTAGAACTCTATTCCTAAGATTTTAGATGCTTCTAGAGCATATATATTCTTACCTCTTGAGCCTTGGGTACCCATAATTCTCCTCTCTTTTTATTCCTTCATGATAGCCTTTATCCAAGGCTTAATGTCATCATACACATTCACACAAACCCTTTTCATGTCCCATGAGTGGGAGAGAGATGGGATATTTTCAAATTTTCCATAGATGAACTAGTCAAGAATGACTAGTCCATGAATTGGAAATTCATCACTAAAGAGATTGAATTCACTAGTGGGATGAGTCAAAGACAATCTAAGTTTCTTCCTTGGTTCTACCAGGACCAAGTCCAACTCTCCCTTCATCTTCTCTTGAGGTGCCATGGGAATCAACACTTTTCCTATTGTTTACATAGAGGGATCCCCCTCTCCACCTGAGCCATAAGACTTTTCAAGTTCCTTGAGTGTACCCTCAAGTGTTTCTTCTAGCTCCAGGGTTGTCATGCCAACATACTAAACTGGGGAAGGTGGACTCTATTGCATGGTTAAAGGTAAGGGTCCTTCTCCAAGTATTTATTCTAATCTTATCTCTCTAACCTTTTCCTTTACTTTGCCTTGATCATCCTAAATTTTCTCAACCTATTATTGGGACTACTATGGTTGCTCTACCTGAGGTTACTCATAAGCTGTTCTAGATGGCCTAGGTAGTATATGGTACTACAAAGGGTGCATTTTCCATGTTTCCCTAGATGGCTTGTTGTCCCTAAAAAATATCTACTCTAGCTTGATGTTATGGCCTTGGATCTTGGCCAACACTTCCCCATAGTTCTTAGCTCCTATGTATATGGTGTCATAGAAACCCAGTTGGTGTACATACTTAAGCTTGAGCTTCTTGTCCTTGAGATGTTCTCTTAATTTATTCCTTGGATCCCACATTTTGAGTTCATCTAGTTGAAAGAAAAATAAATTCTTATGTGTGACCATAACTTCCACCTATTTTTAGTCTTTAATTATGATTTTCCAAATATCCAATGGAAAGGGGTGAAGAAAACCTTTCCTCTATTCCTTTCAATCCTTTTTAATTCTAAGGATGAACTGGGAGGCAATCTCCTACTCAAAAAATTTATTTAGGACATACACTAGTAGTTTTTAGGGCTGGGATAATATTCCATGTATCTCGATGACTACAAAATTAGAATAATACCATACATCCCCAATCATCTCCACGCACTTTTTGATGAGGGGGTAAAGCCTAGGCATGGGGACACCTATGATGGCCTCAAAGATTGCTAGGAAAATGCATTCATAGATAAATCACATGTGATTCTTATACTTGAAGATGTGCAGCTTGGAATATTGGTTTGAGATGGTTTTCCTACCTTCTAGGGACCAATTCCTAATGCCAAGGAAGGTGACTAAATCAAGAAGGGTGTCAAGTAGGTAAGAGATCATGTATAATTTATTGGAGGTCTTTCTCTTAATGATGATGAATTTCTTGGCAAGGAAGATGTTGATAAAATCTCTAATTAGAAGGGTAAGTTTTTATTCCACTAGGAAGTATACCTATGAGACCCAAACCTTATTCACATAAGTGGTCAAAGGGGCATTGAAATATCTATTAAACAAGGTCATTATCACCCTAATACCTTCTCTAAAATATATTATATGGACTTTTCCATCAAGGGTTCTAAGGATGTGAGGTCCTTGGTTTAGCCAAGGTCTGAGGATGAAGTCTAGGTCATGGTTATTGGTCCATTCCCTCATTTTGGGAAGGTACACATGGGGAAGGGGGAGATTATAGTACTTTTTGAAAGAAATAAGGGAAATTTATGCTACCTTTTTTGAGTTACCTTACCTAATAATCCATTCACCATCAATCATGTAGTCAATAGAAATGGGGATAAGGACATCAATGCAGTGCAATACCTCTAGTTTTGCCATGGCATGATGGAGGCTAGCCATCTAGATTACAACTAGGTCATAGTGACATCTATTGGTGGTAGAATTTATCTACTCTTCCTTTGATATGGGATATAATTATTTTACCATGAAGAATATATTAAACCTATTATTGATGCCATGAATTTTTAATGTAGTGAGGTTTAGTTTTGTATCCTTGAATACCCAACCCTCACTATCTATCGTCAAATAGAACTCAACCTATTTCTTCAATTTTTTTTACTAGCTACCATGGTCTCTATTCCCTACTAATTTCTCACATAAAACTGTAAATGATATTTATGAAGTCTCTCTCATGTTTAGAAACAAAATTAAGTTATACTTTGATTGAATTGTAGCAATTGGATCCATTTGGATCACCTTTATGCAGGGTCTAGGATTTTGGAGCTTTAATGGTGGAAGATATCTAGGACTCAAATTATACATGCTATATATTTGATTTGGACCCCTACTTTTATACCTTTTTATTTTTGAGCCCACAAGATCTTCATTTTTGTCTTTTTCTATTTGTATGGAGCTTATGTGGCATTAGTTTGGATCTTTCATGGCATTTTTCATAAATTCCATTCGAACACTAGTCATTGCTATTTAAAATACCTTATTTATTTCATGTCTTAGGATCAAAATCCTAGATTATCATGAGCCATTGATCATAATCTGGGCCCTTGTCTTATAATTGGTTCCTAGGTCTTAAGCCTTGTAGTGATGACACTTGTCATGCTCACACATCTTCCTCATGTGGACCTTACAAATCTTACATCAATCATTTATCGAATAATCATTGGCCACATAGAGTTTCTATAGGTTCTTGGGGTGTTATTGAAAATTATCTATGGATCTTCATGCCATTAGATGAATTCAATGACAAATCATAGAACGTTGATCTACAAAAATCCTTGAATGTAAAGTTAGTACACTTTTAAAAGTCATGACTTAATATTATGTAACTTAGGCTAAGGTTTATTTCATGTTTATTAAGCATGGGAAAATCCTTAGGCTAAGGACTTTAAACCTAAGTTATTATTTAAAAGGGGTCAAGTTATAATCAATCTAGTTTAGTGTATGTGTTGTGTTTAGCAAACACAATGAAAACATTAAGCTAAAATATTTATACCATGTGCCACAAACCATGATCAAAATAAGTTCAACATGAAATGATAATCTAAATTTTAAATAATTTATGTCTATGATTTAAGGTCCAATATGAAAAATGTAATGTGGGTCCTTAAAGCATAGACCTAGGCTAGGTATATTTCTTTCATAATAGTTATGTTCTGTAGATTGATGTCTTCCATTTTGGGCATATTTTAAGTATTTCCCTCAGCACGGAAATCCACCTTAGAGTAAAAATAAGGTTTTATGACATTATTTTAACACTTAGTAAGAAATTTTCATTGGTTTAAAATTGATGGTCTCATGGGCATCAAATACACCTTTGTGGGCATCAATTGATGATTGCATGGATGTTAAGTTTAAACTAGTGAAAATTTTATTTTAATGGTCTTAAAGTTGATAGTCATGTGGGCATCAAGTTAGTCCTTTAGAATGTTTAAATGATGATCTTTTGAATTTAAATTTTAATTTCATTAAAATATTCAAGGTCAAATGAAAGGACATCACTTGTCATTTTTGTGGGGTTTCTCAAGGTCTCAATGTTAATTCACTCTATTGGATCAAATGTCATGATAAAGTGATAGCCATGCAATCTTGATCTAGAGACTTGATTTTGATTGGTTGTCATGTAAAGTGGGCCCCCTTTCATTTTAGTCCTCAAATTTAATGGTGCCACATGTCCATCTTCTGAGATCCCTATATTATTTTGACTTTTAAATTATGCTTTGCTCTATTTGGTAGTGTCCTTACGAGTAAGTGTGGCTCATCAAATTATCCAAAATGTAGGATAATTAAGCCAAATTTTAGGTTATCCTCATATCATTATATCAAATCCCATGACAAATTGATAAATAAAAGATCATGTAAAGTGCAAAGAATTTAATTTTAGGATCGTGGAGATAATAAAAACTTAGGCTTAAGGCATTAAGACTAAGGTCATGATGGTATTAATGAATGCATTAGGGCCTTAGCATAAAAATCTTAGGATAAGTTGGGGAATATAAAATTACCCTATGTGACAACATTAGTTAGGCCATAAGGAACTTATAAAATTGGAAATAGCGAAAGGTGACAATTTTGTTAGTAAAGTTGTGTTAAAAAACATGACTAAACCTAGGATATGCGTTTTATATTTAAGTCCACAAAAATGATTCCCACCAATTTGGGTTCCCACCTTTATGCAAATATGAATTGAGGGTTTTTTAGGGTTTTGGAATGTATACTTCTTAGGGATGCATGCCATGGAACTTATAACTTAAAGTTAAATTAACTTCATTAGTAATGTTAGTCTAGATTAAGATAAAACACAACCATGCCAATCAGTCCTTAAATGACTTGGATGACCTTCAAACTCTATGGAATACTTTGTCTTATTGAAATTACCATTTTTAATAATAAGGGTTTCTTAAGGGTCCCAATCTTAAAATAATGATGGTATGTTAGTCCCAACAAATGGTAACTCATGAGGAAACATAAAAATATGTTAGAACATATAGAATCTAGATTTAGACAAATGATCAGGTCATCCACTTCATTTGATCAAAACCACCATCTAGACTAGGTCATAGTTGAAAAAAACCTTTTACTTGTAGACTTAAGGCCAAATACCAAGACATATCTAAACTATTTGTGTGATTTGATTCCACTTACTATTTTCCATGAGATTCAATAAATAGCTTCTAGTTTCATGTCCTCAATCACTTGCATTGACTTATAGTACTGAAATGTTGATTACGAACCATGTTTTAACTTAGGGAAGGCTTTGTAATTTCTCTACTAATAACCAAACATTCATATCCCCAATAGATATGACTTTGGATCCACTCATGGCCTTGCTCCACTACTAGCTAGGCATCCATACCCCTGATGGAGATTATGAGAATCATCTTTACTTGAAAGCTTTAGATTTTATATTATATCCAATTTTTTTTTTTTATATATATTTATGTTTTAGACAAGGTTTGGAATGAGGATATCTAGGTTTTAAGATTTGGTCAAGTATTTGATATTTAGAAAATCATCTATCGTTACAACTCTAATCTCAGGTAAGGATGTTAATTAAGTTTTAGTTTGGGGTATACCTTGATAATTTGAGTCTCCACTCCCAAAGTGTAAGTCTTCTTAAACATAATTTTAGGTTAAGGTAATGGTTGGGGTCTCATGAAATGATTGGTCTAATAATTGGTCTTACTTAGTTTATCTATGTTACAACACTACGCTTTATGTTTTAGAACCATGGTTTCCTTAAGCATGGGGTTCATACCCTCATTTTTGAATTAGGGGGCATATTTTAATCAAACTTCATAACTTCTAAGATCAATATTTTCCCTAGGGACTTATTGTAATCAAGTAACCAAGCAACATGAAAGAAACACACAATAAAAATCAAGATATAAAAAATAAATCCAAAACAAATGAATATATACATGCTTATGTACAAACAAGGGATAAGAAAGAAAGAACTAAAAGAAAATAACTATCCTATCTACACTAATCTAACCATCTTACATCTTTTATCAAACCATCCCTTGCATCTTCCATCTAATCTATATCCAACAATCTAGAATTGGCCAACTCTTGTCTCTCCATATATTCTTGCATAAACTTGTATGCGGGAAAGTTGAAAGTGATAAGAAAGATGGGTTCCTATACATGTACAAATAGAAATTGTGAGGATCTTAAGGCTTACTTGATCCTTATCCTATCAACCCAAAGTGCAAACATAAGGAGCTTGTGCCAAGTCTTAGGTTTATCTTTTGCAAACTTCTTGATTGTCTTCATTAGGTTCTTATTTGTTGACTCAAATAATCCATTACCTTGGGGATAATTGTTGGATGTAAACTTGAGAGTTATTCCATTATCATAATCCAATTTTATCATCTCTATGGATATGAAGTTAGATCTGTTATCACATACTAGAGATATTGGGGTCCCAAACTTGGTACAAATATTTTCTTCTAAGAACTTGATCACTTCCTCAGTTCTACATTTTTCGGTGGCTATAGCTTCAATCCACCTTATACAATAATATATGGTATTAAGGACATATTTATGACCTTTAGATGAGTTGGGTTTGATTATGCCAATAAATTCTAACCCCCATTAAGAAAATGGTTTGTCAATCATGATTGGTTGTATAGGCATTACTGCCTTTGGCTCCTTAGTGTTAAAGATCTGACATGAATGACATTTCCTCACATGTTTGTGAGCATATTTAAAAATATTTGGCCAATAATAGATATCTCGAATAATTTTTTGGGTTGTGGTTTTCCCAGATGGATGTCCACTACCTAGCTTTTCATGAAAGGTGCTCATGAATTAGGTGGCTTCTTCTTGTGAAACACATCTCAAGTAAATTCCTTCAGAGTTCCTTATATACAATAATCTATTATTGATCAAGTAGTGGGTTTCCTTTAGCCTCAGGTCCCTATTTTTTTCCTTTGATAGACTTGTAAGACAAGTTACATTGATTATCAAATGTATGATTTGTTCATACCACTCACTAGCTTGAAATTTTTGTTTATCCACATGCATAATACTTAGCCTAGGGTTACTATTAGCAATCCTATAATTCAAACCTTGGAACCTTAATAATTATTTGTTTTCATCTCTAGGTTATATTCCTATAAGATTCACATCCACTTACTTCTACATTCTCCCAATTCATTCTTACCTAATATAAGATTGGTGGTAGGATTAGGTAAGATGGCATGCACCTTATTTCTAAGGATGTAATGACTGAATATCTTAACTACCTTGACTAATGTATATGCTTATTCATCAATCGCTGAATAATTTAACTCAGCATTCTTAAAATTGGTACTCATAAAATCAATTGGGTGGTCACACCCTTCAATTTTTTTAGTTAACATTGTAGCCATAGTGTGGTCAGATGTAAAGGAATAGAGGTAAAAGTCCCTTGAAAATTCAATATTAATAAGGACTGGAGCATGACTAATGGCCTTCTTGATATCATAAAATGCCTTCCTAGAATATTCATTCCAAGTGACTTTAGAATCCTTCTTTAGCATGTCATTTAGTGTTTTGACAATTTATACAAAACCAAAGATAAACTTTCTTACAAAATTTATCTTACCAAAAAATAACTTTAGCTCTTTTTTAATATTTGGAGGTTCTATTATAGATAAGGCCTCCACTCTTTTAGGATCTATAGAGATCCCATATTTAGTTATAACATGACCTAATCATTTCACATCAGTCACACAAAAGATACTCTTCTTAGGGTTCACACAAATGCCATGCCTTCTATATCTTTCAAAAAAATGTTCTAAATGCACAAAGTGATCTTCCCTATTTATAGAAAAAACTATTAGATCATCCATATATATGATAATGCAATTACCAATTATGCCTTAAAAGGCATAGTCCATAGCTCTTTAGAAGGAATTTCCTACATTGATTAGTCTAAAGGGCATTCTCTTGTAAGAAAAGGTTCCCCACTTTATTATGAAGGTTGTCTTCATCCTGTCCTCCTTATCAACTAATACCTGGTTGTAACCTAAAAATCCATCAAGAAAGGACATCATAGTTAATCCTAAAACAGCTTGAATTAATTTATCTAGGGAAGGAAGGGGGTAGTTGTCCTTATCTGATACTTTGTTCAAATTTTTGAAGTCTATATAAATCCAAATCTCACCATTATTTTTCTTAACTAGCACTAAATTGGCCACCCATGTAAAGTGTCTAATGGGAAAGACTATCCTATCATTTATAAGTCTCTTAACCTCTTTAAAGATCATGGGTTCTAATATAGTAGGCCTTTCTTTTTTCCTAAATGGTTTACAACTATATTTAAGGGATATAGTATGTGTGATGACCCTTTTATCAAGTATATTAAGGTCATCATAGGACCATGATATGACATCCTTTTATTGGGAAATAAGTTCCTTTGCTTTCTTATTTTCAAAATTTGTCCAAGCTTTCCCAACATTTACCAGTTGGGGCTAATCATGAATGCCTAGATCAATAACATTATAGTCCTTCTCATTTACCTTGGGAACCTTAGAATCCTTGGTAATTTTTTCTTGATCAAGTAGTCTCTCTAAAGCAATAATCCCCTTTGGGATCTTGTTATCACTTAGTTGAATGGCTTTACCATTAAATCTATCTTCCATAGATGTACTTCCATAACCTTTATCAATGATATGAGCATCAAATTCTCCAAAATTTGTCATAAAATCTAATATATATTGATCATCATTGAAGACTTGGAAGTGGTTAATATCATCTATCACTAACGGAGAATGGATTAGTTCAATGCTGAAATTAGGGGAATCTTGATTGGGCATAAGGTTAACTACAATAGATGCCAATTGATTAGTCACTTAAATATCTTCCCTTGGGATGAAAGTGATGCCAGAGGAAACAAAGGATTCAATTATATCCCAAACTATAAAATTATACATTTTAAGGTATGAGATGTTACATTAGTACTTGTTTCTGACTTGGCTAACCACTAATTTTGAATCCCCATAAACTAGTAGTTCTTTGACATTATTTTTTATATAAAAATATAAGCCATGGATAAGGGATTAATATTTAATGAAATTTTTAGTACAAGGGAATTTAATTATATAAGAATCATGGTACCTTTATTACTGGTTTCTTTTAAAGCAATACCGACACTTGATCCAACATTACACCTAGCACTATCAAAGTTAAATTTACACAATCAAGAACATCATAAGCATTCTTAGTATCACATAGATTGTTAGCCTCTAGGGTGAAAAATCCTAAGTTTGAGTCTATTATGTTGAACCTCTTATTCAAAACATTATATTCAATTATCATGTGATTGATTCTTGGTTCTCTCTCAACTCTAATCTGATTGGTAACACCTTTCCAAGGTAGACATAGATGTGAGCAATCTATGGACATATAATCATTCAAATCCTTAGTCCATTCCCTACTCAATAATATTCCATAAACTTTATGTATTTTAACCACATAAATATTAATGAATTTTTGTACCCTAGGCTCAAAAGTTAGTTGCATATGAACATTTAATAACTATCCTACAACTTTAACTCTAGATTTGTATAATTGGGTGACATCCATATTAGACATTATAGGTGTTAAACCAAGTTTTTTCATATTCTTATAGGAATTATATTAGTATATGCTCCTAAATTCAATAATAAATTATGAAATTTATTACCAAACATCTTGACAATGAGCAAGAAAGGAGGAGACTCAGCTTTGGTTATATGAACTATTACATTGGCATGATCAATCTTAAATGGACTATGTTTTCCTAACCAAGATTCCAATAGGAGATCCCTTTAATCTATAATCTAAATGAGTTTATTTAATGTTATATTAGCCTTTATTTTCTTTATGTCCTCAACTATGTTATAACCAATTTTTCCATAAGAAATAAGAATCTCATCATTAGGTTTAGAAGTACTCCTTTTTGGTGGCTCCAGATTATTGCTTGAAGAGGTATCAGGAGGGGTTCCAAAGTTTTTTTTTGGTGTTGAGGTAGTTAATGGCTGCCTCTATTCTCTATTCCTCAAGGTATAGGTATTTTTCAAGAACTACTAAAAGGCTTGAATCTCTTAAAGGACCTCATCAAGTTCATTTTCCTCTTGAAAGGGGAAATCAAAGGTGTCCACCATAAAGGCTTGCTCAGATGGCTTAGATCTATAGGTGCTTACACTACTATTTTTTTTAGGAACCACTTTTAATGTATCTAATTCTTCCTTGAAGGACTCAAAGGCTTTTCATAATTCCAAAAAGTCAATTTCTTCATGATTAGTTGTGTAATGTTCCTTATAATAGTCAAGAAATGCAATATCAGTAAGATTAATGTCCATATTCTTATTGCTAAAAGATGGTTTATTAGCCTTATTATTATTATGAAAAATATCAATCTAAAATTTGCTACTTTTCCTATTGAACCTTTAAAATGAGAAATTCCTACTAGAGTGTTCTCCAATATTGCTCACTTGTTTTTGTAACTAAAGGAAATCAATGCTTAATTTTTGAACCATTTTTAAGATGGATTCATTCTCATTTTTTAGAGTTTTAGAATTATATACCCAGTTATTACTAGAAGATGGTACCAAATACCTTTGATCACTTGGATTATATCCATTAGTGGGATGAGTCAAGAATCCTAGATTTTGCTTTAGAGCTACATGATTTAATGACAACTGGGTTAGATTTAGGAGCTAGTTTAAGGCTAGGATATTTTGGTTATTATTTGGGAACAAGTTCATCACAGGTAGGTTTGGGTTCAGATTTGAGACTAAATAATCCATTTTCCCCTGGGGATACATTTGATCATTAATGATCACTAATTTAGAATATACTTAGGCTAATGAATATATAACTGGGATAGACCTCTTTAGGAACATAGAGGTCATAGGAACTACTACATATTTATATATCTCTAGGGCTATGACATCATTAGGATTTTAGGGTTCCATTATCCTATTATACATCTTTTGAATAGGATTTAATGACCTAATGGGCTCATTGAAATCCCCTCTAATATTGGTGAATTGGTGGTAAATAACATAAGGACTAATAATTTTACCATATTGATCAATAAAGACATTGTTAAAATAATTCCAACTTTTGATATAGTTATTAGGCAAATTCAAGAAACTTTCATAAGAGACGTCTTTAAAAGTAAGTGAAAATAAACTACATGCCACATGTTCATGCACAACATTAATTAATCTTAAAGAAGCTTTAAAAGATTTTATATGTTCTTCAAAAATCACTACACATGTTGGACTAAATGCAAGTAGATATTTTTTAGAATTTATTAGAAGATAATGAACGACTCCTAGCACATTAATTGAGGAAACCCCTAACCATGCCATACCTAGGAAATGGTTTAAGGAACAAGTACCTTAAATCGATGAAGCTGGAAGAGATTTATATCTCTTATGTGTACTTTTATCATGCATGGCTTATTTGTGTACCCAAAGCTTAATCGAAGGCTCTTTGGTTAATGAGTGTTATCTTATTATAATATTAGGCAATTCTATCTTGAAATTCAAATATCCTACCTAAAATATGATGTGTCAAGTTAACTTCTATAAAGAACAAGATTTAGACCTGCACATTGAGCTTATTTTATAAAGTTGGCATGAAAAATTGCAAAAGATGTTGATCTTTGACTGAATGAGCTCAAAGATGCATTAAATTATGTAAAGATGGTATATATTTTCAAGTATAAGACTAAACAGACTTATATCTATGAAAGATATTCCCAGCTTTGATCAAAAGGAACTATTCTAACCTTAGATACTATAGATTTTCAAAGTTAAAGGTAAATTTACTAGAAACAAACATTAATTCCCAAATAAATTAAAAGGAAGAACAAAGAGGTGCTCAAACAACATAGATAAATGATATTTATATATTTTAAGAAAATAAATTACTCAAAAACATAAAGATATAATGATTTTTAGGTAAAGCAAACTAAGATCACCGAAGGTTCAAAGAATTTGGCCTTCATTCTAACACCAATATGATTTGTCATTAATGATTTTAAATTTACAATAGTTACCTTTAGTGTTTAAATAACACCTCTCATTTTATAGCTTATAAAATTTAGAGCATGAGTTGTAGGTTTTGACAATCTGGTTACTTGTGGTGAAATAGCAGTAAAGTAAGATAACTATTCAACAATATTTATATAATTTTGGTGGTTAGGAGCCACCTTAGCCCATTCTTCATGAATACTTATTGATACTTAGTGAATTACATTACTACTATAAGATACAAACTAATCCAAATGGATATTTATAATGTGGCTACAACTAAAGTGATCATGATGTAAAAAAAAGACCAAAGAGAAGGGTAGGGCAGAAAATAAATACGTGAATGCCAATTTTAGTCTTGAAAATTATGATAAAGTATTAAAGGTAATTTAATATGCATTTAAAAAATATATAATGCAACATAGCCTAAGCTCAAATATCACTATTATTAGGCAAGCTTTAGAGGAAAACATTTGACAATCACAGGTAAGAACTAGGTCTACTTTAGGGATTTACCACTATAATCAAATGGCCATTGCACATCTAAATACAAAGAAAAATGAAATGATTCATAACCTAAGATCTTTCAACTAATCTAGCATAGACACAAATCATAAACCCTCTGAATAAAGAATGATATTAAAAATTTAAAGACACTATTTAAAATCAAGACCTCTAGTAACAATTGAGAGAAAATCTATATTAGTAATTAACATATCAAAATGGACAATATTTATATAATTCCTTGATTCTATTAATTGCCTCAAATATACAAAGTTTATTATAAATCTCTCCCTTTTTATAGTGGTGATACATGCTTTATAGGAAGAATAGGTAGTATACTAGTTAGTTATAAAATAAAAGTGTACAAATGTAAGTATATTTGTCCTTACAAGCTCTATAATACACATGCTTTCCCAAATCATACTAATGTAGAGGAAAATATTCTATCAGACTAGCACATGCCTTTACAATGGAAAATGTTATTATAAAATGTTACCTAATTTTTATTAGAATAGAATATTGCTCCAACTTGCTAATGGGGTCCATATTTGTTGTTATAGGATTCTCATGGCCCTCTTATGTTGTTCATCAACTAGCTCGAGATCTAAAAAAAGCTTCATGCTTCACTCCTCTTGGTTTATAGGCTTAGAGATAATAAAAACCCAAATATCCATGATTGGGATAGAATAATTCACCTTTCAAAAGGTGGAACCTTTTATAGGTTTGACACCTATTATAGGAAAATAGATTTGTGAGGCTAAAATACATGAAAAATATGTGGAAATCTTGATATAAACAAAATAACATCAAGCCAATGCTAGAGTCTAGGGCCTAAAACAAAGGACCTAAAATTTGGAAAGGGAGAAAGAAAACTTGCAAACTTAGGAAATCTTGTTTATACTAGATGTCATCATCAAGATGCTTGAGGAGTAATTTAATGACATGTTTAAGGAATTAAAGTCAATGAAGATGAGGTAGAGTAAATTAGAGGACCAAAATACATTAGCCAACGACCTAATCACCTAATGGTAGTCCCTAGAGGACAAGATTTCCTAGCTCCTCAACATTCAAGCAAAGAAGTAGATCCCAAACTTTAGAACCCTAAGTATGGGACACCTAAGCACAATCTTGGGGTATTTTATTTATAAGGTTCAAAGCTTGAGTACCTAGCACACCAAGGTAAAGAGGCTTATAAAAGATGAAAAAGAGCTCATTATCAAAATTAAACAACTTATTGGGACCATGTTTGTCAATCTTACACAACCTACTACACTTGGCCTCACTAGTGATGAAGAGTTCAAACATAGGGCCACTTTGGTGACTCAAGAAATCTAAGAGAAAAATAAAGGCCAATCTGGATATGATAATAATGAGATCTTGGATATGATATTCAATGTAGGTGAGAGGATTAATGAAGCTAGAAGAATCAAGGAGGTCTTGGCCAAAAACGACATAATTTGATGAGCTAGTAGACCAAGATGAGGAGTTCATAATTAAGCATGTTTTAGATCTTAAGCTAGTTAATGAACAACATAAGAGGTCCATGAGAATCCTCCAATAACAAAAAAGGGCCCCACTAACAAGTTAGAGTAATATTCTATTCTAATAGAAATTAGGTAATATTTTATAATAGAATATTCCATTGTAAAGGCATATACTAATTTGTTAACATATTTTCCACTAGGTCAATATGATTTGGGAAAGCACGTGTATTATAGAGCTTTTAAGGATAATTGTCCTTACCTTTGTACACCTTTATTTTGTAACTAGCTGGTATACTACATATTCTTCCTATAAAGGAATGTATAACCATTGTAAAAAGGGAGATATTTTTGAGCAACTTTGTATATTTGAAGTAATTAATAGAATCAAGGAATTTTATAAGGATTATCCATTTTGATATGTCAATTGGTAATATAGATTTTTTCTCAATTGATAGTAGAGGTCTTGAATTTGAATAGTGTCTTTGAATTTTTAATAACATTCTTTAATCACAGGGTTTCTAATTTGTGTCTATGATAGATTAGTTGAAAGATCTTAGGTTCTACTTTATTTCATTTTTCTCTATATTCAAATTTGAAATGGCTATTTGATTATAGTGGTAAATCCCAAAAGTAAACCTGGTTCTTACTTGTGATTCTCAAATGTTTTCCTCTAAATTTTTCTTGATATATAGTGAGATTTGAGCTTAGGATATGTTGCATTAAATATTTGTTAAATACATATTCATTTTCTATTAATACTTTGTCATAATGTTCAAGACTAAAATTGGTAATCACATATTTATTTTCTACCCTACCCTTCTCTTTGATTTTTTTTAATACCATGATTACTTTAGTTTTAAGCACATTATAAATGTCCATTTAGATTACTCTGTATCTTAGATTAGGAACATAATTCACTAAGTATCAATAAGGACTCATGAATAACGGGCCAAGGTGGCTCCAAACTACCAAAATTATATAAATATTGTGAAATAGTTATCTTACTCTACTGATATTTCACCATAGGTAAATAGATTGTCAAAACCTACAACACATTCTCTAAATTTTCTAAGTTCTAAAATGATAAGTGTTCTTTAAACACTAAGGGAACCTATGGTACATTTATAAGTATCAACAATAGGTATATATATATATATATATATATATATATATATGTATATATATATATATATATATATATATATATATATATACCTTTATGGTATTACATGGAACCTTCAAACTCTCTCATAGGAGATACGTTAAAGGTATTATAAGGATATGGTATACACCTTAAAGGTCATTTTAATACTTTCAAGGAATCTCCTAGATATACCTCTAATGTATCTCCTAGGATATACGTTGAAGATATTATAAAGACCTTCAAGGTGTCTACTAGGAGATATTTGAAGGCATTACAATAACTGACTATCTAACTATATCTTATGTATGAATGTCCTTATAATAACTTCAAAGTATCTCATAGTTAGTAATTTCCTTATAATACATTTTGTAGACACCCAAAACTGGCCATCGATAACCTCTAACTAGGCTTTTTGACCAATTTCCACTAAAATGCACAATTCAGGATAAACACACTAAAACATATTAAAATATTTGAGACTAACATATTCAGTACCGATTTTGGCCAAAGTATCCTTAAATGGGGTAATTCATTTTATGGGCTAGCTAACTTTGATTAGATCATGTCAAGTCAAAATGCCAATTTTGCACGTCGATGCCCTGGATTGATCTTTTCTATCAAATACCTTTCATGAGACATGTGACCTTATTATTTTGTGTTGGAAACATCCTAAATTGGATAGTGGATCCAATGCATCTGACATCACATCCTAATTCTAATCTAGTCAAAATTTGGGCCAATAACAAGACATTTTAACCAATTTGAGTAGTTTGTACATAAAGAGCCAATGTTTAAATTAATGTAATTAATCATGCTTAAGAGATAATTAAACCAAATCACGAGCCTAATTAATAATTACATGGAACTTTTAGAATAATTTATTTTTGGAAATTAATATTGAATATCTAAATCATCAGGTGACATCATTTCTTGGGAAGACATCCCTAGGCCATAAATACATAAAATATCAAGCTTAACCCCTCCCATGCCTCATTAAGTCCCTGCATGCCTCTTAAATTCCCCTCTATCCCAAATATTTATGAGTTTATTTGTAAATTTTAATTACATAATTTAATTAATCCTTAGCCACACATCTCAATCTTGAGATGGACAGTTCAGGTTAATTTTGATCAATCTAAAAAAATATACAAATAGAGAGGCCATGGACATCATCTTCAAGTTATTTTATGCCAAGTTTGTAATTCCTAAATTCATTCAAAATCATTTCATCTTATTGTTATAATTCCCAAATATTGAGCCAAGCCAAGCCAGGTCAAATCCAAACAAGGTGCCAAGGAGAGATGGAGGTAGCCACACTTCATTGATGCAGACTTCATGAGCAAAAACCAAACAAGTCACTAAAATAAACATTTTGGAGCATCCAAGGAAGGTGAAAGAAGGTCTTTCTTTCATTTTTTAGTTGTGTTTTCAATTTTTGTTTTGTTAACTAAGCTCCTCCTTTGAAATAGTCTTAGGGTGTTAGTTTAGTGTTTTTTTGATTGATTTATTTTCTTCACTAACACAATACTAATATCCACCTATTGTAATCCTATGTTCACACATTAAATATATCTCACATGAGATACCTTGATAGTATTATATATATCTTCATATCTGAGAGATAAATTTAATGTATTATAAAAATTTGCATACATAAGAGATACTTGTAAGTTATTAAAAATACCTTCAAGGATATAAATTGAAGGCATTAAAAGGACCTTTAGAAAGAAACCTTAAAGTTCCTTGTAATACCTAGTATGAGATACCTTAAACCTATTACAAGGACTATCATATGTAGGAGATACTTTGAAGGTATTAAAAGGACCTTCATATGTATAAGATATAATTTGAATGTATTATATGTACCTTCAAGGAGATACCTTGAGGGTATTATAATTACCTTAAAGGAGATACCTTGAAGTTACTTCTAATACTTTTAAGCTTTGTCCACAAAGTTCCTTGTAATATCCATGTGATACCTTAAAGGTCCATGCAATATCTTTTAGGAGATATCTTTACTCTAGTTCCCTATGATACCTTCAAGGTATCTCTTATAAAACATATTGAATGTTCCTTAAAATACCTTAAAGGTATCTCCTATGAGATACCTAGGATATACCTTGAAGGTATTTAAAAAAACCTTGAAGGTGTCTCATAACATATACCTTGAAGGTATTACAAGGACCTAAGAGACACCTTGAAGGTCATTTTAATACCTTCAAGGCATATCCTATGTATAAAATCAATTTATCTCCTAGGATATGCCTTGAAATAATTATAAAGACATTTAAATTATCTCATAAGAGATACATTGAAGGCATTACAAGGAACTACTGTGAGACACTTTGAAGGTATTACAAGAATATTCATACTTAGGAGATACCTTGAAAGGTAGTACATGGACTTTCAAGGTGTCTCATAGGAGATACCTTGGAGGTATTACTATAACCTTTCAAGATATAACTTGAAGTTATTATAAGAACCTTGAAGTTATCCCCTATGTCCTTTTAATATATTCAAGGTATCTCATAGGTTTTTTTTAATCTTCCAGGTATTTCCTATGATATAAATTTTTGATATCTCCTAGTAAATACCTTGAAGTCACTTATAAAACCTTCAACATATCTCCTAAGATATATATTGAAGATATTACAAGGAACCTTGAAGGTATATCCTAAGAGATACTTTTAAGGTATTAAAACAGCCTCAAAGGTATCTCTTAGTCATTTTAATGCTAGGATATACCTTGAAGGTATTATTAGTACCTTCAAGGTATCTTCTATAGACATGTAAATTGTGAACTTTGAAAGAAAAATCAAAACATTTAGCAAAAACATGTAGAAATTTATTTTTAAACCCAAAGTGAAATTCCTAATTCATTTTAAAATATCCCAAAAAAAGTATGAAATAAATAATTATTCTTGTTTTGAAGATTTTTCAAATGGGCCTTGTAAGAAAAAGGTCAGCACTTTGTTTAGCCTTGAAGCTTATTCATCAAATGAAACAAGGAACTTTGAAGGGTAAAATCTATCAACCCAAAGGCAAAACCACAAAATATAAAATTTTATCTTAGGAAATGGTTATAAAAAATCTCAAAAATAAAATAAGCCTATGAAACATGCAAACAACAAGTTAGAAGGTTAAAACAAAGAAAACTGATCATAAATCATAAAAACCTATAGTTAGTATTTTAACCATAATTTTTAAAATATAAATCAATTTGTCAAAAAAAATTAAGGTTTCTTTTAGGTCTAGGGTGCACCTATCTAAAAAAATTAAGATCAAAATAGAGAATAACAAATTTTTTTAGCTCTGTACTATTCTTTTTTACCATAAAATTGGAAAATAAAAAGTGACAGTCACTAAAAGAGTCATAACTTGTAAACTACATATCAGATTTTAATGAAACTGTGAGATAATTAAGATGAAACCTTTAAGAACAATCTATCAAAATTTTATTAAAAAAAATAAATTAAAAAAAGAGCTATTTTAACAACCAATTTTGTTCAAAGATGTGGGTGTGCAATCGTGTCCCACTAGACATCTCATTTGTGATCTAGGATTTTAACTCAAAAGAGAAGGTTAGTATGGAGTTGTTCTAAAAAATAAAGAAAAATTAACTGACTAAAAATCTAAAATCCTTTAGGCCTAATCATGGGGGGATCATATTGAATAAACCAAATGAAAATTCAACAAAACATGGAAGTAAATGAGAAATATAAACATTAAAACACAAATTCCTTACAAATGAAAATGGTAATTTAGTTGGATTGCTCAATTTATGCATAAAAAGTATTCATCAATGACATATGGCTAATATCATCTCCTCTATGCACTATTTTTGACTGCTTGGCTTGATTGATGGCTTGATTGATTCAATGGCTTGATGCCTTTGGCTCAATTTTAACATTATAACACTAGACTTTTAGCTTCATAAATCTATTCCTACATTATAACTCTAATTTCATTAAGCTCCCTAAATGAAGATCTCTAAGATTGCTTTTATAGGATTTTAAATCCCTTGGAATGGGTTAAATCTAACCATGGTTGAGTTTATTAACCTTGAGGGTAATACTCCATCAAAATGTGTTATTTGATCCTGAATTCAGTACATAGCCTTTTAACATCCTTATTCTTAAATGATCCTCCATTATCAGATATAATGTTAGAAGATATACCATAGTGGTAGATGATATTTTTAAAGATGAATTTGTAAGTTTACTTTCTAGTCATGCAAGTGAGGGGTATAGCTTTGACCCACTTAATGAAATATTTAGTGGTGGTGAGAATGTGTTTATGACCTTCTAATGAGGTGGTGTTTATCTTACCAATGAGGTTAAGGTCACATGTAGAAAATGGTCATGGTTTTAGCATTGGTTTTAAGGTCTTGGTGGGTACATGAATCAAATTATCATGCCATTGACACTCGTCACATTTCTTGACATATGCAGCTACATGTGTCCATTATTGGCCAATAATAACCAATATGCAAGAATTTTTTGGATAGGACTACCCCATTGGTGTGGGATCCACATAATCCTTTGTGAACTTCCCATAATGCTAGTATATATTTTTCCAATGGTAAATAATGAAGCAAAATTCCATCAAAACTATGGTGGTATAGGGTTAGTTTGAGTAGGGTGTAACATAGGGCATTGTAGATGAAATATTTGGTTTATTTCTAGGATAAGTCTAGTGGGAGGATTTGATCATGTAAATAAGCATATAGGTCTGAGTACCAATTAGATCTAGGACCAACAATAAAACATATCATTCAAACAATTGAAGATTCATGAGCTAGTACTATTAGATTTTCTACACAAAACTGATACTCATTAATTTTATCTACATGACAAATAAATGATCTAAATCTATCCATGGTATCTACTATTTTGTTACTCACTCTAGTTATATGATTAAATTTAATGTCATTAATCTATTTCCTAAGAGCATCAACCATTACCTTGTATGAAACCAACTTATCATCTTTAGTTTGGAAGTGGTCTGCAACCTTATTGATGATTAATTGAGAATCCCCATAAACTATTAGATGACACATGTTCCATTATATCATCTACTGAAGCCCTAAAATGAGTGATTAAAATTCATCCATGTTATTGGTACAAGGAAGATGATTCTAAATGACTTGGGGATTAGATCCCCCTAAGATGTTATGAATAAAAGGCTTGCCCCCAATCCATGTGTAGTGAATGATCCATAAAAATAAAACTTCTAAGGCTACTCCTTAACAACCATTTGAATGATGGTAATGATGGACTCATTAGTAAATTGGAATGTTAATAGCATTGTGTCTTCAATAAGTGTTTTAACAAGATGATCTTGAAGAACTCGCCCCTTGAGTGCTTTTTGGTTTACATACTCTATCTCAAAATCACTAAGTAAGATGATCCATTTGGCCATACATCCTTACAAAGCTATTTTTGATGGTATATACTTAAGTTGATATACTTTGGAAATAACCATGGTCTTATTATTTAACATGTAGTGGCATACATTCTAGAATGTGAAGAACATAGTGAGATAAACTTTTCTTATGGGTGTATAGTTGTTCTCATATGCAACCAATATACAAGATTGTATAATATATTCTATTTTCCCTTGTCATCATGTTGAGCTACAAGTACTCTCAGAGCATTATTAGTAGTATAAATATATAACAATAATGGTTTCCCTAGTATCAAAGGCAATAGAACTAGGGGATTCATGAGATTGTTCCTCGACTACTAAAAAGCCTTTCGACAATCATTATCACAATAAAATGTCACACCTTTATTTACTAGGTGTGTAAATGGATGGCACATGTTTGATAATTGAGATATAAATCACTAAATAGACTAGATCTTGAATTGAAAACTATGGAGCTACTTCTAATTGGTCAATTGTAACATCTCCATTATGGCTCATACTTTAGTTGGATTAGCTTCAATGTCACTATGAGACACAATAAAGCCTAATGAATTTCCTAATGCAACTCTAAAAACACACTTCTTAGGGTTGAGCCTGACTTTGTATTTTTTTAGTCACTCAAATATCCTCCTTAATATTGTTGGATAGTTGGTCCTTATTTTGGATTTGCTTAGTATGTCATCAATGTAGTTTTCATGCATCATATTATGAAATATGATTGTCATAGCTCTTTGATAAGTTCCCCCTATATTATAAAGTCCAAATGACATGACTTGATAATATAATGTTTCCCACAAATTTGTGAATGACATTTTATGTTGGTCTTCTAGTGTTATTCTGATTTGATTATAACCTGAGAAGCCATCCATTAGTGAAATAATTTCATAACACATTATGGAATTGACTATCATGTCAATATTATGAATTGGAAAGTCATCCTTAGGGAATTATTTGTTAATGTTAGAAAAATTATTACATATTTTGATTCCTTATGGTTTTTCACTGATAGGTATTACATTGGAAATCCATTCAGAGTAGTCAATTGGTATAATACATCTTTCTTCTAAGAGTTTTTCCAACTCTATCTTCACTAATACATTAATGCAAGGATGCATCTTATGTAGCTTCCATTTTACTATTTTAGCATTAGGATTAACCAAAAGGTGTTGTATAACCAAGGTACGATCTAAAACTGACATGTCAAAATGTGCCCATGCAAATATATCTACAAATTCCCTCAAAAGGGTTATAAGGACTTCACACTCCTTAGTAATGGATGTGCCTAGCTTGATCCACTTTGGGTCATTTGGGGACCTGATGTTAACCTGTATTGTATCCTTAACTAGAATATTTTAGCCATCATCAAGGATAGTTGGTAATGATTTTAATTGATTGGAAACATTAGAGTCCTCTATTACGATTGGTTCTTCGACAAGCTCTCCAAGACATGATGAATCAAAATATCCTAATTGGATATCAAGACATGTGACAAAGACAATAAAAAAATCTTATATGACTTGATCAAAGGCTTCTTGCATTTTAATATTGAATTCATACCCATTATCATGTTTATTATTATCATCCTCTTGAATGATTTGATCAAAAGCCTATTGCTCTTCAGGGATGAACTCAAACCCATAGTGAACTTCATCATTGTTAGTTTCTTACATGATTTTCTCAAAATCCTAATTCACTTCAATACTAAATTTGGACCGATAGATAAGTTTTTCATTGGTGGTTTCCTAGTCTATATATGAAAAAGGCTGAACACTCCCATCTAGTGGTGCATAAAATAAGTTTTCACTACTAAATTGGCCTTTATCTTTACTATTTCCCTAATCAAAAAGTGCCTCAAAGAGGATTTTACATTGAGACCTCAATGTTTTGCTTATTTTATTTTGGCCAAGGGTGTTCAACCATTCTCTAAAATAGGCTTTAGGATCTAGTTTTGATTGATAATCTTGATTTATGATCTCCCAATGAAACATTGTTCCTAGGGCCTAGAAAATCACAAAATGCTTCATCATTTTGAAAATCATCAATTAGTATGTGTCTCTTATTGGTTCTAGTATTTTAGTTAGGGATAATATAATAATAGGGTATTGTTATGAATGATTGGGTGAAGGGTACAAATGGTGTTATTATCAAACAAGTTGGTATGGGCTAAGTCATCAAATAAGCTATGATCAGACTCTACTTCACTACCAACATCATCATCACTAGTCTATGGAAATGGAACATGAGTTAGGTGTATGGCGTCAGCCCCAAGTGGTTTAAATCCAATTCCATAGGGTCCTTCATACTTGGTTAAAGAAATAGGTTCCAACTTTCCCTATAGATTTGGCCCAAGGTGACTTCCTTCATAATATTGATTTTCCATGATATGATTAGGAATGGGATACTTGGGGTTCTTATAAAAATTAGGCAAATTATCATTATACAACCATGATTCATCTCCTTTGACAGGGTCTTATTCTACTTATTCTTGGATTATGAATGTGGCCTTTACCCTTTCTTTACCAATGCATCTGTGGCATGGCCTTATGTCTTCAAAAATCTTTTGGGTTCTAAGGAAGCTTTGTGATATGAAATGTATCATTAGTCAAGTAATCTCCTAGGCCATTAGCTGAGATGGTAAAATGATTGGATACTTCAGGAGGTAGTATGTGACTGAGAGAATCAAGGGTATTAGGATCAATAGAATTGTCCTTTGGTAACTTGAGGAGTATTTCCTTCCTCTTATCCTACTTATTAGATGGATTCATGTCAAAATGGTAGTTATAACTTTAGAACTCAGCCTCTAGATGTTTACAAGGCTCATATGGGTGCAAATAGCCTATAATGTTAACCTTCATCTTTGAATGGGAGAACTTGATACTTTGGTGCAATGTCAGTGGGACTACATGAATCTCATGCAACCAAGACCTAACTAGAAGCATATTATATGACAAATCAAGATTTAACATATGGAAAATGGTATCACGAGTCAAGGGCCCAATGATAACCAACAAGCTAATAATTCCCTATGATTCACACTCTTGCTTGTTGTATGCTTTGATGGTGATAATTTCTACTTGGAGATCCACCATTGTGTACCCAAGAAGCTTGATGAGCTTGAGAGAAACTATGTTCAAAATTAATCCATTATCTATAATGACATGTTTCACTTTGTACCACATTATATATACTTCAATATATAATGGATTATTATGCAGTGGGCCAAGAGGTGACATATCACTTTGGTTGAATGTCACTTGTTGGGTTGGAGCTAGGTGTCCAACGAAAGCTTGAAATTGGTCAAGGGATATGTCATTCATAATAGTGGATTGGCTAAGGTATTCATTCAATATTTTCTTGTGGATTATTGATGAGCACAATAAATCTAAAATGGATATTTGTGATGACATATTTTGTTATTGATCCACTATATCAAATGTATTTTATTGAATAATGTTAAATGGCTTATTCAGAGGCCAAATAGTGGGTTACATGATGGGTGAAGTGGTAGGTGGTTGTGGGCCTAGTATGGTACTTTTAGACCTCTAAGTTGTGATTGCATAATTAATATTAGATATAGGACTATTGTTTCTAACCGATGATGGTGGAGGGGTATAGATAAGATACGTCTTGGTCACTAATAGACTTGAGTGTGGTCACAAGTGAATGATGAGTTATCATTATAAGGTCCTAATGTGGGAATCCCTACTTGTTCATTCACATGTGTGTGGTCCCAAGTTAAAGAAGGGTTAATATAATGATTAGATTGGTTTGGTATGACTATAAATGGTCTTGTCTATTTGAAATTTGGTCTAGGATTGATGGAAATGGTGTTAACGCCTCCTCTCAAGATATGACCTATAACTAAGTTATAGTCATGTGCAGCAACATGGTAGGTTTTTTGGTTGTGGCTACTATTTTGGTCTTAGTTCTATCTATTATTTTGGTTTTGTTGCTTTTGATTTTGATTCTATTGGTTCATCTTTTGTTGTTGATGATGATGATGTTGTTGTACTAGCTAATTGTTATGTTGAGAAAATTGGTTCTAATAGATGCCAAGGTTTTGATTGGATGTGGAAGATCCATTATCCAATGTGATCTCACCATTCTCCAATACATTTTGAAAGATATGTTTTATTTTCACACAATGTTACAAATTATGGCCTTTAACCCTATGAAACTCATAGAATTATTCTAGATTGTACTAGTCTGACATGTTTATACCCTCACAATATTACTGTTTTAGAATAGGGTATCTGATTAGGTTAGTTACTATGAGTTTCTAAATGACTAATTTGATGGGTTTTCCAAGGTTGGTAAAAGGATGATGAGTAGGTGGGTTTCTCAATGGTGGAGGTGGTTTTTGAAATGTTAAAGGTTGTTGTATTTGTTATGCTTGCTTAGGTTGTGCTTGGTGTGCATGTTGTGGTTGTTGAAGAGGTTATTGGGTAGGGTTAAGATGGAAAGGTGACATTGACTGAGAAAATAGTGTTTGAATTGATTGGAAATGGCATGACTCAATTACTCCATTATTGACAACAATATTATTATGGTTAAATTGTTTTTGTCCTATCATTGTGATTGACCTATGTTAGTTATGACACTTACACTTAGTTTGGATTTTGGTTCTGATTATTAGTTTTGACAATTATTCTGATTGGTTGAGTTTAGTTTTATTATACCTTTGTTAATAAGGGACCTTTTTATCACTAAACCTTTGTTGATGATCGCTTTGAATGTGTGTGCACACTACAACTCTAGATAGTAAGATATTTCACTATGTAGATTTTTGGTAAACATAACTGCTAATTACTTGTCTAGTAGACTATGGGTAAAGTGTCTTTCAAGGGATCTCCATCATTGTAGATAATTTGGAAACATTTCACTTGGGTTTTTATTTTCTTGTGTTAAGTTGACCAATGAAATTTCATGCTCAATATTGTATAAGAAGTGTTGCACAAACTAGTTTGATAGATCGCTGGAGTAAAAAACTAATTTCTTTGGTAGTTTCAAAAACCATTGCAAAGCCTATCTAGTTAAACTCTTTATAAATAAAAACAATAGATAAATGTCACTATATGCCACTTGATGACATATAGAAAATAAATCCATTATATGTAATTTGGGATCACCTTTCCCCTTATATTTATCAAACTTGGGTGGCTCATATCTTGGAGGGAATGGAATCTATAAGTACTTCATGCTAAAAGGATATGAACACATCATCCAGTTTGAAATTTCTAACTTGTTTCCTAGGTTGGATGACAACAATTTCATCCTTCATTTATTTTAATTATTTATCAATGAAACTTGTTGGAATATTGGTATAAGTCAATGGTTGGGTAAGTGGATGACTTAGACTAGGATATGATGAATGAATTTATTGGGGTAGGTTGGATTGGTTGGGGAATGGTCCAAGAATATTAATGCATGTATTAGGATGTAGTTATTTAAATTTTACCTATGGTAGTGCAATATTTAGACTAGGGTTCAATATGTATGATTGATTTTGTGGATATTGAGGATCACATGGAGGGATATAACTATACTATACTTTTTTATTTAAATTGGTTACTACACTAGTTAGATTCCTCTAATATGAGGTGAACTAATATGAACTGAATCCATGTTGGTACTATATGGGTCACATTTGAGATATGTTGAGGTTAGCTCAGTCCCCCTTCAACCATGCTCTCACCATTTTGAGAGCATCATTTTAAATTATAATGTTCTCATAATTTTATGAGATTAGACCATTTTAGTGTCATTTCATTCTTGATTGAGTTGAGATGATTAAAATTTTTAGAAAACATTTGAAAATCATTTATAAAAACCAAATAAACATTTACCAATTCTTTTCCTTAAGGATATTTGGAAACCTCACTACCTCACAAATAAATCACTTGTTCCTTAGTTTCCCCATCCTTTTTGGCCTTTTATTCTATGCTATCACCATTTTTTGAGTTTATCCTTATTATTCTATCACATCCATCTTATATTCTATTAATCATCATTTTCTTCCCATTTCCTGGGAGAACTACATTTGTCCTAATGTTTTTTTTGATCATCATATCCATGGAACTATGTAGGTAGCATCCACTTTCCTAGTTCATATGGAGATAGCTCAGCTCCCTTTCCTTTTCTTCTATTCTTACATCTTATTTATTTGTTTAGTTATCACCTAGTTTTTAGGGGAGATGTTTTTCATGTTGTTTATACTAACATAGGGACTAACACTTGTTTGTTTCATTGTTTGTTTTGTTTGTTTCTTTGTTTTGTTTGTTTTTGTTTGTTTGTTTGTGTGAATCTTTGTTTGATTTCAACATTTTGGCCTTGATTTATTCTATGTGTGTTCATTGGGTGATTCTTTGCACATTATTATTGAATATATCCATATTTAAATGTCTACATTGTCATTAGTGTAATTGTTTTCCATTGAGTATCAAATATCAAAAGTTAGTCCTTATGAGTATTTTGGCCAAGCCCCCATGGTGTTTTATCATGAGGACTACCATCAAATGATATAGAAAAAATCATATTTGAGATGTCTAAAACATTAATACAACATCACCATCTCCTCAACATTGACATCAAAAATAATCCCAATCATATCCCAAATAGAGTAATTAAGTAATGAAAGAATTTAAACCTTTTTTAGTCTGGATGAGCATCTCCCTACTATAAGGTTATCCCAAATTCATCTTTATCCTCTATATCAAGTTCTCAATCCTCAACCATTAATCATGTTTTTCATAATTGAGGTATACTGCATTAACATTGTAGACTGTCCAACATGCATTCTCAAAGATTATATCACATATTGGGGAAAATCATTGTGTTATAACCACTTTCATTTTTTGTTTATCTATCCTAATTGGTAAAACTCCATCTTCTCAGTGATTATATCACCTGCTAGGGAAAATCATTATGTCATCATACCATTTTTCCACTATCGAGGTATAATGCTTATAACCACCTTTGGGAAAACCATTGTACACCATCCCACTTACATTTCTCAGTGATTTTTCCTAGCTTTGGGTGAATCATTGTGTTTTCACCCTATACAATTCATTTGTTTGGTCCCCTCATTTCACTTTTCTTGTTTGAGGGATCATTTACCAACCCACATTTCCACTATCAGGGTATAATGCTCATAACTACCTTTGGGAAAACCATTGTACACCATCCCACTTTCATTTATCAATTATTTTGCCCTACTTTGGGTGAATCATTGTGTTATCACCCCATAATATTCATTTTTTTTTGTCCCCTTTTTTTCTTCTTTTTATTGAGGGACTATTTACTAACCCACTTACCAACTATTCCCTTAAGGGAGCATCTATAGTTTTATCATTACCATTTCAGTCATAAGCATAAAGAACCATTTTATTCTTTGAAAATATGTTACTATGCTTACAACTTGAAACATCTTCCCAAACAAGGGTAAATTGTAGACATGTAATTTTGGCCACCAATGGCTTTGCATCAGACTATTAGACCAATTCTTACCAATCATCAAAAATTTAACCTAAGAATTTCTATTAGTCTTGAATTTGGATTTATAACCTTTCACTAAATCAATTTGGCCTATTAAATTAATTAAGCAAGGAAAATACACACACTGAATGAATCAAAATCAAACAAATAACCAAATGCCTAAAAATAATTAATTAACTTGTACACCCTAATCAAAATCAATAAGTAAGTTAAATCAATTTCAAATTCTAATTGTTTTTACCCATGAGATAATAAATTAATTAATAAAAATGAAAATCAAGATCATATTAGAACATCCTAAAATACACTCATCACCTTTATGAGTTATCACTTTTGGAAAATATCTAAAAGAATATCCTAAGAATATACCAAACTCAACTAAGGTTTATAAAATAGACCATGGCTAGAATATCCTAAGAATATCCTAAGAATTTTGAAGCCTATAAAATCAATCTTAGAGATCTTCATTTAGAGAGCTTTAATATATTAGTGTTATTATGAAATAATTTGGTCATGAATGAAAAAATAATGTTATAATGCCAAAATTATTCCAATCCAAGCCAAATCAAGCGAAATCAAGCCAAAGCTAAGCATTGAACAAGGTGCCAAGAGGATATGAAGGTAGCCACACTCCTTTAATGAATACCTTTTGAGCACAAATATAAGGAAGCCTATGAAGAAGCCTTTTAGAGCAATCAAATATTTGGGAAAGGAATTTGTATTTTGTGTTTAAATTTTCATTTCCTTCCATTTTTAGTTGTGTTTTCAATTGGTTTATGAACCATGATCCACCTATGATCTAGGCCTAGATATGTTAGATTCTTAGTGATTTTATTTCATTATTTTTGGAAATAACTCTATACTAACCTCCTTTCTTGAGTCAAATTCCTATGGTCACAACTCCTAGGATATAATTTAAATCTATTGAAATGGACTTAAATGTATCTCCTATGTTCATGTGATAACTTTAAGGTATATCCTATGAGATACCTTGAAGGTTCCTTATAATATATCTACATCAATGATACATGACATTGAAATGTTGAACAACAAATATTCAAAATTGGAGTGATGAAAGATAGGAACAATATACATACATGCCCAAAGTATACCATTGCCTTATTCATTTATTTATGTTTTGTATACAACCATAATATATATATATATATAGTTAAAAATATAAATATATAGCCATATAATCAAAATTAACCACATAATATTCATAAAGGAAAAAAAAAGTTAAATAAACACAAAACATACTAATAATTCAATGCCAAATATCATTATTTTCAATGGTCAAACTTAGATTAGTTTTATTATAGGTACATATTGAAAACATATAATGTATGGAAAAAAATAAAGACAACTCATCAAATTACCCCAGTGATGTACTTAGAATCTTCTAGGTCTCTTAAAGTAGGTCTTGTTTGCAACAAAATTATCTTATTCTTGATCTTAGTTTGAAACTATATTAAAATGATCTCGAGTTCAAAATTAGTCTACTAATGTTCAAATGGGTTCCTTTAAATCTTAATATGGTGTTATTATTCTATACAAACCTTTCATCTATTTCTCTTTTTGAGTTTGACACAAGAAAACAAAATACTCTCACATTAGGCCTTATTTGTAAGGTCTATTACACTAACTAAGAGATTTATTCCTCTCAGAATAGATACTAAATTAGATTATTAGAATTATTATACCCAATTCAATCTTATTTATCCAAATACTCAGGTTTATTTTATTCCTATAGTTGATTCTTGTGTCTTCATGCACAAACAAAGCTTTTTATACCTTCCAATAAATCTACTAAGTTTTTCTGTATTTACCTCTATACTTATCTACCCACTTTGAAACCTATTTATTTACTTTAAAAATAATCTCTAGAATATTTATTAGAATTTATATCGCTTTTGGTGGGTTTAAGTTGGAGTTATAGACAGTTTTGTATTTTAAACCCTATTTTTGGCTTCATTATCTATTAAGGGCATGAGAGCTAACAAATAAACAAAATTCAAATTATAACATATTTCCATAGATTTATTGAAACTTTTTATGACTCCTTATACTCTTACACATATTCATAGATAATTTTTTCAAATTAAAACACGTATATAATGTAGAAGCAACACTTTCCAGACTATCTAAAAATTATATTAACCTTGTATAAAGGCTTGTAAATTTTTATATGGGTATTGTTAAGATATAAAAACTCTTTAAACACTTTATATTAATTATTATATATCTCTCCACCAATTTTAAATAATTTCCAAGGGTTAGTTTTAAAGATACAAGGGTTTTTGTATCCTAAACCCTAGTCTACTAGAACATAGGCCAAGAGCATATTTAAAGGTAAAACTCAGATTTTAGAAAATAAAAATAAATTATTAGTGTATGAATAAATAATATTCACCTATATATATTATTACAAACCTATTCTACATCTTGACTAATATTATAAATTGAGATAAATATAAATTCCTTCACTACCATAACCTAAATGTAAGTATCTTTTATTGTATTTCAAGAAACATAAAAAAATAAACACAAAATGGATTGAAAAAATAATATCATACCTAAATATTCATTACAGTAGTATTGTAAAAATATTTCCCTTTATTCTTATGTTTATATAAAATAATGATACATACCTTTATAGACTAGTATATCCATCATCAATTGCACACATACAACTAAAAATCAGTCTTTTATTCTTCTTTTGATCCTAAAATAATGGTTTTAACCTAATATAATGTCTAAAAATAATATATTCTTCTTTCACCTTCCAAATACTTGTCATAAAACCTAATATTATATCAAACATGCTAAACTTGTCCTTTAAATAGCGTTGGATAAGCCTTGATCAATGTTTAAACCTATTTAACCTTAGATAATAGATAAAAATAATTTATAATTTTTAACCAAACCCTTGAGGACCCTAATATAAGGATCAAAACTATTTAACATACCCAAAATATCACAAACTACCCTTTACAAGTTTGAAAAGTCAAATTTCTTGTTTTGGTAGGAAAGTAAGAAAGAAGCTCTAAAGAGTTATGTTTGAAATTATATTACCTCTCAAACCTTCCTAAGGACCAAATACCTTATATACTTAGACATGACCAATTTAAGTCATAATGAAACATATACAATCTTCTTATTAATGCAATATGACATTTTAGACCTCCAAACTATACAAGATTAAACTTCTAAATTAGATGCACCTACATCACTATGGCACAATTTAAATATTTATATTTTAAAAACACTATAAATCAATTCTCAAGGTTCAGTTATTATGTATAGAATCTATAGTAGCTCATAAATGCACCATATCTATCATGTAACAATATATTATAATGTAATTCATATCTTTCATAGAAAACTTGACACCATCTTCTATATCATGAATATATTAGTGACAAGTCAATCACATGATACTTGTATCCAATAACTGGAAAATATAAGTTATTCCCAAGAAGATTGATGGAAAAACCAAGAGTCCTCATCTCTATTCAAAATGAAATACCCCCTAACCAACTAAAAAAATATTACTATAATATTGTGTTCTAATTTATAACACTTGATGAAACCTCTATTATTCTATTTACTCCTTGCAAAATAGAGATAAATTTTATCACATCCTCTGAAATTTAGGTATTTAAGTTTGTTGTACAATTACTATGTAATGAATTTAATAAAATTAATTTTACTAAGTTAATATATGTTACTTAAACCAATTTATTCCAGTGCATAATTTTCCTTCATATTTTTATGTTTTCCTTTCAACACTAAATAACTTGTAGAAAATGTTTTTAACTAAATTTGTCCTTGTAGGAAAATGCCAGTTGATGCAGACTAAACCTTTTTAAAATTTTCTATTTAATATGATGAGAACCAATCCTTTTTATTCATTATCGGATATCAAACTTATTTATAATCCTATTTTGCATGTTTTAAACTCGAATCACAAGTTATCATACTCAAATATTTAACACTTTATGAATCTTAATACACTTCACACTCCCTCAGATTATTTACAGCCAAGTAAATAAGTTCATATCCTTATGTAAACTTAATTTCATCAAAAGAGCTCAAAACACAATATTTTAGGTTTTGATCTTTAGGGCCATCTTATCTTGTATTCATATATAACAAAGAAAAACTTAAATTCCTTAAGGATCATCCTATTCATAACAATACTTTTCTTCTCAAGACACTACTTTCAATCACCTTTATATTAGTCTAAGATCAAGAAAATAGAAAACATTATTATGCATAGTCCTTGAGACTTGATTTGTTTACTTTAGAAGAGCATGAATCAAAATTCAAACTTAAAATGTCATCTAGTCATCTTTACACTATCATTTTCATGTTTCCAATCTTATTACACAACTCCAAATTCTTTCCAAGTGTTAAAGCATATTTAGTAAGAGTGTCTACATCTTTCTTAAATGAGAATGGCCATATGATATTATACACTATCATAAAGTTATATTTCCAAAAGGATGCACACAATAGATTCATCAGAGGTAATACGGAAATGATTATCAATCCAATTTTTTTCATTATTTTCCCAAAGGTCAATATTCTCAAAATTCTAAGATAGGGTATAATTATAAGGCTAGATTGAAGGACATGACTCTAAGTTATCTATGGAATTTATTAAGGCTTGGGATAATAATAATGTGAAAATTATAGGAATATACATTGTTTCTTCTAAGGAGGTTATTGCATGAGTTATTGGTATGTCATATGATGTCCTAAAATCCTACAAAAATAATGGCAGGAAAGTGGAATTGTTCACAAAGTTATTTTAATCTAAGGAAAAATCAAAGAAAACCAATATTTGTTTTTAGAAACCTAAATAATACTTGCAACATTTATTTCTACGCACATAGTTTTCATGAGTCCATATGAAATCATGTTTCTAAGAATAATGTATCAAAATTATCCAAAGTAGGGCAATTCATGGTAGAACACTAATTCAAGGAATTTTATACTTCTTCCATACTTGCATTATATAATACCATGGTTGTTAAAATTAATGGTTATAAATAAGACTTATATTCAAGCATTGAAACCTTTATTTTATGTTAATAATTTGAGGTTAATTTAACCATATAAATTATTGTATGAACTTTAACCCAAATTATGAAGTCAGTCAAGGGTTTTCTATTTGATGAGTCTACCCTTAGAGCCCCTCTCCCAACTTTATGTTGAATATCATATTAAGAAAAATAAACAATTATGACTACATTTATATGAAAAAACTAATTATTGCAATAATAATTTAGTAAAAGAACTAATTTTCTATTTAGAAGTTACTTATCTTCTATATGAAAGACTTTAGGTAGTATAACAATATATATGGTAGACCCACAAATATATACAAGATAATTCTCATCTAATAATTGTTTTCATACCACCAACTAAACCATTCCATTACTAGTAAAAAAATAGGATAAATTAGACCATTATAAATCTCAGCTTATTCAAGTCCTATTATTGGACTTAACTATGGATTTTGAGTTGAACTAATCATAGTAAATAACTAAATCACCCTTTCACCCTAGAAGTATAAGTGGAACATATAGAGGTTAAAAATATCTTGATAACCCAATACTAAAGTTTAGGATGGAACATATAAGTATACAATTACCAATCAAAGCATGAAGTCTTACTATAAAACTCGATCACACTAGCCTAATGGACACTACATCCTAATTTTATATAAAATCATGAATTTCCTAAATTTTGAGTCAAAAAATGGTATATCAAAGTCTCAATAAGACCCATTTTAGTCATATAAAATGATAAATTTTGTTACTTGAGTATGGCTAATGACACCCAATCCATAGGTCCTCCTACTTGCTTACACAACCCTTTTTGGCTTTTCTTTCATTGATTCTCAATCATCTATAGCCTTCCAGACTTAACCCTTGTAGACCAAGGTAGATCTCTTAAGCATAGATCCATCCACCTAGGTCTCATTCCCTCTATATAATATCACCCAAGATGGATAGGAGCATTGAAACCTACGGTGTCTAGTTTTCAGTGTTGTCTAAGTGTACTTTTGGTCGTAACAGTCATATTCTCCTGAATCCTTATCCTAATTAATGTAAGCCTAATGAGAATTAATTTAACCCATGATCATTAAATTCCCTCATAAAAATCCATTCAAATTACATTTATAATGATTGGTACTCATTTACAAGAGAGAAGCAAGAATATAATAAGGACTACTCAAACACTCTTCTCTATTCTCTACATACAACCATCCAACAATATTTCAATCTTATTAAAACATTTACACCAGTCCATAGTCATTCCAAGTACACCTAATTTTTAATTTACTTAAATTTTCATCACACTATTATACCAAAAAATTCAATGGAATAACTACATATAGATTGAACCCTCCTTGGAGTATTGGTATGTAGGTAGCATGCCCACACATAGGGTGTGAAGTGCGTCTAGCATATCCTTTACACACTAAATCCTTTTCCATATTTACCAAAGTTTTATTTAATTGAATCAAATACACAAACACAAAAATAAATATCTATATAGGGAGTTTTTTGATGGTGAGGATCTAAAATTTGGTACACATGCTCACACAGACACTATGAACAAAACCTAGAAAAATCATACCTCTATGAGCAGTTTGGACAACAATGGCAAGACCAAGACTACAATGTTGGATAGTAGGGTGTCCTTTTTTGGTAGTCCTATCCAATAAATAAATTAACTTCAAATCTCAATTTATGATAGTGTCCTAGCCATGTAACTCTATTATCATACTTTGTCTCAGTCATAATAGCCAAGAATAACCTAAGTCATATTTCTCTCACTCATTACTATTTTTAGAAAATTCAAAAATACAAATTTTTTAAATAAATTAGTGGCTAAACTATTGCATATTATTTATTGATTTTATCTACTTATACCCATTTATTATTTAGGAATTAAACATATAATTTACCAAAAAATAATAAATCATTTGATGAACCTGACTTTGAATTTTATATAAAAACCCTAGAAACCCTAAGGTAAATTCCTAGCTAATTTTTCCCATGAATTTTTGAATTTTTTCTTGAATACTAAAATAAAAAATTCCTCTCAAATTTTAAAATTTTGTAGTAAATTTTAAAATAAATTTATTTCAAACCCTAGTTTCTCAACTACCTCTCAATAATTTTCTAATAATTTTTTGAATTTTTAGTTGCGTATTAAAAGAAAAAAATCGCTTCAAATTTCAAAAATTCATAATAATTTTCAAAAAAAATATTTTTCTCAAATCCCTAGTTGCATCTACTAGGTCCCATTAAATAATTAATTTTCCCATTAATTTATGCATCTTATCGCATATATTTAACTCAAAAATTCAATTTCAATTTCAAAATTTCATAGTATTTTGTACAAAATATTTATGAAAAATCCCTAGTTGCATATACTAGTTCCTATTTTTCTTCTTGAGGTATGAACTTGCATGTTTTCAAACTTCATATCCTTTTGATGCCATTTCTAGTTAACTATTTTTAGGATCTTACATTTCCTATATTCAATATTTTCCTTTTCTAGCACTTGGCCTATAAAACATTATTGTAAGAAATTTAAACACTTCTCAAATTGTTTTCCTACTTTAACAATGGCCCAATACATTGGTTTTGATGAAACTAATAAGAGAGAACTTCAATAAATATTAAAAAAATGCCCTAACATTCAAGATGGCATGCTTAAAATATTACAAGAGGAACAACAAAGAACAAACAATGGTCAATCTTCTCAAACTATAGAGCAACCAGTTGAAAATGACACTACAGGGGCAACTATGTCTCAACAACCCCCTATAGCAGCCCAACCTACCTCTATTCCACAATTTATAGCTAGTACATCCCTATCTCCTAATGTGGTAGCCCTTGTGTAAGAGATAAGATCTCTTTAATCCAAGGTGCGACTAAACCTACGTAGGATTTAAATTCTTTTGTTCTTTTGAATTCACCATTGGCACATCACATTACTTCCACACCCTTGCCACAAGGTTTTGTTTAACCTAAGCTTACCCTTTATGATGGAAAGGGTGATCCAGAGACACATTTGAGATCTTTTCATGTAACATGCTTGGATTATGTACCAAATGACTAGCTACTTACCAAGATATTTCCATAGAGTCTAAAGGATTATACTTTACAATGGTTCCATAGTTACCAAATCAGTCAATCAATGTATTCAATCCTTTAACTAACATATTCCTAACACACTTTAGTATCAACATTGGTGATAAGGTCTCTTATGCACAAATTTCACAACATAAATAGAAATCAAATGAGCATCTCATAGACTATGTGCTTTGATATAAGACCATCTTGGCTAAGATAACAAGCCCCATGATAGATCAAGAGTTACATGATCTCTTCAAATAGAGCACTATACCATAATTACATGAATTTATTATGTTTAAAATATTCTTTTCCTTCACTGAATTATGTCATACACTAAAGGAAAGAGAAGTAAAACTCATCTCAATGGGAAAACTCAAGTATACAAGCATCTTAAATACAACAAACAAGAGTAAAAGCAAAGTCCTATACATGGTCAAAGTCAATGATAACAAGAATTAGAATCAACCAATAGTCAATGAGGATTTAGATCCCCCTCAACATGTGGTTTTATCAACACCTCCTTACCATGTATTTACCAATCTACCATTTTCTCTAGCTAGAGTTTTACAACAATTATGGCTATATAACATCATCACTCTCCCTCATATTAGAGAAGTTGACCTAGTAAATCCCATTCCATGGGGATATGATCAGTAGGCATTTTGTGATTTTCATAGGGCACCAGGGCATACTACAAATAGATGCATCAATTTGAGACATAAGATACATGACTTGATAGATGGTAACCTATTTGATCTTGGTACTTTGTTGAGCCTTCAAAAGCTAAGCCAACATAGGATAAAGATTTGAAAATATTCTCAAATCCATTTCCAAAGAATTCTAAGTAAGAGAAAGGGGACACATCAGGTGTTCACCACACATACCATGCACATCCTCCACTAGTTACATACTAGACACCTTTAGTTGAATCACATCCTTTGAGTGGTATGATAGTGTGTGTGATTATAGGGTTCTAACTAGACCTTTGATATCCTTCTCAGATTAGAATATTATGGAGGATAATTCATATTACGATGCACTCTCTATTCGAGCACATATTTATAATCATCCCATTCACTGTGTTTTCATCAAGAATGGTTCTAGTATAAAAATGTGCACCATTACATTATTACAACATTAGGGATATTTTGAGCAAGATATCACTCCAATAGGTACAATTATCAATATATTTAGTGAGTACATAGAGAGTTCATTGGGTGATATTTTACTTTCTCTATAAACTAGGACAACAAATGTAACCACATATTTCACCATAGTTCCCAGTCCATGAGTTTTTGATATGTTACTTGGTCACCCATGGATTTAGAAAACTCAAGTAGTACCATCTATAGTTCATATATGCATGAAATTAATTCACACTAATCATGTTATCATAGTTTTTGGGGTTTCATATGAGTTATTATTATCACTCTAGAGTGCACCCTACTTGAAAATGTGCAAAGCACAACTTCTCTCTAGCTTATACAATGGGAACTTCTTAGAGGGTGGCTGCCTCTGTGTTGAGAAGAACCTCTAAAGAGGGTTGGTTCCCTTATAATTTTGTAATTAAATCTGAAACTATGATTTTTTGGGTGAAAAAAGTAAGGGAAAACATTGAAAGAAAATCTAACTAAGGAGGTGATACACCTGAATTGTTTACATCCTCTGAAATAACTAAAATCAATGCACACATATTACCAAAATGCAATTTATATTTTGTCCCTAAGAAAAAATGTTTCAGATGAAAGGTTGAAAACCTCTTCAAATGACCTACAAAAGGAGAAAAATTCTCTCTAATATGATGATGCACAATCAAATACACACTATGCTACTGTCAAAAATTAGATTCAAAAAAATAAACTCCTTATTTATCACTGGTCCAACTTACAATTTCTTATTCAAACTTTAGGGATCCTTCTCTATGGCTTGATTCAACAAATAAATAAGCTTTGAAAAACTATTCTAAAATAGTCTAAGTGAAGTCCAAAAAGGGAAAATGTCAGTCTTGGTTGGTTAACTCAAGACTTCACCTCTTTTACAATGCTTTGAATATTCAATAAAATTATTCTCCTTTACAAAAATCTGCATGCTTCTCCAAACTATAGATAGGATATAGATGATGGAGCCAAGTTTGGAAAATGATTTCTTAAAATAAAAATAAAATATCCAAGAAAACTCCAAATATGCATGACCAAGATGGTATGGAAGTGGATGGTGGAACTCAAGTTTCACTAGTCAACTTCTCTTTTGCATGGAATGTAACACCAATTCTAAAAGAAGAACTCCATTTGACTTGTTAAAATGCTAAGCTAGAGGAAGAGATCACCCCACTTTGTATGTAAGGCCACATCAAGAGCTAGTGGATCAACTCCACTCAAACTAATAGAATGTTTGAAATGTTTGGATGCATGAGAGAAGCATGTGGCATGGTCAAATAGTTAACAATAGTTTTGACCAATATAAAAACAACACATTTTCATGGTCAAGGATCTTGCCTACTTAGATTGGATCTATTTTTGACCTTTTCTCATCACACATTTTATTTATTTTTCATTCATTTTCTTTTTCTTGCTTGCTTTCCGAGATTTATTATCCCAAACTTTTCTATATATGAATTTTTTTACTATGTTTACTCCTTCCTTATTGAAATAAACGTCTATGCCTTTCCTTGTTCATTCCCTTAGATTTTCATGTGTATTTATTTGACAAATTTCCCCTTGGTTTATTCTTTCAAAAATACTACTTTGCCCCTTGGTTTTTCTATGTAATCAAATCCCTTCAAAATTCTTTAGGATTATTTCCTTCAAGTTTATTTGCATAATCAAATTTTTTGGATCTTTCCATGTCTTATGTTTTCTACCAAACTTATTTGTCTCAGGTTTTACTTAGCAATTTTATCTTGGTAACATCTTTTAAAAGAATTCTTTTAGATAATTTGTCCAAACTAATTCTTTCAGACATTATGTTTATCTCCTTTTCTCCTTCAACTTTTTTGTGGACTTTCATCTAGCCTAAGACTTCTCGGCCTACCTTCAAAAATTCATCATGTCTCATTTCTTTCATAATTTTATCTCTTAAACAAAATTTTCAAAAATTATTTATGCATACTAACCTTTCCTTTATCTGAAGGGAATTCCTTCAAACAAATTTTCCAAAGGAATTCCTTTAGATTTTCATTTGATTCTTTATTTTTCCACTTCATTCCCTTGCTCCTTCAAACTTTATTGTAGAGTAATTTTCTTGAAGGGTACATACCCTTTGGGATTTTGTAGAAGCCCCTTAAAAATAATGAGATGAACATTCTCTAAGGGTAGGTGCCTTTCAAGTTTGTTGCAAGCATGCCTTCATTTCTTGAAGTAAGCCTTCTTGAAGGGCAGGTTCCCTTCATGATTCCTATTAATGACCCTTCTAAAAGGTACATAACCTTCAAAAATTTTAACTTTATATTTTTCCACATTTGAAACTATCCATTTATACAAGGTACCTACCCTTCCTCTTTATTCTTAGTGACCTTTCAATAGAATTGAGTGTTATTTCATCCACTTCAGATTTTTTGCAAAGTCTAATTCAGACTTTTGAAATGGAGATCCCTTTCAGAATAATTGTCAAGCCCTTCAGGATTTCTATGAAGGACCCTCCTAAAGGAACATACCCTTTGGGAAAACTACTGATGTCTTTCTACTTTGAAGATCCCTTCAGTTTTTTTTCATTTTCACCTTTCCCTTTCCTTCAGACAAAAGTCCAAAGGAAATAAAACTTGATAACATCCATTTAGGCTATGAAATGGTTCCTTAAAAATTGTACCTCTAAATTATTTTGGAATTATTATTTGACAACCTTCTACGGATACCCTATCTTTCTGATTTCCTTTGAACAAATAGTCTAAAGGAATCACACCCTTTGAAAATCATCACTTGGTCATTTTTCTAGAGTTTTCTAAAGTCTTTTGAATGCTCTTTCTCCTACACAAAAAGTCCAAAGAAATAATCCACCTCTCATAACCTGAAATAATTAGGCTTATAGGTCTTGGTTGTGTTGGTTGTACATGATGTTTTGAAGAGGAGATAAACTTTATAAACTTATTGTAGGTGTTCTTTTTTCAAATAGGCTAGATGCTCTATATGGTGGTTGTAATTTTTTCCCCTTAGATCATGCCTAATTGTCTAACATTATTGTAGGTCTTCACCATGACTGCACTTAATACCTTTATTTTAGGTGCTCTATGTTCATGCTTCTAAACCACTACTCACCATGACTACATTTGATATTTTATTATGCACATATCACCTTATTCATGCCTTTAGACCATATATTGACTAGCTAAACAAAGTGGGTTTGACCATTGTAGGGAATGTTTTGAATGGTAAGGGTAGTAATTTGGCATTGAGAAACTATTAGCACTCTGGAGTAAACCCTGCTTGAAGATGTGCAAAGCACAACTTCTCTCCAGCTGATAGAATGGGAACTTCTCAGAGGGTGGGTACTTCTATGTTGAGAAGAACCTCGAGAGAGTATTGGTTCCCTTATGATTTTTGGGGTGAAAAGAGTAAGGGAAAAAGCTGAAATAAAATCTAAGGGGGTGATACACCTAAATTGTTTAGATCAACTAAAGTTACAGAAATCAATGCACACATATAACAAAAATGCAATTTATATTCTTACCTAGGAAAAAGCATTTAAGATGAAGGGTTTAAAACCTCTTAAAATGACCTACAAAAGGGTGAGATAGAGAGATAAGTGAGGAAGGGACCTGCAAAAGGAGACAAAATCTCTCTTATATGCTAATGCACTATCAAATACACACTATACTACTATAAAAAAATAGATTCAAAGAAATAAACTTGTTATTGATCATTTGTCCAACTTATAATTTCTTCTTCAAACTTTAGGGCTCCCTCCCTATGGCTTGATTCAACCAATAAATAAGCTTTGAAAAACTAGTCTAAGTGTAGTCTAAAAAGGGAAAAGGTCATTCTTAGTTGATTAACTGTCATGTCGCCTTTTCAGGTGACATCTTTAGACTTGATGATTAGCCTATTATGCGACCTTCGTAGGCTGATAGGATGGATAGAGGGTCATGATGGAGCTTGGCTTGGCTTCAATTAGCAAAATTCCTACAGTTGGCTTTCATTCGGGCTCTTTTAGACATGTTTTGTTTGAGCTCCTATTATTTAGGGACTTCTGACACGTAGTGGAGCACCCTTATTTTGGTATGGTCATGTGCAGAATCATTCCTTGATTCTCTAGCTTCAGATGGTTTGAGGATCCATGTATTGAGGGAGATATTAATATTTGATTAATTTAATCAAATATTAATTATTTGGTCTATTTTTATTTTATAAACCCTAATTCTAATTTAAGAAAAACCCTAATTAGGGCAAGCATATCTTTTTGAGGGTATAAGGGTTTCTCATGGGAGAGAGTTCAATAATATTATGATTGATTATTGGTATTGATTCTTGTTAAGAATTCTTCTGTGAAGACTGAGCCAAGGGTTTCAGGATTCCATTTGCATTGAAGAATGTCCACTCTTCATTGTGTGCGATTTAGAGGTTATGAGAGATCAACCGATCTATTGACAAATTGAGAGATAACTTCATATAGAATTTATCACAGGGGTTTACAAGTTTGAGAAATAAATTCATACAGAAGCTATCACAAGGGTTCACAGGTATTTCTTTATTTAGGTTTTTGATTCAATAATTATCTAGATATAGATATTTTGTATTAACCCATAGTTCTTTAGATCAGGATCAAGCATACAGGTTGTGCTATATTGGTGGCCATATAAAGTCTGTACAGATCCGTACAAATCCATATGTATCAGTGGAAAGATTAGACATAGACATTGGTAGGCAGAAACCTATAGAGACCAACATTGACTAACCTCTCACTAACATCGGTAGGTTAACAACCCCAGTCAACTGACGACAGCAGTATAACTGACGTCGGCGAGTATGTTTTTGACATAGCAAGCCGAGAGCCAATCTAGATTTGCAAAATATCAAGTTTTGAGATGATATTTGTATTACTTTATATGCATGCCAGAGATACATTATTGTAATCATTTTGAACAATAATAAGAGCACTGATTTGTGAGTTAAGAGATTTACTATACTATAATATCCCCAACCAATAGGGACTATAGAAAAACAAAAGCTCTAATACCACTATAATATCCCCAACCAACAAGGACTATTGATTGACAAAAGCTTTGAATTGCTTATCTGTATTTGTGCAAAATATCTTCAAATAGATAAATAAATCATAGTATAATCTCTTATTTATTTACTCATATGCTTACAATAGAGGTCCTCTATCTAGTATATAAAGAATATTGAAAATACAGCCTTAATAGCCTGAGTATTCTACAAACTAGGAAATAAATCTAGATCTGGTATGTCTCAGCTTGCTGTGTCAAAAACACAGTCACCGACATCGGTTATACTACCATCATCGATCGACTGGGGTCATTAATGCCGACGTCAGTGAGAGGTCAGCCAATGTCAGTCTCTATAGGTCTCTACTTGCCGATGTTGTTGTCTGATCTTTTCACTGATGTGTATGGATTTGCATGAATCTGTACAAACTTCATACGGTTGCCAATATAGCACAACCTGTATGTTTGATCCTGATCTAAAGAACTATGGGCTAATACAAAAGATCTATATCTAGATAATTATTGAATCAAAAACCTAAATAAAGAAATACTTGTGAACCCTTGTGATAGCTTCTGTATGAAGTTATCTCTCAAACTTGTAAACCCCTATGATAACTTTTGTATGAAGTTATCTCTCAATTTGGCAATAAATCGGCTGATCTCTCACAACCTCTAAATCATACACAATGAAGAGTGGATGTTCTTCAATGTAAATGGAATCTTGGAACCCTTGGCTCAGTCTTCACAGAAGAATTCTTAACAAGAATCAATATCAATAATCAATCATAATATTATTCAACTCTCTCCCATGAGAAACCCTTATACCCTCAAAAATATATGCTTACCCTAATTAGGGTTTTTCTTAAATTAGAATTAGGGTTTCTAAATTAAAAATAGACCAAATAATTAATATTTGATTAAATCAATCAAATATTAATATCTCCCTCAATACATGTCAGATCTTCAAACTGTCTGAAGCTAGAGAATCAAGGAATGATTCTGCACATGACCATACCAAAATAAGGGTGCTTTGCTGCATCTCAAAAGTCCCTAAATAATAGGAGCTCAAGAAAAACATGTCTGAAAGAGCCTAAATGAAAGCCAACTATAGGAATTCTACTAATTGAAGCCAAGCCAAGCTCCATCATGACCCTCTATCCATCCTATCAGCCTATGAAGGTTGCATAATAGGCTAATCATCAAGTCTAAAGATGTCACCTGAAAAGGGGACATGACAATCTGCCCCTCCTAAAATTGCTTGTCCCCAAGCAATCTCGAAACAACAAACCCATCAATCCACCTAGATCCCAAATGTAGTCATGATCTATACTGATGACAATCAACGTAAGCTCCTACAATATCCTCTGAAATATAACCAAGAGGAATCCAAAATCAAACTGGTGAATGCAACTCAACCAAACTCCAAAATCACAAATACCATGTACACATTCTGCCATGCTATGCAAAAGGCATACTCCAACTCTGCAACAACTCCTAAATGGAACTATGCCAAGTGTAGACAATCCACATGTTGTACCTCTATGGTAATCAACATATCTCTATAGATCACCATCACTGAATTGGGAAACAACAAATGGCTCCAATCTCTGACTCCGAGTGGTTGTAGACCGGATAGGACCCTGTGCAATCCACTTAACAAACCCAACCTCAAAATCCCTGTGAGGTAGCATAGTATAAAGGATCCCTATAATCTCCCCACCTAATCTAATAATATCACTAGTAACTCAGATGAGAACACCTTCTGTCACTTTATGTGAGTCCAGATGAGCACCTGCACTATCTAGCAAATACTCCATGAACAACTCAGTGTAGTAAAAATTATGAGGAAGAATCAACATACTCCCCCACACACCACAACTGATCCCTCTATAAATATGGCACAACCAACTATACCACACTATTATATGCGTGAGAAGAATCAATCTAGAGACTTGACTCCACTAGTATCCCAAACACATCAAGACCAGGTACTCCCAAATCCTCTGAGTATACCTCCACACTCTGAATGCCAGCATCATACTCATCATCATCTAACTCTGAAGAAGCTACTACTGAAACTATCTCATCATCACAATCTCTAGCTCCCTCATCCTCTACAACTAACTGAGAGTCCAAATCCCGATGACTAACCTCATCCACATGTCTCTCAGGATCATGGTGAGCTACCTTCATTACCTCTACCTTAGGCTCTGAAGCCTCTGCCTCTAACTCCTCAGAACTATCCTGCTATTCAAAATCTTTTGATTTTGAATCCTCACAATATGCCCATATTACATGATTTGCCTTGCCCTTAGGCCTCAAATGACAATTGTGATTGGCATCATGTGGATATTTGCAGTATAAGCAAAGCTTTTTCTTGGACCCTTCAACAATGGATGCAATACTCTGTGTTAATTTGTCTTCAAATGTAGGGTCTGAAAAAAATTCATTTAACCTCTTTAAACTTTGTTTTAGCTTCTCCATATCCTTGTCCCACTGTTTCTGAGTACTTGAAGTACCCATGATTTACTAGCCGATACAATGATTTATTTCCTAGTTTGCGGAATACTCAGGCTATTAAGGCCATATTTTCAATATTCTTTATATACTAGACAAAGGACCTCTATTGTAAGCATATGAGCAAATAAATAAGAGATTATACTATGATTTATTTATCTATTTCAAGATATTTTGCACAAAAATAGATAAGCAATTCAAAGCTTTTGTTAATCAATAGTCCCTATTGGTTGGGGATATTACAGTGGTATCAGAGCTTTTGTTTTTCTATAGTCCCTATTGGTTGGGGATATTACAATGGTATCAGAGCCAAATTCTTGCCATCCTGTTGGGTAGATCAGAGCTTTTGTTCTGGTATCAAAAGGGGACATTACAGTGGTATCAGAGCTTTTTTTTCTGGTATCAGAAGGGGACATTACAGTGGTATTAGAGCTTTTGTTTTTCTATAGTCCCTATTTGTTGGGGATATTACATTAACTCAAGACTTCACCTCTTTTACAATACTTTAAATATTCAATAAAATTATTCTCCTTCTCAAAAATATGCATGCTTCCTCAAACTTTGGCATATGATATAGATGATGGAGCCAAGTTTGGAAGATGATTTCTTAAAATAAACAAAAACTTTCTAAGAAAACTTCAGACATGCATGACCAAGATGGCATGGAAGTGGATGGTAAAACATAGGTTTGACTAGTCAACTTATCTTTTACATGAAATGTAACACAAATTATAAAAAAGGGACTCTGTTTGACTTGTTTGAAGGCTGATCTGGTGGAAGAGGTCACCCCACTTTTTATGTAATGCCATGTCAAGAGCTAGTAGAAGAACTCCAGTCAGACTAATGGAATTTTTGAAACATTTGAAATGTTTGGATGCATGAGAGAAGTATGTGGCATGGTTAAATAGTCAACATTAGTTTTGAATAGTCCAAAAATAATAGGTTTGCATGGTCAATGATCTTGCCTACTTAGAATGGATCTATTTTTGACCTTGTCTCATCATGCCTTTTATTTCCTATGCATGCATTTTCTTTGTCTTGCCTAATTTTTGAGATTTATTATCTCAAAATTCTCTATTTATGACTTTTTTTACTATGTTTTCTCCTTAATTATTTGAACAAAAGTCTGTGGCTTTCCTTTCTCATTCCATTGGATTTTCTTATGTATTTATTTAGAAATTTTCCCCTTGGTTTATTCTTTCAGATATACTGCTTGGCCCATTGGTTTTTCTACATAGCCAAATCCCTTAGAAATTCAATAGGATTATTTCCTTCAAGATTATTTCCTTCAAGTATTTTGTATAGTCAAATTTTTTGGATCTTTCCCTATCTTATGTTTTATATCAGACTTATTTGTCTTAGGTTTTACTTAGTAAATTTTCTATGGTAATGTCTTTCAAAATAATTCTTTTAGATAATTTGTCCAAAAGAATTATTTTGAAAATTATGTTTATCTCCTTTTCTCCTTTAGATTTTCTATAGACTTTCATCTATTCTAAGACTTCCCTACCTACCTTCAAAAATTCATCATGTCTCATTTATTTTAGAATTTTTTCTCTCAAAAAAAAAGTCCAAAAATTCTTTACGCATACTCACCTTTCCTTTTTCTAAAGGTAATTCCTTCTAACAAATTGTTCAAAAGAATTCCTTTAGAATTTTATCTGAGTGCTTATTTTTCCAATTCATTCCCTTGCTCCTTCGAACTTTATTGTAGAGTAATTTACCCAAAGGGTAAATACCCTTTGTGATTTTCTAAAAGCCCCTTAAAAATCATGAGATGAACATTCCTGAAGGGCACGTGCCATTCATGTTTTTTGTAAACATGCCTTCCTTTCTCCAAGTAAGACTTCCCAAAGGGTAGGTACCCTTGGAGATTCCTATCAATGACCCTTCCAAAAGGTACATGACCTTCAAAAATTTTAACTTTCTATTTTGTTGCATTTAAAACTATCCTTTTCCAAAAGGTACCTATCCTTTGGATTTTTTGTTTGTGATCTTTCAAAATAATTGAGTTTTCTTTCAACCACTTCAAATTATTTGAAAAGTCTATTTCTAAATTTTGAAATGGAGACCCCTTTCGAAAGAATTGTCAAGCCCTTTGGGATTTCTATGAAGGACCTTCCTGAAGGGCACATACCCTTTAGGAAAACTACCATCATCTTTCTAATTTTAAGTGCCCTTAAGGTTTTTTCATTCTCACCTTTCCCTTTCATTCAGACAAAATTTTGAAGGAAATAAACCTTGATAACGTCCCTTTGGGATATGAAATGGTCCCTTAAAAACTGTACCTTTCAATTCTTTCAAAATTATTATTTGACACCCTTCCATAGATACCATATCCTTCTAATTTCCTTTGGATAAAAATTATGAAGGAATCAAATCATTTGAAAATCATCACTTGATCATTTTTCTAGACTTTTCCAAAGTCTTTTGAAAGCTCTTTCTCCCATGTAAAAATTTCAAAGAAATCATCCACCTCTCATAGACTAAAATAATTAGTCTTATAGTTATTGGTTATGTTGGTTGTACATGACATTTTGAAGAGGAGATAAACTTGTTGAACTTTCTGTAGGTGTTCTTCTTTCAAATAGATTGCATGCTCTATACGGTGGCTAGAGGTGTCTCTTAGAATTTGCATGGATGTAGGTGTTTTCCCCTTGGATCATGCTTGCTTGTCTAACATTGTTGTAGGTCTTCACCATGAATACACTTAATACCTTTTCTATAGGGGCTCTTTTTTCATGCTTCTAAACCATTACTCACTATGACCACATTTGATGTTTTTACTGTGCATATATCACCTTATTCATGTCTTTAAACCATAGATTGACCATTTAAAAAAGGGGGTTAGACCATTCCATGGAAAATTTTGAATGGTAAGGGTTGTAATTCATCTTTGAAAGGAAAAATTACTAACAATTCTAGTGACTCTCAGGGTTTGACCATCCTGCTAGTCAAAGAACTTAGAAAATTTGATTATAACAAGCTTAGACATGATTAAAAATTAGAAAGCTAGAGATCAATACAATTAGGAAAATTGACTCAAAAAAAAACAAAATGTGCACATGTGCACTTAGAGGAAATAAAAATAATGAAACAAAAATGGAAAACAACAAATACTAAAAACATGTGCTAAAAAACACTTGGAGGAATGGAACTATGACTATGTATAAAGGAGTGACTCTCTTAATAGCCGTATTTAAGAAACATCCTATTTACAAGAATGGGAAGTTATTCTCCACTCAATTTAGATAATTAGAAAGTGTTTTTCTTAGAATAAATACTAATATAACGTCCACTCCAAAGGCTATCAAATTTGGAGTGCCTACTTGGCTTTGCACATTCATCATCCCATTTGAGAACTATGTCTCCTTGCTAAAATATTTTTGATGAAGCTCTCTTATCAAATGTCTTACTTATTTTATATTGATTAATACATATGATATTCATATCATCATCTCTAGTTTATTATAATTCTCTCAATTCATTCATTCTTACCTCCATGGCATCATTTTATAGAAGCTCTAGATGGTGTGCAAGCTCCAAATACGGAAGCTCAAATGAAATATGCATCCTTGATTATCTTCCATAAAATAGGAGATAAGGTGGATGAATAATAAACTTCTTATGGGTGATACTATTATCCCATAAAGTGGTTTTCAACTTAGTATACCAAGATCTCTAATTATTCTCCATTGTTCTTTTGATGATCCAAATCAAATTCTTATTAGTAGATTCAACTAGCCCATTACCCTATGGATAGTAATTAGATGAAGAAGAAAAGTAAGTACCATGTTCAAGATCAAATTAACATACCTTTTTACTATTTAATGCTAAATGATTATTTGATATAATAGTAGATGGAGCTCTAAAATGCGTGATTAGGCTCTCATAAAACTAAAGCATAGAATTCTCATTTTCCTCTCTCAAAGGTACTGCTTTCACCTACATAGTGAAATAATCTGTAGCTATCAAAATCCACTTATGAATAGAAATATATGAGGGGTGAATCATGCCAATGAAGTCTAAACCCTATTGCATGAATGGCTACTCAACCTAAATTGACTTTAATGGCATACCTAGTAGTCTCTATTTTCCTACAAACATTGCCCATTTTAAACATTTCCTAACCTACACATGTGCATATATATATAAATTAGGCCAAAAATAACCAGCTCTAATAACTTTTTTAGCTGTAGTCTTGGCTACAAAATAACCTCCTGAAGGACTATCATGAAATTGCTCAAAAAGTTTTTCAAATTAACTAGTTTTTACACACCTTAAAAGCATACCTCCAATGTATTTTTTGAAAACCAATCCATAAATTAGGATATATGGTACTAATTTTAGTATAAATTATCTTGTTTTTTATTCATTCAAACCACTTATAATTCTCCATTTTGAAGAAACCTATTAATATTTATGTCTAACTTGTAGAAGGTGTACGTTCAGCTTGATGTTGAGTGTCTTAAATTTCCAAAATCGATTCTTTCTCTTATTTTACATATTATACAAGATGTTCACATAATCCTTTACCTAAAACCAAATTTTTAAATTTTTTTTCAATGTCATATTACATGCATTTAGTGACCCATCCGAATCTCTTTTTGCTCAAGTCTCTATTGAGAATGAAGTCCTTCACACTAAGATGAGCAACCATTAGTATAATTTTGTTATTTGAAATCAAATTTCTGAATAGTTTTAGACCTCTTATTATATAAAGAACATGATTTTATATTAAATAATATCTCTCTTCATAATGTTCTAATGTTTGACTAAATAAAGCAATTCATTCTGTTGCATAAGCATGGCTGAAATAGTGCTGGAAGTAGAGAAAGCATACAAGAAAAAATCCTTACTAAAATCCACATTAAGCAAAGTAGGAGCTTGGCTAATTTATTATTGTATAACTTTGAAACTTCTCTTTCCTTCTTTATTCCAAGTGAACTCTTTGTGTTTCTTAAGCATTTGAGTGAGTGGCATTACTAGTTATACAAAACTAAGAATTAATCTTTTGATAAAGTTAATCTTACCCAAGAAGCTTTTCAAACCTTTCTTGTGTTTATAAAATGATAGATCAAGGATTGATTATATTCTTTCTGGATAAATTGAAAGACCAACTTTGAAAACCACATGCCCAAGAAGTCTCCCTTTGTGCACTAAAAAAATGCATTTCTTTAGATTCAAAGAGACTCCAAATTATCTACATCTATCAAAAATAATCTTTAGATGAGTTATATGATCATTAGGATTCTTTGAAACAACTATAATGTCATAAAGATAGACTAAAACCATTTCATTCAAAATACCATGAAAAATAATATCTATTTCCCTTCGAAAAGTAGCTCCAATATTATAGAGTCCAAAAGGCATTTTTTTGTAAGCAAAAGTACCCCATTTGGTGGTGAAAGTGATTTTATAGTGATATTTCTCCTTCACCTACATATAATTGTATCCTTAATACCCATCCAATTAATAAAAAATTTGTGAACCTAATACTCTCTACAAAATTTGATCCATAAAAGGAAGTGGATGATGATCTTTTAATGATACTTTATTTAAATCTCTAAAATCTACACAAAGTCTTATCTCTCCATTATTTTTCCTTACTGGATCAACATTTGGAACCCATGTTTATTGATTAATAGGAAAAATAATACCTAATTCAATGATATTTGTAATTTCCTTTCTCATGAGAATATCAACCTTGGGGTTGATTGGCCTTTGCTTTTGTCTTACCATTTTTACATCTTGCTCCAATTTAATAGTATGATGTGATAATTTCGGATCAAAACCTTTCAAATCATAATATTAACAAGAAAAAAAATCCATAGACTCTTGACATAATTAAATAAAATATAATCTCTCAGAATCATTATTTACTTTACCCAACTTTATTTACTTACCTTCAGCTATGAAAATTGACTCGTAATGCTCTTTCTTGGAATAAATACTCACTTTGCATTTATTTAAATGATCATATTCATTGAATATATACTCTAAGGTAATGAAACCTTTAGGAATATTATTTTATTTCAATTTCACAATCTATTTTCCATATTGATCCTATAATTTATCATGATTTCTTTGGCAAAATTTTGCCTTGTTCTATAGAAAATATGTTATTTATTTGTCAGAATAAAAAAATTGCAAACTTACATCATTATTGGGAAATGAAGGCATATATACCACTTTGATTTTAGTTTGATTTTTATCATCCTTAATTTTATTAGGCATATCATATTGTGCACCTATGACATCAAGTTTATCTACATGTTGATTTGTTCCTCTAGGAATAAAATAAATGTCAAATGCAAAGAAATATTACATGAGATACCAAAATCTATGTTTTTAAGAATTTATAAGAGAATTATTTGTTGTACTTAAACCTCTTACTTACTATACCAATAATTCACTATCACGTTTTACCTATAAGAGCTTAATACCCCTTTCTCTAGCCCACTGAAGACCATAAATAAGAGCTTCATATTCTTTAGTATTAGAAGTACAAATGAGATAAAATATAATAGAAGAATAATACCTTTGATTTTGTCTTGAAACCAACATAACTTCATTTCCACTACCATTATTTATTTTTCATCCATCAAAGAATAGATTCCAAACTCCTTCTTGATCCTGTAATGAGTTAGTGAGACTAGGCAATAAGTCACCTTCTTCATGCATACACTAAACTCCAAAACCAATATCTTCAATAGTTTTGTAGGGGTCATATCCATGATTATAATAAGCCCATTAATAAAGGATAAGATACATAATTCCTTCAATAGGCTTAGAATCCTCTTGATCAATGGTGTTATTATCTTCTTTTGTAATACTATAATTCACATTTGTCATATTTGGCATATATGGCTCAAGCTGAAATATGGAAATAGGCTTTCATATAAAAGTTATTTTGGTTCCATACCTGGTTATAAAAACCATATATTACCAATTTTAATAAAGATAACCTCCTATTTTGTTAGTAAAATCTCTAGATAGGCACAGTGCAAAATATGGAGGCAGATCAACAATAACAACATCCTGTAAGATGGTTAAATATGAGCAAGTAGCAATTATAATTTTTAGATATTTCAACAAACCCATAGTAATATTAGGAGAACAATATAATTTAAATACACCTTTATCATGTTTTATACTACAAACCTAACTTATTAGCTATTGATTTTGGCATAACAAAAGTACTAGCCCCACTATCACTCATACAATTATAAACTAGATAATCTCCAATGATCATAGCAAGGTAAAATGGAGGGGGTTTAATTACATTTTAAGACTCAATATATGAATTAGAATTAGTTAGGAAATCACTTAATATTTCTATTTTTGGTGTCTTCTCAGAGATAGTGAGCTTTGAAATCTCTTCTTGCAAGTATTCATTTTATCCTCGGATTAGTAGAGTGTCCCACATTAAAATTGATACTAAAGTCTTCTTCATTTGATCCACAATACTAAGTGAAGAATTGGTTGTTTTTTAATATGATATAGGAGTAGTATAATCTCACAAATTTTATGTAAATTAAGGAATGTAATGCCCTCCAACATTCTTATCTTTTGGATCTTGAACTTACTGGTTTGAAACCTTTTGAGGTAATTCATGTGTAGTAGTCTTTTGTTGTGGCTAAGAAGAAGAAGGGGCTGAAATTTAAGGTCGTAAACCTTCTCCAATTTATATTTTCTTAGATATAATATAAGCTGAAATTGGATTATCAACACTTGATAAATCTTTATTCTAATTTATAGCCAAATGTTCAAAAGAATTCTCACCTTCTTAGAAATTAACAAATGTAGTTTCAGTAAGATCTTTACCACTACCTTCTCCTTGTTGATTCAACACTTATACTTTAGTGACTAAAGGGATGTCTCCGTAAGGAAGATAGACTTCCTTTCTAATAAGGTAGCTGATTTTCAAAATAAGGCTGATTTGAACTTTGTTTCATGAAAGATTGATGAGAACTCTCACCAGTTGGAGTCATTGCCATGTTGTTAGATTCATCCTGTTGGAACTATTTATCTTGAATTTATTGGAGCATTAGGATTATATTATCTTGATTCAGAATTATTCCTTTGACCTTGATGTTTGGATTGATAGGATAGGCTATTAGGCTGATAATTTTGGTTAGTATTATAATAAGGCCTATATGGTGGAGCATGTTGCCTCTCAATTGTAACCAAATTATTTGTTTAAGATTTAATAAGACTCTCTATCTTCCCTAATCTATCAATTTTATCACCTTCTATTTGATGTAACGTTGATGACTCTAGAATTGGAGCAATAGTTGGACCAAGAGGATGAAATTCTAGAAAAAGAGGCATTTGAGGCCTTGGAGATAACTTGCCTACTAGTATAAGATAATTTTCATCCTTAATTTATACTTTAAAATCTTAATGTAAGGTATTACCTCCCATAGATTGAATCATTACAACCACATATGAATTAAGAACCTTTAAATAATATAGAAAATCATATTTGGGTGTAGGCTTGATCCCTACTAAAATTCTATTCCAAGTCTTCTGGAATATGTGATTGAAATCCACCATGAACTCATGATTAAATCTCTTAATTATTGTAAGTTTCTCCACAAGTGAAATAAGATCACTTTTATCTTTAAAATGTTTACATAAAAGTTCTCCAAATTCATCCCAATTGTTGGTTGATGCAAGAGTTAAGCCTTTATACCATTGAAGTGCTTTTCCTTTAAAAGAAGTTGCTAACAACCTCATTGCTACATTCTCCTATGTCACATGATGCACTAAACAAAGATTAGAAATATCTACAATATGTTTTATAAGAGATATTGAATTTTATCTTGTATAATAAGGAAGAACCTTCAGAGCTAAAACTAGAATAGCATCTCATGTAGTGATATTTAGAGGACTACCACCATTGAATGAAATAAAATCATGTCTTCTTGGACTAACCATATGAGGAATATAATTTATAACAATATTTGGCAAAAAAATATTGGATTGAACAAGAGGATTTTATGTATTATCAGTGATAATAAAGGGTGTAGGATTTGGACTTGACTGAGAAGGTTTCCTTTTCTCTAGTTGATAAGACAACTTAGAAAAAATTGCCGTTTCCCCTTTTATAGCTGATCTTGTGAGAAATTTTAGTGGCATAAAAATATACAAATATAAAAATGAAAATTTTAAAAATAAATATAATACTAAAATACATATATAAAAATTCAAAAATGTGAATAAAGATGTCCCACCGACTGTGCCAAAAATTGTTATCACTCTGGAGTGTACCTTGCTTGAAGATGTGTAGAACATAACTTCTATCCAACTGATACAATGGGAACTTCTTAGAGGGTGGGTACCTCTGTGTTGAGAATAACTTTCAGAGAGGGCTGGTTCACTTATGATCTTGCAATTAAATATGAAACTATGATTTTTGAGGTAAAAAGAGTAAGGGAAAACTTTGAAATAAAATATGAGGGGGTGATATGCCTAAATTATTTATATCCTCTGAAGTTACTAAAATCAATGCACACATATAACCAAAATGTAATTTATATTTTATCCCTAAGAAAAACTGTTTCAGATGAAGGGTTGAAAACCTCTTCAAATGACTTGCATAAGGATGAAATAGAGAGAGATAGGTGAGGAAGGTACTAAAAAAAGGAGAAAAATTATCTCTTATATGTTGATACACAATTAAATACACACTATGCTGCTATAAAAAATTAGATTCAAATAAATAAACTCCTTATTGATCACTGGTCCAACTTATAATTTCTTCTTCAAACATCAAGGCTCCCTCCATATGGCTTGATTTAAATAATAAATAAGCTTTGAAAAATGAGTCCAAGTGCAGTCCAAAAAGGGAAAAGGTCAAACTTGGTTGGTTAACTCAAGACTTCACCTCTTTTACAATGCTTTGAATATTCAATAAAATTATTATCCTTTACAAAAATCCTCATGCTTCTCCAAACTTTGGCATAGAATATATATGATGGAACCAAGTTTGGAAAATTATTTCTTGAAATAAACAAAAAATCTCCAAGAAAACTCCAAACATGCATGACCAAGATGGTGTGGAAGTGGATGATGGAACTCAGGTTTGACTAGTCAACTTCTCTTTTGTATGGAACGTAATGCCAATTATAAAAAATGAACTCCGTTTGACTTGCTTGAAGGCTGAGCTGGAGGAAGAGATCACCCCACTTTTTATGTAAGTCAACATCAAGATCAAGTAGATGAAATCCACTCAGACTATTAGAATGTTTGCAATGTTTGGATGTATGAGAGGAGCATGTGGCACGGTCAAAAAATCAACATTCATTTTGACTAGTTCAAAAATAACACATTTGCATGGTCAAGGATCTTGCCTACTCAGATTGGATATATTTTTGACCTTTTCTCATCATGCCTTTTATTTCTTGTGCATGCATTTTCTTTGTCTTGCTTGCTTGCCGAGCTTTATTATCTCAGACTTCTTTATTTATGAATGTTTCCAACTATGTTTTCTCCTTACTTATCTTGAAAAAAGTATGTGCCTTTCCTTCTTTATTCCCTCATATTTTATTATGTATTTCTTTGGAAAATTTCCCCTTGGTTTATTCTTTTGGATATCCTCCTTGGCCCCTTGGTTTTTCTACACAATCAAATCCCTTAGAAATTATTTAGGATAATTTCCTTTGGGTTTGTTTGCATAGTCAATTTTTTCATATCTTTCTTTGTCTTATAATTTATATAAAACTTATTTGTCTTAGGTTTTATTTATAAATTTTCCCATGGTAATATATTCTGAAAGAATTCTTTTAGACAATTTATTCAAAAGAATTCTTTCAGACATTATGTTTAACTCCATTTCTCCTTTAGCTTTTTTGTGGACTTTCATCTTGTTTAAGACATCCCTACCTACGTTCAAAAATTGATCATGTCTCATTTATTTTGAAATTTTTTCTCTTAGACAAAATTTCCAAAACTTCTTTATGCATACTTGCCTTTCATTTTACCAAAGGTAATTTCATTAGACAAATTACCTAAAGGAATTCTTTAGGACTTTTGTTTGAGTCATTATTTTGAAAATTCATTCCCTTGCTCCTTTGGAATTTACTGTAGAGTATTTTTCTTGAAGGGTGCATACCCTTCAAGATTTTGTAAAATCCCCTTAAGAATCATGAGATGAACATTCCTAAAGGGCAGGTGACCTTTGAGTTTGTTACAAATGTGCCTTCCTTTCTTGAAGTAAGCCTTCCTAAAGGGTATGTTCCCTTTGAGATTCCTATCAATGACCCTTTCAAAAGGTACATGACCTTAAAAAATTTTAACTTTCTATTTCATGCATTTGAAACTATCCTTTTTTGAAAGGTACGTACCCTTCAACTTTTTTGTTAGTGACCTTTTGGAAGAATTAAGTGTTATTTCAGCCACATTGGATTTGTTGCAAAGTCAATTTCAGACTTTTGAAATGGAGACCCCTTTCAAAATAATTACCAATCCCTTTAGGCTTTTTGTGAAGGACCCTCCCAAAGGGTACATACCCTTTACGAAAATAACTAGCATCTTTCTGCTTTGAAATGCCCTTCAGGTTTTTTTCATTTGCACCTTTCCCTTTCCTTCAGACAAAATTTTAAAGGAAATAAACCTTGATAGAATCCCTTTGGGATGTGAAATGGTCCCTTAAAAATTATGCCTTTGAATTATTTTATAATTATTCTCTTACACCGTTATGCAGATACCCTTTCTTTCTGATTTCCTTCAGACAAAAAGTTTGAACAAATCAAACCCTTTGAAAATCATCACTTGGTCATTTTTTTGAACTTTTCCAAATTATTTTGAAAGTTATTTCTCTCAAACAATTTTTTTGAAGAAATCATCCACCTCTCATATCCCAAAACAATTAGGCTTGTAGGTCTTGCTTGTGTTGGTTGTACATGATGTTTTGAAGAGGAGATAAACTTTTTGAACCTACTGTAGGTGTTCTTATTTCAAATGGATTGCATGCTCTATATGGTGGCTATAGTTGTCTCTTAGAATTTGTGTGGCTATAGGTGTTTTTCACTTGGATCATGCTTGATTTTCTAACATTATTGTAGGTCTTCACCATGATTACACTTAATACCTTTATTATGGGTGCTCTTTTTTCATGCTTTTAAACCACTACACACCATGATTACATCTGATATTTTTACTGTGCACATATCACCTCATTCATGCCTTTAGACCATAGATTTACCAACTAAAAAGTGGGGTTTAACTATTATGTTTAAATTTTTGAATGGTAAGGATAGTAATTTATCCTCAACAAGCCAAATTACTAATAGCTAACACTCCCAAATTTAGATCCATCTCCTTTGTAGTATCCAATTCTATCTACTCCACCAATTTTATTTTCCTCACCAATTATAGTTCTTCTTATGGTACATATTCAAACATAGTTGAGACATCCATCACCAGTATAAAGGTTTCATATACCTCCACCACTTTGGGATTCTAGATAGCTTCTAGCTATGGTATTCACACCTAAAGAAATGTCATTGAGATCTCATGCATCTACACATAGAGCACATTTTTAGATTGCTTCTCCTACTTCTAAATGGGTCCCTAAGATCCCTATAGTTACATCCACTTCCCATAGTTATAGAGGAACCCGATAGTCAGTTTTTAATTTAGATATTTTAGAAAATTTATAGTGTACACAACTTTCAAAATGATAGTCTCAAACTTTCAATCATGTTTCATGATCATGGACAATACCTTTATTCGATACAAGACACCATGACAGTGAGTCTCATCTAGGACTCATCAATTAGTTTCATTTCTTCTCACTCTTTCCTATGCATAGCTTATTTCAAAAAATACAAAAATAATATAATATCTAAATAATACCAAAAACATTCAAATATATACAAAAATATAAAAACATTTTGATTATATGTATCATCTATACATTACATTGTTACTACTATGCTAGGACTTACATTTCCTATTTCATGTTATTTTTTTTATCAATTTATCTACATTACCATGCTTTTCTTGATCTTATTTAATTGTGTGTAGTGACATTTAGATCCTTGACTACTTCACTCTACCCATTTAAGGTACATCCTCATTATACATTTGAGACACACATAAATATACATACCCATTGGGGGCATATTCTAAATGACTACACCATCCAGGTTATGTCATTATTACACTACACACTTCAAGTTATCATGATGATGTACATTACTTAGCTAATTACATAGATTACTATCTTGACATTTCACTAGTATTCATCACTTGTGTATCTCTTTAGCATATACGTAATATTTTACTAAACATCTCTTGCATACTTTCACTCTTGCTTTAATTAGTTAGATGTGATTTTATCTTTCCATTTATTACATGATTTCTCTTCTTGCTTAGCATAGCTTGTTGGATTTCATTTTCAATTTATGCTTATCTCCTATATGTGCCTTAAGACATTTGCCAATGTCCTCTTCTATTCATGTGTGTGTCTGAGGACATTTGCCAATGTCCTTTGCCTATACTCCTCTATGTGATTATGGCTTCCATGCCAACCTTGCTTGTTTCAATTGTATGTGTATGTGGCATTTTAACATGACCTGTATGTTTATTTTCCATTTTGAGTGACATGTGCCCATGTCCCTTATTTACTTGGCCCCTTATCCACCCTTGTATGCATCTTGATTATTTATTTATGTGTTTGTTTCTTGATTTATTTTGATTTTTTACAATGCCATGATCCTTATCATGCATTTTTCTTATTTTCTTGGATGCCATAATAGATATCATACTCTATCCCTCTAACTAACAACTAACAATCTAACAACTAACCCTTTTAATTCTATTTTATTACATTTCACATGATTTTACATTATTATATCTATCTAGGCATACCCTTTTTGTTATAACAATCTCTCAATATAAATGTTACTATATCTTGAGATATCTTATTGACTATCATTGCTATATCATGTATATTTCTATCTTAACATACTTATATGGTTACTTATTCTAAGGTTAGTCACTACAGGGTCTTCATTCCTCCCTTAAAAAGAGGGGGAAACAAAAAGGGGTTTTGTAAAAAATATTAGAGCTCTTAGTGGTCAAAATAATTTTTTTTAGAACACTCAAAACATAATCTAGAGATCAGACTAGGCAAACAATAGAAAATACAAAATAGTCATCAGATTTGGGCCTCAACAATAGCACCCAAGTTGGACTATAACACTAGATAGAAAGGTGTCCTATTTTATGTTCTCTTGTCTAGATAGCAAAAAACTTAGTTTTTATAGAAATAGATAGAAAAGTGAGTTCAATCACATGTTTTTTAGTACAACATAGTCCAGATTTAGTATGTTTTTAGTAAATATTTTGATCAAAGAATATAGATATAAGGGGTATCATGCATGACATGAAAATTAGGTAGTTGATATATATCTCAAATTAGAATCGATGTTCTAGACACTAGTTATTGGGGGAAATGTGCATGACACATTGGTCCTCCTCTCTTTTCAAGTTTAATTTATTTTTCCTAAGCATTCTCAGTAGTTATATGTCTTACTCCATATACAGGTGGTTGGCATCATTTTTTTAAGTTTGGCTTTCATAAAATCTTAACTTCCTAAGTACTTGAGTTCTTGAATTAGCTTCCACATAATCCTATTTCACTAGTTTTAGAGTGGCTTTCATATAATCCTAGTCTCCATCTTTTGAAATGTCCAAGAGTGGCCTAGTTTCTACCATACATTAATCTATCCACACCAACATTATTAGATTATAGTATATTCATGGGCTTTAGGAGCGATATCATATGACATATATTCCATACTAGTATCATTTCATAGCTTCAATTCATTGGGAAATGATAGAGGCAAAGGACAAGATAGCCTTTGTATTCTTAAGCCACCTATTTAGAGGGATTCGACACATAGTCCAAATATTAATTGACACATGCATGATTTTTTAGCTTCACTTAGTAGGTAATGATGGATCTAAAGGGAATATAATTTAATTCTTGATCCACTTTCAAATAATTTACCACTCAACTCCATTCATGATATTACTTTTACTATATCACACACCTTTCACAATCCAACATCATAATAGGTTTTGTATTGGTTTGTGTATTTTGTAAGGTGTATCAATTCCTTTCTCTTCTTCCATATTACCCAAATTTTATATGTTCTTATTTTAGATATAGAATATCTAGTAAGGACTAATATACCCTATGTTTTTAATTAAATATTCACACTTCAGATCATGCTCTCTCTATGCACATATAGCATCACACATCTTCATGAGTTTCACCTTCATTGGTAAGTTTAGGTATGCTTTATTTTTTTCCTTTATCCTAGTATTTTGATTTTTTTTATCACTAAAATAAATTGGGGGAAAATATAATCATATAAAATGAAAAAAATTGTTACTTGAGTATGGCTAATGACACCCAATCCATATGTCCTACTTTCTTGCACAACCCTTTTAGGCTTTTCTTTCATTGATTCTCACTCATCCATATCCTTTTAGACTTAACCCTTGTAGACCCAAGAAAATATCTTAGGCATAGATCCATACCCCTAGGTGTAATTACCTCTAGCTAATAGGGCCCAGGTTAGATAGGATTGTTAAAACCTAGGGTGTTTAGTTTTTAGCATTGTTTTCCATGTGCACTTTTGGTCCTAACAGTCATATTTTCCCAAATATTTATCCTAATTCAAGTTATCCTAAGACAAATTCATTTAATTAATTATCATTTAGTCCCCTATAAAAGTTCATTAAAAGTCCATGTAGAATGGTTGAAAATCATTTACAAGAGAGAGTCAAGAATACAAGCAAGACTATTCAAGCACTCTTCCCTATTCTCTACCTAAAACCATCCAACAATATCTCAAGCTTATTCAAACCTTTACACTAATCCCTAGTCATTCCTAGTATACTCCATTTCACATTTAATTGCATTTTTTTAACACTATTACAACAATCACTTCAATGGGAGAACTACATATAGATTGATCCTTCCTCAGAGTATTAGTATGTAGGCAACATTCTGACACATAGGCTATGGAGTGAATCCAATGTATCCTTTAAATATTAACCCATTTTACATATTTATCAAATTTATATTTAATCACATAGAAGACACAAACACATGAATAATTATATCTATAGGGAGTTCTATTGATAGAGAGGATGTGAAATTTGGTACATAGGCTCATATAGATGATGTGAACAAAACCTAGAAAAATCATATCTTTGTGAGTAGTTTGGAATATAACAACAAGACTAGGAATAAAATTCTAGATAATAGGGTGTCAAATTTTTTATGATCTTGTCCAACCAAGAAATGAACTCCAAATCTTAGTTTGTGATAGTGTCCCAGTCTTATTCTTCTAGTATCTGACTTTGTCTCAGTTGTATAGCCTAGAATAATTTGTCATATTTTCACTCACTCATTACTATTTTTTTTAAAAGGTAAAAATACAACTTGTTTAAATAAATCAATGTCTTAATTATTACATATTATTTACTAATTTTATCTACTCAGATCCATTTATTATTTAGGAATCAAACATCTAATTTCTTAATAAATAATAAATCACCCATTGGGTTATAGTTAGGATCCATAATTATACTTTTTATGTTTCATATAAAAAAACATTGATTGCATTTGATAATAAAAGTAACAGCTAAGAGATATACCCTAATTAATAATTTCTAATAGAAAGAGGCCTATACAGGTTATGGAAATATATAGTTCCCTCTTTATTGTCTCATAAATGTACCAAAATTGAGTATGTAATGAAACAACTACTACCAATATATAATTGAGTTCATTGAAAAATCATTCTCCTATATATATATATATATATATATATATATATATATATATATATATATATATATATATATATATATATATATATGACACACACACACACCAACTAAAATATATTTAACAACCATTCAATTACAACTATAAAAATTATGAAAAACTATATTTCCAATGTCTAAGAAAAATGATACTAGTTACTACAAAACTAAAGTGTAAAATAATAATTCATTTCATACATTTCTAACATTACAATGTTTCATAACTTTTCAACCATGAACAAAACTAGGTATAACCTTAAGAAACTAAACATGTCAATATTTAAATAACTTTTTCTTCAACAATACTAATTATATTAGCAGTCTATTTCCTAGGTTCATAAAATTCTTGTGGTCCATGAATATAAATTTTCTTTATGAACCACCTTACCTTTTATGATGATTTTATACCAGTTTTCTTGTAAATTCAATCTTATTGAGGTTAATTTTGATATCTAAATGTCTAGACTAGTTATCTAAAACATTGATTAGACTCATGAAAAATGTTTGAGAATAAATACCTAATACAAATGGTCCTTAAATATTTTAGCTATGAATTATAATTATATTTATCTACACTAATTCAAAATTTGATTGAGAAATATATTACACATACCTTTTTTATAGAACTAAGTATGCTTATGGAACTTTTGTTCAATCATCTATATGTTTTATGAAGAGAAAGAACCATTGTGTCCAAGTATATATGAGTCCTTTCACATCATATTCCCCTAAAAATATGATCCATGACATATATAGTTCAAAATTTTTATCAATGGCCAATTGTATTTTATCAAAATTTTTGACATATCTTTGCACTTATAATTAGCACCACATGTTTCCTAGAGAAATAATATTTTATCATGACATATGTCCCAAGAGTGCCTACATCTTACTTAAATTATAATGTTCATATTATATTACACACTACCACAATGTAATATGTCCAACAATATTCACACAAAAGATTCGTCATAGGTACTAGGGAAGTGATTATCAATCTAATTTATGTCATTGTTTTTGCAAAGGTCAATATTTCAAACTTCTACGACATAGTAGAATTGTAAGGCTAAAAGTTCAATTTAGAAGCTATGGGGTAACCATTATATATTTTCAATAAATTGAATAAAGTCCAATGCTTCTAACTTGGGAACTCTTCCCATCATTCATATTACCAAGTGTTGATATCAAGTCATAGTGGGAATAAAACAAGCATTAGTGTCTGCGTGTCAAGGATAAAACACATCAGGGGAGGAAAATTAGTCATATATAATGATTAGTTGGAATATAAATGGGTATAAATTTCACATTGGGTTATAAATCAAACAAATATATCTTTTGATATTGAATAGTGAAAGTGGTATTCAATCAATGATACTTAATATTTTGCTGTTTTGTTCTTATAGTTATCATATGTAAAAGTTAACAATGAAATACACATGGTGAAATAATAAGTATCTTAACAATGTGAAACACATTATTACTTAACCTAAACATTAGAATATCACTTTCGTAATTCCCTTTCAAAATCCCTAGTTTGAAGCTATAAAGAAACATGGAGAAATCCATAATAGTATGATACTCATACTAAGAATTGTTATGATAAAACCAACCTATCTAACATTACTTACATGGAAATAAACAAGATAAATTGATATATCAAAATAACCTTAGCTAAATCTTATCCCTAATTTGAAAATAAAATAAAAACCATTGTTATTTTATTCAAGATTAAAATTTATTCATTGTAATAACTTGAGTAATTACAACTTCAAAAACAAAGATTGATTAGGGATCTCTAGAAAGAAATAATTATAATCACTAATATGAAGGAATTTCATAACATGTTTCTCATTAATTACTTATAATTTTTATCAAAAAAATGAAAATATCACTGCAAAGATCACTATATGGCATAAAATTCTCTCATAATCAAATCAAACAAGGACCTAGTAAACATTACACTTTGTGACACATCTTAATCCTTATCAAGGGGATTATTTTATAACATGTCTATAATAGTAAATAATTAAGATACCATAGTATTTATATCAAAACAAAAAAAATTACACTCCAAAATACTCATCAATAATGACACATTCATTGAAGCATTTTCTCAATATGAAAGTATCTTTGTACCAACATGGTATAGGTTCTTAGGGTTATTCTATGATGTAGAGCCAAAAAAAATTACATTTTATTTATATGGATAATCTAATGTAAAATTTAAATTCACAAGGTATCATAAAAAAAAATTAGAAAAATGATGTTTCTTCAAGTGCTTACCTTCTGATGTCAATGTGAAATAAACTTCTTACTAGTCTTGTCTTCACTAGGTCTTCTTTGAATAGGTTTATTTGTTATTATTGAGGCTTATAGACTTATTTAATGGATTATTAATCAAAATATAATAACTTAGGTTCTAAAAATATTTATCACTCTTATCAATTATTTATATTATAAAACATAACTATCAACTTTCCTTCATAATCAATTTCTAACAAGAAAACATAACTTACATAGACTTTTATTGTCCTTATCAAATAGGTTTGTCTAGCATTTAAATAAAAATATATTATTATTGTATTTGAAAATATTATCTAAAATCAAGAATTTTATACACTCACAATTTTATTATCTTTCCATTAGGGCTCTCTGAGTTCAAAATAAGACTTTCAATCTTACATCCATGTGAACCTTGACTATAAAATATAATGAACTCTTTACACACCTTGTTTAGGTTTGAACATTCACTTTGTTGGAAAAAAATGTCAAAATGATAGATTATTTATACATTCAACTATGATATATGTATTCTTTCAGATGTAATATATTCCAAATAATAAGTCCTTAGTCTCCTTTAGATTTAATTCCTCATCAATACACATAAATAAGGGTTTTAGTCTTGTTATGTCAGCCTATAAACAAGATGCTTTATATTTATTAAAAAAAATGTGTTAAAATTTTATTGAGACTAATAAAAAAACCTAAAAAACTCCATGATACCTTTATCTACCAAATTTCATAGCCTTTTATTGATTTCTTTTCAAGAAAACAAGAAAACATTGTGTTTTAATTAAGCCTCACCTAGGTCTATAGACTATACATTCTTATTTTTATTACAATATAGGTATATATTATTCATGAAATCACTTTAATATTATTAAAAACACCTTTTATAACCATTATATAAATTTTTAGATAATTTACATGGTTTGTTATCAATATATAAAGCTTTTTGTTCTTTAAAACCAAAGTTTAGGGTTTTGCATAGATTATAGACTAAGAGCATAAATACAAAGGAAAAAATATCCTTTATTGTTTATAAATTATTTATTTTACCTATTTTCATACATATCAATATTAATTTACCTTAGTCACTTCTTTCTAATACTTGATCAATCTCAAAATATAAGGAAAACACTATCTTTGATCTAGTAAGATTATATTTGATATATTGAACCTTATTCTAGCTTATCTTCATGTAAAAATTTTATTTCTCAACTTTTTACTCCATATTTCATACAAAATTGTCCTCCTTTTCCTCCAATGTATCATTATTTGACTTATCCTTCTATAATTTATCCTTGACTATATTTAAACATGGTTCATGCTAAATTAAGAATTTAGAATAATAAGGAATCCTTACTGGGACCATTTATCATTGGAAAAATTACCATAAAACCTAATTAAAAAACGATAAAACTCGTAAATAACTACAATAATATTTGAAAATTCAAATTACAATTTTGGATGGAAATTGAGTGTGATGCTCTAGAAGCCAATTATTGCAAAGGTCAAGTTTTGAACATCTCAAAAAGGACCTTACATGATATTCAACACCTAAATATAATCATTACAAGACAAATTTAAGCATGAAAATATTCTTATTTACCACAACATGACCTTCAAGATCTTTTTAAGACTAATATGTACAAAATGAACTAGGTTATGATAAGACTATAATTTACATTACCAATACCATAACTAGGGATAACTACCATATTAAAACATATGATGTAATCTTCATTAAATACTCACCAAATTTAAAAATTATAAATTACATAATTATTACATACAATATCTTGAAAATAAAAAAGTTATCTAATAGTGAAGAAATATAGTAGTCAATCAAGATTTAATACCAACTACTTTCTACACAATACTTATTAAATAAAAAAATACTCTTATATAATTGTTATGGTAATTTAAATTCCATATTGTTAATTTATTAAATAGAAAAAAAAAAAATAAAATTAATTTACAAGTAATACTACCATGAAATACATTTATTGGTATAGTTATATTCTTGTTTCATCCAACCTTTGTTTGGAGAGAGTCATCATGGTTGAGTGCAACATTTACAATTGATAGTTTCTAATATAAGGAAGAGTATATATAATTTTTAATTAAGTCACATTTATTTAATCTATTTAGCAACTATAAGTGATTTCTACTATACTAAGAATTACATTCTAGTATGGCTTGTGACTATATATGTATTTATAAGCTATAATTCACAATCATTCTTTAGTACTATATAATTCCTAGATTAGATGTCCTACCTTAGCTATATAATCATGTTCCATATCAAGATGAATCAAAATAGATATTTAACTTGAAGTTTTTGAGACATAATATGATAAATTAAAAATATAGAATATCACACATGACTTAAGTTTTTTTGTGCCATTTTCAAATATACAATGTCATTCATCGCAACAATTAGCTAGCCTATACCAACATATATGTATGTATGTATGTATATATATATATATATATATATATATATATATATATATATATATATATATATATATATATATATATATATATATATATATATATATATATATATATATATATATATATCTATCTATCCCATATATAATATAGGTATGCAAAATTATCTATTAAACTTCACTATAAAAAATTTAATGGTTGGTTGTTCCCAAGAAAATCTCTTTCTACTCCTAAAATTACTTGATGTTACAACACAATGTTTTATATTATACCTCAAATAATTGAGAATCTCAACTCATCGGTTATTCTAATAAACTTTTTATATTCAACTTAATCTTATCTTATTAACATAATAGACTCTTATATAGTAATTGCGCCATATATATCTTATCTACCTTTGCTTAAAATGTGGAGATCCCAAAGGAAATCAATAACTCAAATTTTTTTTTTGAGTTTAGATAATAGAGTAAATTACTCATGCTTCACCATATAACTTAAATTACACACCTTTATCATCCCCTTTATTGTAATTTTTGAATGGTATTCACAAAATAACTCAAAGAGATGTAGTCTCCTAGAATATAATGATTGTAGGATATGCAATTATTTTCTTATTGATATTCCATAAGATCTAAAATAATTAGAGTTAAAACTTATAAAAATATAGGAATGAAGGGAAATAATTATAGTATTCTTCCATTATATAAATATATTAATGAAGGGAAATAATATATTAATGAGGATAATTTTAATTATAAAGGTGAATAATACATTCTTTAGATATAACCTATTAAACACAAGCATTGGGTAGGAAGATTACTTCAAAAAATTTGAACATGAGTGATGGGAGGGAAGAAGGTGACCAGTAGTCTAAGGACCACACAAAAATAATGATACACTCAGTGGATGATCCCATTTAATTACTTACCTTGAAGGATCCTTTAGTGCACACATCAAAAACAAGATAAGGTCCACCAAACATAAGACTTGATTCCACCAAAAGAAAAAGACCTACTTTGTGGGTTAATCTGGTGGTCAACGAGCATCCCATTATAAAAATCTTAGAAGATTACTCTTTGTTTCCTTCTAGTGATAGGTATGAGGTATGTTTCAAGGTTCTAAACTCTATCATATAAAACATTGACTCATATTTTTCAAACTCTATCTTGGATAAATTCAATGACTTTAGGCCAAATATAGATTCCTTTCGCAAGTGGGAAAATATTAAGTAGAGACACAAGGGTCAAATCAACATTATTGATATGAATAATTTATTTTTATAATTAAATTTTATTTTTCTAAAGATTACATAAGGATTCTCACTAGAGGTATTTGGTTTATGGGTAAATCTATAGTTAACATTCAAAATTAAAAGGTAGGTTTTAATCTCGATAGTGTTTCAATGGAAGACATTCCTATCTGGGTTAAATTTTTAAGGATACAATTATAATTATAGGCACTATAGATTATTTTGGGAATCATTAGGGCTCTCAGCCAACCAATTTCCATTGACCATGTGACCAAATCTAGATGTAGGCTCCTAAATACCCATTTTTGTGTGTTCATCACAGTAGATAGACCCCTGATTCATTCCGTCAAGATAAAATCCTAATAAAGGGTATATAAATAAATAATATAATTTTAAAGGGAGTTGGAAATATAAAAAACCTATGATATTTTAAATCACTCATCCAAAAGTGGCCCTCTGAGAAAGAAGCCATAAATTCCCCCTTTTCCCACCTAGGTTAAGAAATATTTTTCCCAAAACACTCTCCCCATCCCCCCACTATTTTAAACTCTCCCCCCTCTCAAATACCCCTATTTTACCCCTCTTAAACCTGATTTGGCTCCTCTTAGCTTGGGTAAAAAGTTTTCAGATGCATCTCCTCCTAAACCTTCTACTACTCTGAAGATCCTTAGCCTCCTCAGGTTGTTTTAGATCTAGAACCCTCCATAGTTGCTTAGAAGGCATCCAAGGTAATCAAAGATAATCCCCCATAAATAAATATTTTAGTTGAAGCTATATTTATATCCCCTATTTTTTCTTATTCATCTCTCAAGGATTCACAAGGAGAAACATGTTCAAACTCACCATGTACCATCTCATTTAAATCTTTATTGCTTGAAAAGGATCTTGTTCCTGAAAAAATAATGTCTTTTCATATTATTCTAACACAAACCACATGAATTAGGAGGCATACATCTTTCTCCCATAGTGAAGGTCAATTTTCCTTTATAAATAAATGGGAAAGTTCTAAGATAATCAAAGAAATAGCTAAAGAATATTGGATGAAAGTCCAACAAAAAAAAAGGTAGGAAAACATTAGAAGTCAGAGAAGAACCAAAATCTTTAGGTAGACCAACTAATCAAAAATCCAAAAAAGTATAAATATATAAGAAGGTAGAAAAGGGTACTTAAATGACCCTTAGTCATTTACCAAACAATAAGAAATGAATATCATTTCCTAAAATATAAAGGGTCTAAATAACCCTAGGAAACAATGGTTGGCAAGAAATTTTGTTTTTAATCATAAACCTAATATTTTTATTATCTAAAAAAATAAAATTCTTATGGAAAAACTTTTGAATAATAACAATAATATTTGGGATAAAGATTTGGGTAGTACAAATATCTCTAGAGGTGCATCAGGAGGGTTGGTGATGCTTTGGGATCCCTCAATTTTGGAAGGCAATTCCCTCATATAAACTGACTACCATATCATAATCTTTTTCCATGAAATTCATTCCAAAATAAATTGTGTTCTTACTAATGTGTATGCTCCCAAATTTGAGAATGATAGGAAAAAATTATGGTATTATTTGATAGATATTAGGAATATTTTTAAAGATCATAATTTGATGGTGGTAGGAGACTTCAATTCGAGTCTGACTCTAGGGGGAAAAGGGGGGAACTTGTTCCCTTAATGATAACATGTTAGAATTTAGTGAGATTATTTTAGAATCATGTTTAAATTATGTTGAATTAAAAGGAAACCCATTCACATGGTCAAACAAGAGATTGGGTGATAATGTAATTCAAGTTAGACTTGATAGGTTTTTGATCTCTTTACATTAGAACTTACTTTCAACTAGTTCACTTTCTTCTCTTCCCAAGATCTATTCTAATCATAATCCATTAGTGTTACATAGCAAAAAGATGCCCAATGTAAAAATTATTCCTTTTAGATTTCAAAAAATATGGCTTTGCAATGAAACCTTGGAATATTCTCTTAAGGAATGGTGAAAGTTCCCAATCCAAAGGTCTGTTATGTATATGAAGCTTAGACATGTTAATAACAAACTAAAGATTTGGAACAAGGATGTTTTTGGGAACATATTTCTTAAAAAAAAATATATTGAGGAATAAATTATTAGAATTGAGCTATAAATCAATGCTTCTAGGTTCTTCCCTTCCCTACATTCAAAATAAAAGGAGATCTTAAGTCTATACCACAACTTGGAAGCTAAGGAAGAAACATACTAGTGACAAAAATCAATGAAGACTTGGATCAAAGAGGGAGATATAAACACTAAGTAATTCCATAATTTAACATATAGGAATTCCCAACACACTGTCATTACAAAAATCAAGGGAGAAGATGGTAACTAGTATAAGGAGGATAAAAACATTGAGATTCAAATAGTAAACTTCTACAAAAATCCTCTAGCCTTTGTCCCTTATTAGGATACTATATTATAAGATTAGGTGGTAAATATAATATAAGGAGTTATCTATCAAAAAAACAATGCCACCATTATCTCTCCTCTCTTAGATAAATAAATCAAATCTATTGTTTTTCCTTTCAATGGGATAAAGCCCCTTGCCCTAATGGTTTTCCCCCATTCTTTTTTTAAGTTTTCTGGGATATCATTCAAAAATTAAGTCTACATGGTTATTTTTGAATTATTTAAATATGAAACTATGTTAAAAGACTTAAATAACACTTTTTTAGTTTTCATCCCCAAGAATTAGGGGGCTAATAAATTGACATACATTAGGCCAATTAGACTTTGTTCTAATTTTTACAAAACCTACACAAAAGTATGATCTTTAAAAATTTAAATGTTACTTGAAAAAATGATTGTCAAAAAACAAGGGGCCTTCATGTTTGACATAAGAATATTAGATGGTATAATTATTGCCCATGAAACTACTCACTCAATCACTAATCCCTCTCAATAAGGAATGTTCCTCAAGTTGGATATAAATAAAGCTTACGATCGAATCTCCTTAGAGTTTCTTGATAGAACCCTCCTCAAGTTTTTTTTAATTAGACTATTATAAATTTTATTGCTTTCTAAATATAAAAATCTATGTTATCTATGATTATCAATTGAGTTCCCAAAGGCTTCTTCATACCAGGTAGAGGTCTCAGATAAGGAGACCCATTTTCTCTATATTTGTTTATCATTATGGCTAAAACTTTGACCAGGATAATTGACATGGCTAGAAAATCTAGAGTTATCAAGGGAATTAAAATTGATCCAAAAATTAGACTTGTCACCCAGCAATAATTTTTAGATGATAGTATGATGATGGAGAATTTTTAGTTTCTAAATCTAAGTGCTTTAATAAAATCCTTGAAATCTATGAGATTATTTCTTGCTAGAGTGTTAACTTCAAATGTTCCTTATTTTTCATCAACACCCCACTTTATCTACAAGAAAAATCTCTAGGATTCTTATATGTGTCATTAATAATATCCTCTTATCCTACCTTGACATTCCCCTTTTTTATGGCCCTATGAAAATAGAATTATGAAATCCTAATATAGATAGGATTCAGAGGAAGTTATCTAGGTGGAAAGGGAATTTATTGTCTCAGGATGGAAACTTGCAAGTTATTAAGAGTTTACTATAGAGCATACCTATTTATTTCATGTCTTTATTTATCATCCTAGGAAAAGTGATAGATTAGATTGAACCAATCTAGAAGAACTTTCTTTGGAGGAAAATAGATGGTAGATTCAGATTCCCTCTTATTTCCTAGAATAAAAGTTGTCTTCCTACCTCTAAAGGAGGACTGGTGCTTCGAAGGGTGACATCATGAATCAAGATCTCCTATCAGATTAATGTTGGAGGGTTATCAAAAAAGATAACCATTGGATTAGGATTATCAAGGTTAAATACTTAAATTTTAGGGAGGGTTCCTATTTCTTGGCAAAAGATGGTTCTAACAACAGTTCAACATTTTGAAAAGCACTGAGAGATGGAAAGGAAATTCTTAGAAAAGGATTAAAATGGAATATTAGAAGAGGTAACAAAGTGGGTTTCTAGTACCACCCCTAGATCTAAGTCCCACTAGTCTCCTCACATCAAGTAGTGAAGTTGTTAGATCAATTCAAAGAGACTATCGGTCATAATGTGTGTGATTACTATGAGGGAATCAAAGGTAGGAAAAGGTGGAAAATTCTCCATAAAGAATATTTGAGTTAGCACCAAGCTCTTTTCGTATAAGAATTAAATATCATAGTCTAGAACATTCACATTAGTATCTTTGCAAAAGAAGATGCTCTCATATGGAAAGATGAACCTAGCAGGTTTTGTTAAATTAAATATGGATATCTCTCCCTAAGGGAATGGGCAAAATTTTAAGAAACCTATAATGTTCTACAGATTAAAAAATTCAACCCAAATATTAATGTATTCTTCTAGTTGCTAGATCAGAATAGAATCCTTACATTGGATAATCTTATGAGGAGAATCCCAATCCCCAATAGATATATGTTATGTATATAAGAGGTTGAATCTAAAGAGAACATTTTAATTTCATGTTCTTTTGAGTCCTCCATCTTTTAGTCTTATTTCAGCCTTTTCAACTACTCTTGGGTAACTCATATAACTATTAAGGACCTCATCTTTCAATGGAAGCCCCATTGGGATTACCCACCACTAAAATTTTGGTGGAACTTGATTCTTCCTCATATTTTTTGGGGCATGTGGATCTCAATAAATTTTATTTTATTTTATATTCACAAGCCTAACCATGTTTTCACCATCAAGAAATTCATGGCTTTCATAAAATAAAATTGGCTTTCTTATGCTTCATCTTTTCAGGGGCCTTGTTCCTCCTATTTTCCCCATATTCTCAATCAAATTAATCTTGAAATTCCTATCAAATCTCATAAGTAGTGCATTGATAGATCTAAGGTCAAGTGGATTCATCCTCTTCCCGATTCATTTAAATTGAATTTTAATGTGGTTTTCAAAGGAAATTTATGTCTAGTGGGAGTGGGAGGATTCATTAGGGATTTTCATATGAAACTTAGGTTAGCTTACATGGGACCACTTAGGATCCAAATGAATGATGTTTCAAAATCAAAATCTACTTTATGGGGTATTGACTTTGTAGTTAAACTCAACATGGAGTATCTATAGATTAAAGGATATTCCATCAATATCATCAAATATTTAAAAATATTGACTCAATATTCTTGGAACATAACTGGGATTATCAATGATGCTAAAAATAAAATTTCCTACTTAAAAGGGGTGTCTATCACTCATGTGTATAGAGAGGGAAATAGAAGTGATGACAAAATGGTTAATACAGGGGTCTATTGTAGCTCCCTTATATGTTGGAAAGATTATGAGTTCCATAATGACATCATTCCTTTTATCGAGATTAATAAAGGACATCTCATAAAATTAAATGATGTGCCTATTTATGATTTATCACACTCAACATAAAAGAAAATACATTCTCATGTGTAAGGACATTATAATCTAGTCACTCCTTAAGGGTTTGCATGTACAAATTAATTTGGTACTTTGCAATAATAATTTACTCAACTCCATTCTCAACACCCCCTTTATTCTCATCTCTAAGGGCCTGGGTCAAGAAGATTGCATTAGAAGCTCTCATCCAAAAATGGGAGGCAACCATGATTGCATTGAACGCATATCCTATACAAAAATTAAGGAGGATGATTATGTCTAGCATAAGATGGTAAAATGAGGGATAAAAACTTACATGGAGAGGTTGGTTGGGCATGATAGAATATTGTCTAAATATTTTTCCTATTAATGGATAGAGAAGTCTGCATGCATAGGATAATGATTTTTATCACCAAAGAGATTATAGTGTAAATTATGGGGATGGACTACTCAAGGGTTAAATATTTTAAGGATAAAAAAGGAAAGAAGATATTTTCAACATCATTTATAGTAAGGATAATAAGAAGCTCAAGGTTTCATCACAAAAAGGGTTTATGAGGGTGGACTTATGGAGAAAGTTGCTAGACATATGCTTCAATATTATGTGCTACATCACACTATAAGAAAATCATATGGTAATATTTCAACATCACTTTATTTTCATTAACCATTTTATGGGTCATATTATTAGTCTTCCTTTCTTCCTCTTAAGATCTTTGGAAGCCTTAATTTTGAATTTTAATAACAATCCCTTGATAGATCTTATCCACTAAGGATTGATTATGTTGTTGTTTAAAAAGGGAGAACCCTTGTGGATGAATTTTGTAATAGAATAAATCAATATTACCAGTGAACAAGAATACTTAGGTAGAGAAGAGGAATTTTTCATGAAATCTGAGTTTGAGAAAGAAGGGAAAGTAGGTGATCAAAATGGAGGTGTTGGAGAAGATTTCATATAAGAAGAGACAAAACTAAGAGTTAATGATGTAGGGGCTCATGAATTCATGAACTCAATTATTAGTATGGTTTATGTTTTCCTAAATACTAAGATTAAGGAATACATAAAGTGGTCCCTTGAAAAGTTACATACCAAGGTGTCCATCCAAAAATTGTTGTGGTCAAAAATTTTGGATGAATTTGAAAAATTAAAAGGCCTTCTGATTCAAGGAACCTCTGATGTGATCTTTGATAAGGATAAATTTTTCATATATTAGTTCATCCCCCATGTCTATATAACCACACACAAAGGATAAGTTGAGGAAAATAGTAAGGAGACCTATCAAGGGAAGGAGGAATTCAAGCTTGTTAGTACAAAATGTAAGAGGTCAGATGACGAAAAATAAAAGGTATTTGAGTATAAAACTAGATGAAAGAGTAAAAAAAAAGAGATCACTAAAACCAAGAAATTTTTCTATTACTTTAAGTCTAAATAGTTGGTCTTATTGGTTTATCTTCTTAGTCTATTTTGTGGTTCTTGCTAAATCTTGTGTTTTTTAGGCTAACGATGGATTTTCCCATCAAGTACCAAGGTTTATCCTTTTTTATACTATTATATCATGATTATATTCCAATTTATTTTATGAGGGTATGATACCCATCAACCCATTTATTAACCTGTCTAATAAAAATTCTAATATTCCTCCCAATAATATGAATCTGGAATAAAATGTATTATGTATTATGGGTCTATGATTTTATAATTTTATCCACTATAGTTTGTTTTTAATTATATTATGAAGTCTATGTTGACTTTACATCATAATTTTAAGTCACAAGATCAATATTCCTTATTTATTAACTTATATTCCCCAAAAAAGCAAAGCATATTATCTAGGTAAGCATTTAAGTTTCATGTTTTGTCATGAATTTACATTTATAAGTCAATTGATCTAAGTTAAAATCCCATAAATGTGTAAATGGAATGTTATATTACAATATAAATTAAAAACCTTTGATTTCGAGAGGCTCTAATAAATTTTAAAAATTTGTAAAGTGCTTTACCATGCACTCGAGTTTGGTGTTTTGGTATGGATTTACATTTACAAGTCAATTGATCTGACTTAATTTATAATGGGGTATCAATATCATATTTGAATAATTTATTAAAAAACCATTTAATATCATTTTTTATTATGTACTATCATACCTATAAATATAGCTTCTTGTGCTAGTATTTATTCAGTCTATATGCTAGGGGCAGTCTTTTCTAACATGATAAGGATTTCTTGTAAAATGACTTTAAGAGTTGTAAAAGGTTATTCCATCAATAAATATATTATTATTTTTTAAATCTTTAATATTTTTATATATTCTATACATGTATATCCTTCTCTTCCATTTACTTTCAGGGCTTGAATAACCCTTAATTGCATAAACCAAGCACTATCTCTTTGACTATCTAACTAAAAGGTGTTGTTACTCATTGTTGTGAGTGTCAAGTATAAAAAAATATTTTTAAGGAAATGTAAAATTATGCATATACCAATTAAATAAAAGGTAACTCTTCATAGTGAATTAAAATTGAGATTTCATCATATTTGTGTGCATTATTTTGAAAATAAGGGTTCTGAGTTATATAGTCTAAGTAAAAGAGATATTTCTAGGTACATTATTGAATGTTAAGCCTGGAGGGTAAATGGAAAATTAAAATGATATTTTAAATGTCTTAATACAAGTTATGGGAGTTATTTAAAGTATTTATATTGTGAATTATTGATTTTTAAGTGTTCTTGTCTTATGTTTTGGCATATTAGGGTTTAGGGTAAAAAATCCCTTGGATCTCTAAAATTAATCATTAGAAACTCTTGAAAATAGGTGGAGATATAGATAATAATGTATTAAAAAAATTTAATTAGGTTTCATAGATTAATACCACCTGAATGAAAATTTATTTAAGTCTAAGTATTTGTAGGTAGTAAATAAGGCTAAAACATGGTTTACATAGTCTAGAAAGCGTTGTTTCTACACTAAAAAGGTGTTTAAAGATCAAAATATTGTTTTAATATATGTTTAAGATCATATAAAGTCATAAATAGGATCAATAATCCTATATAAATAGTTTCTAATGTGAATTTTTCCTATTTGTTAGCTCTCAGGTCTTTAACAGATTATGAAGCCTAAAACAAGGTTTGGAGAATAAAACTCTCTATAAATCCAAATTCAACCTACCAAAAGGTATATAAATTATAAAAAATAATTTATATGGTATTTTAAAAGTATTAAAAAAATATTTTTCAAAGTGGGAAGATCAATATAGAGGGGAACACAATCAAACCTTGCTAATATATGTATTAGAAGGTCTTAAAATCTTTGTTTATGTAGGTAGACTAAAACATCAAGTATATTAATAGAATAAGCCTCATTTTTTGGGTAAATAAAAATAAATTATATATAATAATCCTAATAAAGTCATTGAGTATCTATTATTAGAGTAATAACTCTTTTAGTTAGTGTAATATACCTTGTAAATAAGGCCTAAGGTGTGAGTATTCTAATTTAATGTGACAAACTGAGAAAGAGAAATAGATGAAAAGTTTTTTTAGAGTTAGAACACTTAATAAGAGTTAATAGACCATATTTAAACGTTAGAAACTAATTTTTAATTTAATATCATTTTAATTAATTTTCAAACCAAGATCAAGAACAAGATAGTTTTGTTACAAATAAGACCTACTTGAAGAGAGACTTAATAGAATCTACCTACATAAAAATGTTAGGGATGGAATTGTCTAGATGGTATAATTCAAAACTTACTTAAGATTCTAATTCATAAAATACTATGCAACTCATTAATTTTATCCCAAACATTTATCCAATTTTTTTGAAATGCAATATAGATTTAACTAGCTCTATGATGGATTGGTTCTTCACATTAGCCACAAGAGGCATGTAGGGAATAATATGATCATACCTAGTGACATAGTACCTACATAAGTTTTATAAATAATTTTCTACATGCTTAACCCCATTGTTTATTCAAATTATTTTCATTATTTTACCACTTAACATCTCAAGGAGCACCTCAAAATCTTTGTACTTTTTAAGTACATGTGTTTTCTTTTTAAAAGAAGGATTGAAGTTTCACCTATAGATTCCATAAATGAATTCAAAACATACATTTCTATTATGAGTGAGGTGTTACTCCCCATAATTCTTATATAACTTGCATTCTACATATAAATCATGATCAAGATAAATGTTAAGACACATACCCAACCTGTGTATGAAGAGGATTAAATTACATAAATAAATAAATCTCTATTTATGTTATAGTATAAATAAAAAATTATCTCCTACATATAATTATACACTAAATTAATATTATAATTAAAATGATTAAGAATCTCACATGTTTTGAACATTACACTCAATCTAGGAATAAAATGGAGAAATATATGTTGCATAGAAACACGTTGTAACTCAAACACATATACAAAATTACTATCTCAAATTCTCTAGCCAATGTTGCCCTTAAACAAGAATTTATCAATGACATAATTATATATTTACTTGAGGTTATTCAGGACCTAGAGGTATCACAACATGCTTAATCATATGCAGGGATATTATAAAACAAAAAAAAATATGTTGAATTCAGTAAGAAAAAACCCCAATTTTGGGGTAAAAGACCAATGAGAGGTATCCTAATTCATCTCAACCAACACATATTTTAAATAAACTTTTATCTCATAGGGTTTTATAATTTTAGATCTCTGATTCTTGGTATAATGATTATTTTCTTCATAGTTTTTCATTACACTCAAACATAAGATATGTATTCAATAATCACACATTTGAAACAAATTTTCTACCTTATGGGATCTTTATTCTTTCTTGAACACCCTGAATATATTTTTTATATAAAAAACATTGTAATAATTTACATGTATCATGATCCTATTTTTATATTCTCAAGATGATTATTTATGTAAACAATAGAAATGTAACAAGCTATAAAAAGTATCACTTTCATAAATATTATACTTACATCCTTAAGATGAGTTTTTTAATATCATATAAATATTAACTACAAAACAAATATTTGATGTTCATATAGTAAGGTAGATGAAAATTGGGGTAGCCTAATGCCATTAAACATACATTAGGAATTAATAAGGATAACAAGCGTTTTGAAGGAGATAACGTGTTTAACAGGTAGGTTTTCTTTCATATCAATTATTAATTGAACCATAGACAAACTACCGTTGGGAGAAATTGTTAAAAAAATAGCTTAAGAGTCACTAATGTGTGCAAACACAAGGTCCTGACCTTGATATAACAAAAACTTAAATATAATCCATCGTAATAGAGATATAAGAGAAGGAACCAACACTTAGTGTATTTGGTCATTCCTAGGGTTTTTTAGGAAACATAGACATGGTAGTGTATGGGTGAATAAGATGAATACATGTTTCATCTTGAGGCCCACCAGATGATTTTTACACTTATAATTGTTTAGGTTCCATGAGTGTAAAACTATATTAGAGTATGACCCATTCATGAATAGACATATGGCATGATGTTAGGATTGGAATTCATACAGCCTTAGACCTTCCAATAATTATAGTTTTTAGTCCCTTCAAAAAATAACCTTGAAATACCCTTGAAGGTACTACAACACCCTTTAATGTCTCTCCTAGAAGATAGCTTGAAGTGCCTTAGGAGATACCTTTCTATAAGTTTTCTTCAAGGTATATTTTAGGATACACCTTAAAATACCTTTAAGTGGCTTGTATTCCTTTTAAGTGTACCCTTAAAATTATTACAAGGACATTTAAGGTGTCTCCTAAGATATACCTTCAAGACCATTGTAGTACCTTTAAGGGCATTTTATTACCTTCAAGGTATCTCCTAAGAAATACCTTGAAGGTACTAAAAGGCCCTTCAAGGTATCTTAGGAAATATATTGACCCAAAATATGCCTCTAAAACATGCATTGAAGGTATTATAAGGCCCTTCAAGGTCTTTCCTAGGAGACATCTTGAGATACCTTGAAGGGACTTGTAATACCTTGAAGGTATTACAATTCCCTTAAAGGTATCTCTTAGGATAAATATTCAAGGGTGTTATAGTAACTTCAATGTATATCCTGGGAAATATATTGAAGGTAATATAAGTACCTTTAAGGTATCACCTAAAACATGCCTCTCATGGTATATTTTAATATGTACATTGACCCATAAAATTATACCCATAAAATAGTAAATAGTAATACCTTCATGTTATCAATTAGGAGATATATATTTCCTAAAATAACATATTTTAAAACCACCCTCTTAAATAAAATTCAAATGGTTTAAAATCCAACATATTATATCCACATTTATAAAAAAGAAAGAGATGCATTAAAGTAACATGCAAGTGATACCATAAATATATCACTAACTATACATCTTAGACCTAAAAGGTATTTATTATCACTCCAAATTACACCCTTTTAAGGAGGTTGTTAAGGCCTACCTTCAAGGCTAGTCTAATATGGGAATAATCCAAGGTTATGGGTGACCTACGAATGGGATAGACCTCTAGATTATGGGGCTAGCTCCCCTGGTGAATCTATTTAGGCTTAGTTCACTAAAATATACTATTTCTAGGTTGTAAAGGGATAGAGAGTGTATAAATTAAATATAATCTAATGGGTGGTGGTGCACCAATATGATCATCGATATAATTAATTTGGACTCCTTACGACACTAGTGGACTAAACAAGCACCTAAACAACCATATTCAAAATTTATTATGGAAAAGTTTTTAATGTGGAGGCTATATTAGGTAGATAGAGTAAAAATTCCATGATAATAAGGTCTTATATTGAGATATTAGTAGTCAAATCATACTTCAAACTCCATTACCAACACTTTTATACACCACATAACCTGCATAAGACACCTTATTTAAATAAAGGTGAGAAAAGACATGAAAGGGAGATAAATACATCACATATGCGAAGAAATAAAAGTATAAACACACTATATATCATCATGAAAGAGTTAAAATATTTTATTTATCGGTCCAATAGGTTCATCAAGCACAAAACCAAATAGATTTTCCTCATACCCAAGTGAGGGATACAAATCAAGGCCTTAAGACCTGAGTATATAGAATATTGAAGAGAGAAAGAGATGTATAATGGAATGGATGTGAGAGAAGAGGTCATAAATTAACATATTCAACTCATATAATAGTTACATCAGTTATAATCAGTCCTTCCATACACCTTTCATGTATTGGTATCTTGATTGGCATTATTCAATGGGTTATTGGGCATTCAGATGAAGTAGTGGGGTTTTAATTGACCTATTCAAGGCATGTAAATTCCCAAAATTGTCAATCACTCCTCTAATTATATTTATAAGCTAAAAATGGGGTGTAATTAGCCTCTACAAGGCATTCAACAACCCACTAGTCCTTGTGCATGTTAACTAAGATTGAAACTTCCTTTAACCTTCCATAATGACCATGAAGTGAAATTTTCCAATTTTAATGTATCATTTACAAGGAATGATAACTCTATATGACCCACTTTATATTCCCTCCTATGCCATTATTCTTCTTCTTATTGATCCAAATAGGCCTAGTAGGCTACTAGGCATAGTAGTATAACTATTTGTTCTTGGTTACCATGAAATCATATATTATACATTAATATCATATGAATAAGTGATTTTTAGGTTTGAAAAAACATCATGTACCATGATATAGGCCTTTATGATAAAGTACACTCGTAACCTTGCCAAACTAGGTGACTAGGTTGCCTTCTCTTTCGCATCCTTAGACTGACTATCTGGAGAAGACTTACAAATGAATTTATAGGAAGATTCTTATAGATATTAGTATTTTAGGAGATTAAAAAAGTCCCAAACCTTCACCTCTAATGATTTTTAACTTTCCAAATAGATCTACACCTTACAAACATCATAAAACCTTGAAAAAGTAGTCTTTTCTAATAATTCTCTATAGTGTTCATAAAACTAAGTACCACGAATAGGGTCTATTTTAAGTTAAATTTGTGGTTTATGTGTTATTAGTGTCATTCCACTACAACTAGGTGCCAATTCTTCATCATCTTCTCATTTGGTTCATTCCTAGGGTTTAAGGAGGGTTTTGGATATCCCATCTTAATGATGGTTCATAAAGATCAGACCTTCAATCCTAAACTTATGGTCATGGATGTTTAGTCTATATATCCCCTTAAAAATATTAATAATCATAGGATCACATACATATTATGTGGAGATATGTGAGTGTAATTTGGTGAAGCTTGAACTCTTAATAAGCCTTTTGGACATGGTGACAATCTTAAAAATGATTCATAAACTTTGGAATCCTCAATCCAACTCACTCCATGTAAATATATATCATATGTGTTCCAAAATTCTGCTAAGAGAATATTCATTGAGTCCCATTTTTATGAAATATATGAGCATCTAAAGTGATAACTCAAGTTGAATGCCTAAGCTTTGTAACTTGAATTAGGCTCAAAGATCCAATTCAAAAATTTTATGCTCTATTCTTATTGAAACATTATCCATAGGTCTAGAATCATCCATTATCTTCTATAAATGGTCATGAATTTTATTTTTAAGAGTCTCAATGTGTTTCAACATGGTAGTGTGGTTTAAGGCCTAATTATGGCCTTTTAGACTTAACATGCCTAAATTGAGTATTAGAGGTATAAATGACCTATAGATGAATTTATGGCCTAGATACCATGATAAAACATTTACCATATAACTTTAATCCTTGTTAATTTTTCCTAATTACCGCAACTCCACATTGTTTCCATTTCCTCTCATGAGTCTGCTTTAGGGTCTCACTACTAACTCGAGTGTATGACTATGGCATGGGGTATGAGTAATATATTTATCTATACACTATGGAGTTTATGGAATTATGAAATATAATTCATTGTGATTTCAAGGACTTGTAACATATTTGTTTTTATGTCTATCCCAATTCTATCCCTTGTGCATTTTCATCTTTTAGCCTAAGGTTTATACACACTCAAGCTTGTGTAATGCTTGGGATATAAGTTTAGTTCCTTATGCCTTACCTGAGGCTTATTAGACCTTTTAATATTTTTTATTACCAATAAATAATTCCTTAGGTTTCTTTAAATTCTCATACATTCTTTGAATTTTTCATGCATTCAATTGTAGTATGGACCTATGTGCACCAGTTTAGGCCTAATAGATCTAATGTGATATTAATCTCACTTTATTTTTTGATTATGAGACTATCATCAATTTAGAAAACCTAATTCATCTTCCCCAATTTTTTATTAGTTGTAATTTATCCTTCAACCAATCTTAAATCAATCAAAAGGTCTTTAAATTATACGTATAGGATTGTTTTAGATTTATCTAGGCCTAATAAGCCCAATAGACCATTAGACTATTATGTTTCTTGAACTTGGGTTATCATCACTTGAGACCATTAATAAGTATTATTAACTCATCATATTATTTTTTTTCATGCTTATAACAATCACTTAGACTTGTATATGTCCATCACTCTTGTGCACATGCCTATTTTCTTGGATGTAGGTTCCCAATTAGACCTACTTGGTTTATCAAGGTTCCTTTGGTGTCTTAAAGAACTAATAAATTAGATAATAATTGAGATACTTTGAAATATGTATAACACTCTCTTATAATTATCCCTCTCCATCATCATATAAGGTCTTGGAAACCTTCATATTTTTAACTTGAAATCTTTCTTGTAGGTCTCCTTCTAGCTTTTTTGGTTGTGAATGTGTATTATTAGAGAAAAGGCTAGTGATTCCTTGAATTCCACCACATATTGATTATCCCTTAAATTTTTATTCACTAAATCTCTAAAATTTATTTAAGACCTCATCCCATAGTCAACCTTCCATGTGACTAGTCAACATAGTAGGCCTATATATGTGATTTATACGCCTAGTTGAGTCTTACTTTCCCTTGGATTGAGTATGGTGTGTTTAGAATCTATTTAACCCTAAGTCCATATACCCATGTCATTTCATACATATTTACAACTCTTAAAGGATATTTAATGTCTAAAACATCTCCTTTCTTTAGTAGCTTTTAGTCAACACTCCACCCTTATAACCTATACAAAGGCTTGTAGGTGCTTAAATGAGAGTTAATTTAACTATGTGTGATCCTTTTGAGAGGGGATTTGTTTTTAACTAATTTATTGGATAAAATAAGTATTATTATAACCTTTTAGTGTTATTTCTAACTCCTTCAGACCTTTTTATCTCATCACTCTTTCCATGTCCTTCAACTTATCACTATTATTGTATATATACACTTGGGGTCCTGGCTGAGTTCATTTCTTTTGGACTAAGTTCAAGGTATTGATATTAATTAACCTTATTATATTATTTTTCATTTTTTTAAACCCAATTTTATTCCTTTTTGAGTTTTATCACCTCTATATTCTATTCCAATAGTGACCACCCTATTTGTAATTATGAGGAAGGGTTTTAAATGACTAAGTGATAGTTTAACATTACAAAATAGATTGAATATGGTAATTGAGGGTATAGGAATTAGGGAGAATAAGAGAAACATTAAAATCATAAATTAGGTACATATGTGTTCTAAAACAACTATATGAATATATACACCTATTTTTTCCCCACTTTACAAATTATATAACAATACACATGAAAATTACACTATAAATAAGACTTGAAGAGGATACTTGGATTAATGGTGACTCAAATAAGTGTTTGGATAAGTAATAGGATAAAATTGACTCAAGGTAACCATCAAAAAATAAAATATACCTTTACTTTATGCACCAATATTCAAGAACTTGAGAAACCTATTTGAAGTCTATAGATGAGGACAACATGAAGATTTTATTTGTCCTACATATCCACGCATGTGAACCAAGGGTGGAGGGTGATGTAAGTGTTCTATGAGGACCTTATTAACACACACTAAGTGATGGTTTTTAAAAAATCCTCTAAAATACACCAAAATCATTACATTTCTAACCACTACATAAATTAAAAAGCTTACTAGAGTGCCGAAATTATTAAAATATGTTCATAAAGTATATGATATGAAATTATATAAAAATGATATGAATAATAAGTCAAAAATATTGTATTACTCTACCCAAGATATCAAATTCCCATTTCTTCTCTCTTGTCCATACTATCCACAAACTTTAAATCTTTCCTAGGTTGCAAAGGAGCTCAGGGAAAGAAAGAGGTGAATTTTTGACCTATTTGAAACTATCTAATCATGAAAATTTTCCCAAACATCTAATATAAGCTCATATACAATCCTGACCCCCCTTTATATGATCATGACCATACAAATCTATACAACCTACAAAAATTAGTTGAAAACTCTCCTTTTTCCTAAATTTTATTCATTTTTCCAACCTTGAACTACCATTTTAGGGAAGAGTGAGGGAAAAAATGATTTAGTTGAAATTTTAAATTGGTGGTATGGTGTTCATAAATCTAAAGAGGCATATTTTAGCATGTTTTGGGCCCATTTGGCTACTAGGGACATTGATTTGACTATAAGATAGACCTTTTAAATCTCTAAAATGCCTAGTGATGATTTGGGGACACTTTTAAGGCCTTTATTAAATAATGAAACACTTGAAATATTACCCCTTTCCAAATATTTTATAGTTCATTTGACCAACATGAGGTGTTTAAGTTGTGATTAATGTCCTTTTAAGGGTGAATTAAGGTTGGAATTAGGCTTGGATAAATGAATCATGAATAATGACCTTAATAACATCATTTACCACACTTCATTAATTAAGAAAAGGCTTAGACACCCTTACATCCCATTGGTAATGTTCTCCATTTTGTAAATGGATTAAACATGCATAAAACTATAAGGATTAGAAACCCTAAACCTGTCAAACTACCTTAAATTCTACTAGGAGACCTTAATCTTGCCAAACACTATTTAGACCATATTTATAGTCCCCAAAATCATTTATACACTATATTTCTTACTCAAGGTTCATCATTAGGACCTAATACAAATCACCAATAAACCTAAGATAACCAAGACACATGAGTTCACAAGTAGATTCTATGACTCCTCTAATTATGTTAAAAAGGTTAAAAAATGAGTTCAATAAGGAAAACACCATGTAGAGATCACCCTGTGTAGTCTTAAGTGGGTGTCATGGAAATTGTTTAGTTATATAGGTTGTTATTTGGCCTAATTTCCAATAGTTTCTCCATAAAATACCTCTCAGCATTTCACTAGAGAGATACCTCTCATGGTAACTCTTAAGAGATAAGTTGGCCCTCAAAACCATCCACATAAACATGTAAATAATAAAACACTCAATATATATCCTATAAATCTATTTTATCTTAATCATATGATTTTCAAAACCTATCCCTTACATCAATTTTTACATTATTTCAAACTTTACATTTTAAATCCAAATTTTATAAAATGGGAGAACTTTACAAAGTATCTTCCAAGAGATACCTTTAGAGGTAACACCTATGAGAACCTTCTCAAGGTACAACCCAAGTCACTGAAAATAAAACTCTTAAAGTGACATCCAAGTCACCTAAGATATAGTTTGCAAGATATTTTTAAAAATATACTTAGGCCATCAAATCAATCATTACCAAAAATTAAGTAATACTACCTTCAAGGAATATCATAGATGATAAAAGATGCATTTAAATTATATTTTTTACAAACCCACCCCTTATATAAATTTGACATGACTTAAAATTCAACATCTTGTACTCATATTTAATAAAATAAGATACCTCTCAAGGTAAATATCAAGATATACTTTGGCCCTTAGACCGGACACCATCAACACATAAATAGTACTACTTTCAAGGTATATCTAGATGATATCTCTTGTATCAAAATCATATGTTTCAAAAACCTAGACTTATACCATATTGGTATAAAACATATATGTTTTAAAATCATGGAATTTAAATCAAATTTTTATGATTTCAAAGCTAACATATGCTATCAAATGTTTTTAAAATGTGATCTCAAGGTATCTCTCAAGAGATAGATTGGAATCAAAATTCACAATCATCAATAAGTAAATAGGAATATATTTAGGGTATTTCCCTAAAAATACCTCTTACATTTAATTTTTTTTAGAACTCACCTATTATACATATTGTATTTGTCTTTAGAGTCCTACTACTTACATATAAACTGATATAATTTCAAAGCCAATAACTTCTATCAAGGTTTTATTAAATTGAAGATATCTTTCAAGGTACTGACCAAGATATATGATAAGTATTTACTATGAGAAACCTATCAAGGTGTCTCTCAAGAGACACCTTGGATAAAAAATTCATCACCATCAATAAGTAAACATTGTGTTTACCTTAAAAACATATGTGCATATTTTATTTAAACCTATGAAACTTATGAGATCATTGTCTAATATTTTTTAATTTAGCATTATCTGATACCCTAAAATATATCTTCCAAACATTTAATAAATATTTTATAGTTTATTTATAATTCATATTTATTGATATATAATTAATCACTAGTTAATTATAAATAATCACATAAGTGATATAATATGCAACTTAGAAATTACAAAATATTAATATTGACATCTTTTAAATTGCTTTGTAGAATGTATTTAGGGGAGAATTAAATTCCACCACTTAAAAGGTTTAAAAGGGCCTCAATCACAGGTAATTTTTATATAATATAGTATAGGATACTGAAACTTCAATTAAAACCACATTGACACCTTATATTTTATAGTGGAAAAAAGATTCATGCTAGTGATTGGTATTTAGAGTCATTTAGTCCTTATTATATGTATACAAATATTTATTTTTTTAACACTATATATGGAAAATAATATACTTGAATTGGAATAATCATTACCTATGATAAGGATGAACTTGTAGATGTCATTCAATTCTAATCAGATGTATGGAATGGATAAGAGGAGATCCTCCATCATGATACAATTAATTTTTAAAAATTTACACTTCATAAAACGAAATTGCCAAAAATGAATGTTTCTCTTTATTATGAAACATTTAGGTTTCATTTTAATAGATAAACCTAGTAATGTATGTGTTGAAAGATATATATGATTTGGTCCTTAGAATACAAAATATATTGAAAGATAAAATTAAATAAGGGTAAACAACTTATTCATATTTTTATCATGTAAATATGTATTTAAGTTACCCTAAAAGGATGATAGAAATAACATTAAGTAAAATAAGACAAGCAAGGTTGACTTATTTATTTTTATAATTTACAAAATTATATACTAAAACTCACTTGAATGGAGAAATATAAGATCTAACAAGAGGTTGATACACTTTTATTGGCATAAAATTTAGATTAGACACATAGTGAATTCTCTAAATGGTATATTTCCTCTAGCAATTACACCTTGAACATTCATGTAGAGCTTTGTGAGTTGGGGGATGTTAAAATAAATAAAATAAAATTGAATGAAAGAGGGATAGATACAATAATTAATTAATTTATAAAACATAATGAGGTTCTAATGAAGGATGCTTTGTAAATTATTTTTTATCCAAATAACCCTCAATATGTTATAGAATCAAAGATGTCCTTTAACAAATGTTAGAGGAAAACAATGTAACATTCAAAATTACATATGGAAAACACATAATTATAACACAAAATATAATTCAATCAAAGGAATAATATAATTTCATAGATTTGATAAAGAAAAATGTTATATTAGAAGGTTTGTATTTTTTAAAGTAATTATCCCATTCCATATTGTTCATAAAATATGGAACCAATATAATGAAGCCAATGAAGTAATTTATAAGACTTTATTTTTTAAAAGAGTTTGATTTGAAAATTAGATTATCCAATTGAGGGGTTGAAAAAATATTTAAATAGGGAAAAATAAGATAGGAAAAATACATGAAGAAGATAGGTACTTGTTCACACAAATGAACTACCCAACACTAATTGCACGAGAGAAAATGCCTCCCTTTATGGAACAACACATTTGGGATTATTTTGATAAGGTGTTTTATTTTTTTGAAAGTGGTACTTTACCTTGATTAGATAGACAAGATTTGAATCTTATTGGTACAAAAATTCTTATAAATATTCAAGGGATTTTAGACAAACAAAAAATAGAACTAGAAAAAATATTGGAAACAGAGTCTATTTCCTTTTTAAAAACCCTTGGGTTAAAAAACATGGATAATTGGTGAAAAAACATGAAGATACAAAGTAAAATATTATAAAAAAGTGTAGACTATTTCACCAATCATGATTTAACACTTCCAATAGATAAAATAATGACACCTGAATAAGTAATGGAACACTGTAAAATTTATAGCAAAGGTTGGATGATTTGTGTATCATGAATAAAAATATATAAAAATAAAATTTGGAATCATTAACTCCATATTAAATAAGTATAATGAGAAAATATATAGATAGTGATGGAGGTAAGATTCCAGGGATAGACATAAATTTTCAGCTACCATTATGGCCCCCCATTTCTTTTTCCACCCATTATAGAATATTTTAGTGAAATGTTTATTATTGGTATGAATTTTTATTTGATAATTATTTATATTTTAAATGTCATTGAATATTTTAAGGAAGAAAATATCTGACTATTTATTCAAGATTTAATTGATAAATTTATTATTGGGGATTTAAATGTATTCATCAATCACAAAGTTGACTATTTTCTTGGCATTTAAAGATCTTTGGTAAATTTGTGTGTTACTAATTTTTAATACATCAACAATAAATTTGTAATAATTTTTGGTTGAGATAGTGATGGATTTATTTAGGCTAATATTACAGGGATCAATTTCTCTCAAGATTATACTAATTTTCATCTTGAAGACTTCATCCTCTTATCACAACAAAATAAATTAGAGTAAGTTATTGACATCAGTAAATAAATTAAAAAAAATTAATTTATGGATTAAAATAAAATGAAAAGTTATTTCAAAAATGAGACAGATAACTTTTTATGGGAAAAGACTAATATATACTTTCAACAGTTTAGATACATGTGATGTGATAGGAGTAAATATAGGAGCTAGATTGGTGTGTTCTTATATGTAATTGAAAAGAAATTGATATTTCATTACATAAATTAAATAAAAAATAATTTTTAATTTAATAATTTTATTGCAAATTCATAGGCACCAATACCACAACAACCTCTTCAATTAATACCAGGTGCATACCATTTCAAATTTTTTTCCAATCATACTTTATTTTTCAAAACTAATGTCTTAATAATATTTTGGTGTGTTTCACTCATGGTATTATATGTAAGTTATGAAACCATAATAATGGAAAATAAAATTAACACACATGACACATCACAAGTTAAAGAAGGTAAGATAAGAACATTCAAATTTTCAAAAATCGTAAAGTGTTTATAGAAATTTTTATTTACTAACTATTTATAATACTAATAAAATATTTCATATTCTATTTAGTCTATTTATATCTACATTAAAATAGGTAACAACACAACACTACAACATTATGTATCAAACAAAATAACCCAAGACATAACTCTGCAACTTGATGCCTCTACAAAAATAACACAATGTAAAAATCTACAACAAGACACTTTTTTAAGATACTAATATCAAATAAATTGATGATGAGAATTTTCAGTTACTAATAAAATGTTGTATAACAAATTATATGTAATAAGGAACACAGTGTTGAATCTAGGAGTGAAAATGTATAAACTACAAAAAAGCCAAAAAAAGGTGAAATTTCCTTTCTCTGAATGTGTAATTATACAATTTCATTTACTAGAATATAGAAATTATGTTTTTTTTAAATGTTTGAGAATGATTTATTTAAAAAAATTAAAATTGAATTTTTATTTATGGAAAATATAGGTTGATAATGTAGAAGATAATAAAATATAGTGCATTAACTTGGGCATTGGAATCATTGACAAAATTCTTTTCTCCTATCAAACCCTACACTTTTACACTCAAAACAAGAGATGCATATGATATTTAATTATTTTATAACATAGTTTATAATGTTTTATATGTTACATACTTTTTTTAGTTACCCTAATGTCTAAACAAAATAATTTATCATTGATTATGCTTACATTATTCCTTATTGGATTGGTTAACATGTATAAGTAATTATATTGATTAACATTATATCTATTTAAACCTAGTATTAAATTTAATCAATTCCATTTAATATAAAATTATATCACATGTACTAACTTTAATATGAAATTATGATCATTCAGTTTGAAAACATGTTTAACACCTTGTTGATGATTATTACTTGAATGCATTCTTATTTTGTTGGTAATGAAAGTTTGGTGATTCATTTTGGTACCATTATTTAATATTTGATAAGTTGAGGTAGCATTATTTTTTTTAATTTGATTCCTATAACATGTAATATTGGCATCACATTATATGTAGGTGTCAAATAATATAAAAATATTATTGTAGAAATAAGTGGGTGCATTTTGTTATAAAATCCCCATTGATTAGTTTTATCTTAATCTATTTGATTTTATTGCATATGCTTCTATTTTTTTCATACCTTTATGTTATAATATTATAAAATATAACCTATAAAATTTATTTAAAATAAATTCAAAAAATATATTTGAATTATTTTGTTGAGCCCCATGTTATGATGTGAGATTGTTACAATGTGGAGGAGTTCTCCAGGCTCCCCCATTCCCAATCACAATATGAGAACAACCCTAGGATATGGGTATCTTATAATAGGTTTGAACCTTCAAATAAGGCCAGATTACTTATAATGAAGCACCTAAACTAATGTTGTTAAAGGGAAAAAGGGTTAGAAAGGGAAAAATGGCTCCTAAGAAGGCTAAATTTTGATAGACCAAATAAAAATGGGAAACTCCCATAACCTTGAACACACACTTTGAGTCAATTGGAAAAATTTGAGTATCATTAACTTGTAAAAAACTAAGATGAAAAATACCTTACTTTTGAGTGTTGATGGTAGGTGGGTTAAGATGCTCAATTTTTAGCTCTCTTGTCTTGCTCCCTAATGGATGAAATGGAACAAATATGTCTCCAATGTAGACATACTAGTCCATTTCTTCAAATATTTCTCCATGATGGAATATAGGATTACCTATAACCTCCTCATCTGATGGCTCTTTTAAAAATGAAGGTGGACTATCTAGGCTTATGTAAAAAAGATCTAAGTCATCCTAAAAGGTAGCTTCCTCTTGGTAATTTGGGATAATGCCAAATTCATCACCATCCTTATTTTTCTCACTTTGAAAGGAACCATATGGTATCTCATAAACCTATCCAAGGTTCAAAATGTCATGTTCTTATGGATCTAGATCTAACCATTCTCCTTCATTATTGAATAAATTAGTACTATATTCAATAAATAATAATTCATCTTGAGACTAGTTGGATTCCTAAACCTAATTTACAAGTTCATTTTCATGCTCTAGAAGAGGCATATGTTGGTTTAGAACCTATATTTGGTCTATGAATTCATGGTACAACTATTACCATACTTCATCATGATACTCCTTTTTATATATTTCTTCCTCATCTTCATCCTTACCCCTACCAAATATAATTTCCTATAAAAAATCAAGATCCCCTTTGCTTTCAATGGTATCATGAATACACCTCCCTTCAAATATGAAGGCATCAGTACTACCTTTAGGCTCTAATTCATTAGTGTAAAATCCATGCCATAATAGTTGGCCCAATCCTAGTTTCTCCTCCTCCAAATGGAATGGACTACCTATCATGATATCCTCATCATATACACTTGTGTTGTCTTATTAAGGTTCACATATGCTTATAAACTCATCTATTATTTTTGAAATAGGTTCGTTATCTAAGAGGGAAATGGTGGGAGGGTGAATAAGTTCACCTTGGTTATAGATTAAGAGAGTATCCTTCTAGATAAGGACTTTTAAGGCTCTCTTTGGTGGATCTTGGGAGAGGGATATAGAGTCAGGGAAATTTTGTATATCAAGTTCATTGAGCTAATCTAACACTTCTTTTTCTTGAACTGGTTCTTAGACTACCTCAGTTAGTACTTTTTATCTCTTCTTTGTACCCTCCTTGATTAATTTCCATGAGGATAAAGCATAAAGCTTGGCCACCTTCTCATTTTATTGAATGGCTATGGGAGAGGGTGGCTTCAGAATAGAGGGTATGACATATTCATGGTCATTAATAGAGGAGAAGATCTAAGATGGGATGGCTTCATGTTCTTTAGCTGAATGGTTTTTAATGATTTATTTGGATCTTGATGAGGATGATACTTGACAAGGCTGACTAGGGGTTTATATCTGAGCATAATCAGGAGTAGGAAAGGGTATTTGGGGTCTAGGTTTGGTTTATCTCTATCTTAATAACAATTAAAAGTCATTTTCCCTCTTGGCTTGGTCTTGCCTAACCAGGTACTCTTCTTGAAACCTTAACTCCTTCTCATGAATATAAGCTTGGTGTTCAAGATTATATTGTTTCCTATAGTACTCTTCTTCTCTATCAACCTATATTAATTACTTTTCAAGGTCAATCCATATCTCCTTAAGGCTCTTATTTGGTTGACTAGAGAGAGGAAAATTTTGACAAGGATGATACATTAAATCTTGAGGGCCACTTAGGGTGAAGCCATGAACATTGATAAATTTATATGAAGGATAACAAATTAAATAACAAGAATTTTGATCAAATTGTGAATTATACATACCAAATAATGGTGATTAGGCACATGTGCCTATAATACCAGCTGATGTTAGTAGTGGAGTCACCATTGGTATTTGTAAATGTGCTATAAAGGTTGATTACATTGAAAGGTAACAATAAAAACCTCTTACTAAGATGTAAAATGTATTAGAGTCCCATTGATCATGAAAAAAACTATTATGATGTGATCTTTCACCCTTGAGGAGGAGTTCTTCAGGATCCTCCACTCCCAGTCACAATATGGGAACAACCCCAAGTTGTGGGTATCTTATAATAAGGTTGAACCTATAGAGAAGGTCAACTTCCTTCTAATGAATCAACTAAACTAATGTTGTCATATTTAAAGGGTTATAAAGGGTAAAATGGCTCCTAAGAAGGCTAAAAGATGATGCATAAAATAAAAATGGGAAATCCCATAAGTTTAAAACCATACTAGATATGTAAAAGACAATGACATCTCATACAACCTCACAATTTAGCTTAGTGCATAAGTGTTTCATGGGATAGGTTTAGGTAGAAAACTAATCCAGACCTAAAATAACTTGAACACACCCTCAAGGAGGTCAAAAAGGAGGAAAATGGATGAGGATGATTCTCCTTCACAATGTCATCTACACAAGTCACTCAACACAGATCCAAAGCAAGAGATAGGTAAAGAAAATATTTTACTACATAAAAAGGTAGTTATTAAAAATTATTGATAGGTTTTAGCCAAATAAAGATGATAATATTTTAGAGATCCCCTTGCCCTTCAAGATCAAAGAGACCTTGTGAGATTATAAAATCAAAGAGAGAGGGAGAGAGAGATTACAAAATGGAAAAGAATGGGTAATATATAAAAGGGGAGACGAGAGAAGAGGAACCATGTTAACCAAGAAAAATCAATGAGTTTCCACTTTTTGATGAATGCTACACCACCCATAATCCAACCTAGACTATCCCTTCATCAATAAGTTAACCTGTATTTATTCTAGTTAATCTTCAAGTTCTTCTCATTGGTTGAGAAATACAATAGAGGATAAGAGTTTGTTTTGTAAATGTTGAGTCATGATCATTTCAAGGAAGAAAGAGAATTAAGTTATAAACAACATTAAATTCTCCAATTATACTCTCAAATACCCAAATCCTCTAGCTTTGATCTCCTATTCCATCTCCCACTTACTTTCATTATGAGGACAAAGTCTTCATACCTTGAATCTAAACATAGCCATATCATGTCTACTTTGAGTGGATATAAATACCTACTTGTCGAGGATGTGGACACTTTAAAGGATGAGACACCTATCCATAACTTTTTTACATATACACATACTCCATCTTTAATATATATTTACTATAGATTGAAAACCAATCTCATAAATTGGTTTTCCTAGAGCTATCATGTCAATGAGAACTGACAGGCTGTATATTCTCATTCCTAAAATATATTAGGTTTAAAAAACATATTATGCCTCTAAATTTTAATGGAAATGGAGCTTCACCATTAATAACCTTGAAATTTTAAATACATCTCATGCTTAATAGTGTTTGATAGTACTCTAATGGTAGTATATGCCTTTTGAAACATTTCTTTGGTTCAACCTCAACCATATGTTTGACCTCTACTTAAAGTCTCATGTCTTAAACTGTCATGTCCCCTTTTTAGTTGACATGTGCAGAGTAGATGATTAGCCTATTATGCGACCCTCGTACGCTGATGAGATGGATAGAGGGTCTTGATGGAGCTGGGCTTGGCTTTCATTTGGGCTCTTTCGGACATGAATTAAAGGAGATATTAATATTTGATTGATTTAATCAAATATTAATTATTTGGTCTAATTTTAATTAATTATTAATTATTAATTATTTATTATTGGGTCTAATTTTAGGATCCTCATTCTAATTTAAGAATTGGTCTAATTTTAAGACCCTAGTTCTAAATTAAGGAAGCCCTAAGTCTAATTTAAGGGAATCTAATTTTAGCAAGCACACCTTTGGAAGGGTATAAGAATCTCTCATGGGAGAGAGTTTGTATTGATGATTATTATTTGATATTGATTCTTGTTAAGAAATTCTTCTGTGAAGACTGAGCCAAGGGTTCCAGGATTCCAATTGCATTGAAGAACGTCAACTCTTCATTGTGTGTGATTCAGAGGTTGTGAAAGATAACCAATCTATTGCCAAATTGAGAGATAACTTCACCCAAAAGTTATCATAGTATTACAGGTATTTGAGAGATAACTTCACTCAGAAGCTATCACAAGGGTTTACAGGTATTTTCATTATTTTTGGGTTTTCATTCAAGAATTATCCAGATATAGATCTTTTGTATTAGCCCATAATTCTACAGATCAGGATCAAGCATACAGGTGGTGCTATATCAGCGGCCGTACGAATTCTGTATAGATCCGTGAAAATCCATACGCATCAACAGAAAGTTTAGGTACCGACATCAGCAAATAGATACTTACAGAGACCGACATCGGTTGACATATCACCGACATCGGTGAGATAACGACTACAGGTCGATCGACGATGGCAGTATAACTGACGTCGGCGATTGTGTTTTTTTTAGACAGCAGGCTGAGACATACCAAATTTAGAATTCTTTCCTAGTTTGTGGAATATTTAGGCTATTCAGGCCGTACTTTCAATATTCTTTATATACTTGACAGAGGAACTCTATTGTAAGCTTATGAACAAATAAATAAGAATTTATACTGTGATTTATTTATCTATTTGAAGATATTTTGTAGAAATTTAGATAAGCAATTTGGAGCTTTTGTTTTGATATTCGAAGGGATATTACAGTGGTATCAGAGCTAAATCCTGCCATCCTGAGGGTTTGAAAATCTTATGCAGCCACAAGAGTTGGGACCACACAAGTATAACACACGCAGTAGAGCTTTGCTTGAAGGTACCCAATTGTTAGGATAGCAATGGATTATCATGAGTGACAGACGTGAGGGTAGCCCACCCAGGGGCCACCAACATAATGATGATTTAGGTATCAGAGAAACCTATCGTGAGATGACATAGGCACTACAGGCACTAACTACTATGATAAGGAAGATGAACCCACCTAATAGACAGAATGGGGACCAAGGTGATAATAGAGATGTTACAATTAATCAGAGACCCCAACAGGCCCACTCTAGAATAGTGGATAGACCTACATGTCCTATGTTTTTGTAATAAGAACCAGAAGTTCCAGTAAAGGAGGAGGCAGGAGATTCCTCATTTGCAGATGTTTACCTGGCTATAGATGATGAGTGGAACTTATTACCTCCTCATGTTCATGAGAGGATGACCTTTGATCATTTTGTTAATCTAAGGAGAGAGCACTACAGATTGGTTAGACAGGATAGGAGACCTAGACATCAGAACAATGATCTTAAGCATGCTACAAGTAGGCTCACACTTGCGATGTTCAACGGAAGTGGTAAGGTCACAGTGTAGGCATGGATTAGTAAGTTGGACACCTTTCTCACATTGCGTCCGATGGCCGAGGAAGATGCTATCAGATATGTGACACTACATCTTGAGGGGGTAGCTCATGATTGGTGGTACCACGGGATGGTGACACTCCATCATGATCAGATAACTTCTTATCAGGAGTTTGTGGATAGGCTGGTAGAGCATTTTGACAGGAGGGATCCAAAGTCCTATTTTTGAGAGTTGGCACAGTTGTGCCAAAGCGGCAGTCTAGAGTCTTACATTGGTGACTTTTAGAAGTTATCAGTTATGGTTCCTGACATTTCAGAGAGGTGACTAGTAGTACTCGTCATGGAGGTATTAACAGAACCATTGAGAGGTTGGATCAAAGGCTTTGATCCTCCTTCATTACAAGAAGCTATGAAGAAGGTGCAAAGTATGGAGATGGCAGCCCCATCAAGTAGATCTAACTCCAGAGGTACTTCTTCATCTAGAGACCATAAGCACTCTAACGGGGATACAGAGAGACCAGATTTTAACATAGATAAATTTGGGGTTAAAAATGATTCAAAAGCCAATCCAACAACACCACCTTTGGATCGTGAGGCACTTAATGAACTATGCAAGAAGAATCTTTGCTTCTACTGCAAAGGTCCATATGATATCCATCACGATTGCCCTTTGAGGCCTAAGGGCAAAGCAAATCATGTGATGTGGGCATATTATGAGGATGTGGAATCAGAAGATTCTGAACAGCAGGATAGTTCTGAGGAGGCAGAGGCTTTAGAGCCTAAGATAGATGCAGATTTAGAGCTTCATAAACAGGAGGCACACCTATCTAGCATTCAGTCGGATGAGTCATTCAGACGCCGTGGAGTTTTGGTAGGGAAGAAGGTTACCACCCTTCTTGATACAGGAGCCACACATAATTTCATAGATGCTAGATTTGTGGAGAAGCGTGGACTCACTACCAAAGATTTTGAGGGCATTAGAGTTAAGGTAGCTGATGGTCACACTCTTAGGTGTGAGCGTATGATTAGAGACCTCCCATTGTGCTTGAACAACTATGAGTTCAAGGCTAATTATTTTGTAGTGAACATGGGGGACATAGAATTAGTCTTGGGTATGAAGTGGCTTCATTCATTTGAGGAAGTTACTCTTCATCTCAAAGATATGGAGGTTCATTTTGAGGTTGATGGGAAAACACATATTCTTAAGGCAATACGGGGCAACAGCTTCAAACATATGTTTTTTCATCGGATGGAGAATCCTATACTACATGACATGATAGAGTGCGATGATGAGTGCACATTGGCACCAACACAGGAGAGATATGAGGATGAGCTTTGTCTTGAGGTGAGTTCCGTTCAAGAGTTAGCACATGTGGTAGAGTCTCAGCTTTCTGTTACAGGTGGGTCACATGTTGATGATGATATGCGTACAAAAGACAGAGGTGATGTGACGCCATTAGATGAGAGTGGTGATGGACAGGGCCTAGAGTTTGTGTTGGTTGACAGCACTATAGATCGAGACTTCATTTGGGATCCAGGTGGATTGATTGGTCTATCATTCAGCGATTGCTTGAGGGCAAGGAATTTCAGGAGGGGCGGATTGTCATGTCCCCTTTTTAGTTGACATGTGCAGAGTAGATGATTAGCCTATTATGCGACCCTCGTAGGTTGATGAGATGGATAGAGGGTCTTGATGGAGCTGGGCTTGGCTTTCATTTGGGCTCTTTCGGACATGAATTAAAGGAGATATTAATATTTGATTGATTTAATCAAATATTAATTATTTGGTCTAATTTTAATTAATTATTAATTAATTATTAATTATTAATTAATTATTAATTAATTATTAATTATTAATTATTTATTATTGGGTCTAATTTTAGGATCCTCATTATAATTTAAGAATTGGTCTAATTTTAGGATCCTAGTTCTAAATTAAGGAAGCCCTAAGTCTAATTTAAGGGAATCTAATTTTAGCAAGCACACCTTTGGAAGGGTATAAGAATCTCTCATGGGAGAGAGTTTGTATTGATGACTATTATTTGATATTGATTCTTGTTAAGAAATTCTTCTGTGAAGACTGAGCCAAGGGTTTTAGGATACCAATTGCATTGAAGAACGTCAACTCTTCATTGTGTGCGATTCAGAGGTTGTGAAAGATCAGCTGATCTATTGCCAAATTGAGAGATAACTTCACCCAGAAGTTATCATAGTATTACAGGTATTTGAGAGATAACTTCACTCAGAAGCTATCACAAGGGTTTACAGGTATTTTCATTATTTTTGGGTTTTGATTCAAGAATTATCCAGATATAGATCTTTTGTATTAGCCCACAATTCTACAGATCAGGATCAAGCATACAGGTGGTGCTATATCAGTGGCCGTACGAATTCCATACAGATCCATGAAAATCCATACGCATCAACAAAAATTTTCGGTACCGACATCGGCGAACAGATACTTACAGAGACTGACATCAGTCGACATATCACCGACATCGGCGAGATAACGACTACAGGTCGACCGACGACGGTAGTATAACCGACGTCGACGACTATGTTTTTTTTACACAGCAGGCTGAGACATACCAGATTCAGAATTCTTTCCCAGTTTGTGGAATATTCAGGCTATTCAGGTTGTACTTTCAATATTCTTTGTATACTTGAAAGAGGAACTCTATTGTAATCTTATGAGCAAATAAATAAGAATTTATACTGTGATTTATTTATCTATTTGAAGATATTTTGTAGAAATTCAGATAAGCAATTCGGAGCTTTTGTTTTGATATTCGAAGGGATATTACATAAACTCTTAATATTTTCACTTGATATTGATCTATGTTTCTAAAAATGTGCCACCTATCAGCTCTTAATTCATTCTCAAGATTCTACTATCAGCTTGGCTAGTTTCCATGCTTACTCCATCGATTAGCTTTCTTGTGCACTATTGGATCTAATTTCTCATGCACCATTCTATCCTTAGTTTTATTGAATGCATGTCATTGATCTTCCTTATAGTTTATTAAATGTGTACCATTAGATCCTTTAGTTCATTGAAATAATGCCACTTGTTATCCCTTTACTTAATATCAAGATCCTCTAACTTTCTGCCTCTAAGCTTGTTATTGATTTATGAATGCATGATCGAACACATGCCATTGGATCTTTAGAACCCACTAAATAGCTAGATCATAGATCATCACTAGATCTCAACCTAATCTCACATGATCTTAACACTTTTAGCTTCTCATTTATTCTTAGGATCTATTGACCTTTTGATTGTGAACTCATCATTGATCTAATTTTGTATGATTAAACACATGTCATTAGATCTGATGGATCCACTAACTCTATTAAAAACCACTCACCATTAGATCTAATCTTAGCTTCCAATATTTTGACACTTTGTTTCTCCATTTTCATCCTTGGATCATTTGAATTCAAATACCTATTTTATGAGGCTCAAATTTGACATATACATGTGGGTCCCACTCTACAAGTTCAAATTTAAAGACCTATATCTTGCGATAGTAATATTATAAAGATAAAAAAATTTTAAAGCATGATTTAAGAATGAATAAATTAATGTCCATGTTATATTTTAATCTAAGAAGATTTCTAGGTATACTTATAAAATGCACAATCACGATAATCAGTCCATTTCGTCATGATGTTTGAGACAATCTAGCTCTTTAAATCTTTCTTTTGCTATCTTTTGATTATTTATGGGTCAAAAACTCTACTTAGTTTCTTTATCTAGGTAGAAGCTTGGTATGTGGGACAAAATTGACCAACACCTCCATATATATTTTTAGGTATTTCATCATGGCACACACTAAAAATATATTTCTCAAAATAATGATGGAAGTACCTCTAATTTTTTAATTTAAATTCTTATTTCATTCAAATATGAAAATACTATCTAAAGGCTCTAAATTTTAAATAATATATATTTATTAAATTAATTTCTATTACATTTTAAATATATTTATGTTATCCACATCTCATCAATAATGATGATTTGTATTTTTTCCAAAATATTATCAAGAGCTCAAGTTTCATGTTACTTAACGTGTATTTATTTAAAATTAATGATACCACTAACATATAAAACATTTTTTTTGAATATTTCCATGTTATATTTATTAAAATATAATACTATAAATTATTTATTTCTTTTTAACAATTTGTACACATTTCAAATTAGGTGCTAAAACTAAATTCTAGAAAACTATTGATTTTAAGGTTGGATGACTTATTAATTATTGTGTATAATCTAAAAGATATGAAAATATAAATTAAGGGAAGAAAATAAGATTTTATAATATAAAATATGTCATACTACATTTGATAACATTTCACATAAACTTTTAAGGTGGCATTGCAGTCCTTTTCTCACATTGGCCTTTAGCCAATGATAGAGGACAATCATTTGAGGCAACTCCTTCAAGCCATGGATTACACAAATTTAGATTTCATGTTTATTTTGGGGAAACATTATTATAACCCCTTCAATATAAACATAAATAAATTTTATGAGGTTATTTTTAAAGGGACCTTTGGAGATGTTTCTTCAATTAACAACATGGTGTTCATTTATTGTAAATCTTAAAATTGTTTGGTTATGAAACAAAATTTAAAATGAGTAATTTTCCTTCAAGTAGATATACTGGAAATGAAATTTCAAAACAAAATAAGGATTGGAGAATCAAAATGATGTCTATTATTACATTCTTGGGATAAATCATAAAATCCATGCCAATAATTGTGAAATATTATTTAGAAAAGTTAGATATTAAAAATATGGTTATAAATTCACCATATGATTCTTTCAAGTGTATTTATTTATTATTAACTATAATTTGAATAACATTATTATTAATTTCATACAAATCACTTTCAAATTATTTCAAATTTAGTCCAACATTTTGTAAAATTATGGATTTAAATTAGAAATACTTTGTTGTTATTTTGTGCAACTTATTTGTAATGAGCTTAATTTATTCCAAATATCTCAGTTTAGCTTAAAATATTTGTAAGCCCATATTGGTCTAAATTACTCAAAAAAAAAATCATATTTACTTGGATGTTGTTTATTTATACTAATATTAGCTTATTTATATTTTGATGTTGTTTATTTATATTAAAATCAACTTATTTTTGATAAATTTCAATCCAAAGCATTTTAAAAAAATTTCAAATATACTGATTTTAAAACATAGTTAAATTTATTTCAATATATTGATTTTACATTGTAAATAATTTCCCCTCATTCCAAATTCATTTAATGTTTACACTTTATATATAATGAGCGTTGGATTGAAATAATTTAGACTTATTACAAATACATTAGATACATGTGGTTTATTTGTAATAAGTCTAGCTAATTCTTGATAAAGTCCAACTTATTTTTGATAATTTTTTAGAAATTAAACTATTAATAAATCCATATTATTTTAAATATTTTGGACATTACAAATATATTAGATAGATGTGGTTTATTTGTAATAAGTCTAACTAATTCTTGATAAAGTCCAATTTATTTCAGATAGTTTTTCAAAATTTGGATTACGAATAAGTTTATATTATCTAAAATAGCCATTCTATTATTATATATAGTTTTGACATGAGATATATCTAAGGTACATATTATATGAAACATTTTCCTAATATTTCAAAGTCCAAATCAGTTTCAATTTCTAGAATTCTTTTATGAACTTTTACCGTATCACAATTTTTATTTCGTATTAATGCCTTGAAGGCTTTTATGAACTTTTATTGAGCCAATATAATATAGTAGTTGCTTTACATTTTGGTATGATTGAGTTGATCAAATAACTCAATATTTCTAAGTTATCAGGTTGGATTTGATCATCTAACCTCATAATGTTATAAATATCATTAGGTTGTGTGATTAAACTAATCTCAACTGCCAAGTGGTAACTAACTTTTTGATCCAAATTTGGGGCATGTGTCATCCAATATATATATATATATATATATATATATATATATATATATATACACACACACACACTTTAAATATTTATCTATATTTATCCTAATCTTCATTTTTATATCATTACAATGATTCATCTTTTACAAAACAACTTGTGAATGGGCAAGGTAGTTGCATCGACACATAGGTGTAATCTTGATTTAAATTTTTTTATAATATCGGAGTCTTATTCCTAATTTAGTTAAGGGTCTACAAGAAAAAATTAGTAAATAATATTGTAATAATTATAGTACTAATTTGTATAATTTATTGTCTTTTTAAAACATTGTAAAAATAATAGTAAATGAGGAGAAATATAACTTATGTTAAACATAGCTGAGATACCTAAGACAAAGGCTAAAACTGGATGTGTAAGACTAGGACATTATCATGAAACTAGATCTAGATTTTGCTTAGTGAAAGGATAAAAGTTCCAAAAATAGGACACTTCATGGTTTGACATTATATTCCACTCCTATAACTATTGTCTAAACTAGTCATAGAGATATAAGTTTTTTGGGTTTTGTTTTCTATCCATATATGAGCCTACCTATAAAATTTTGAGTCTTAAATGTCAATAGAGCTCCTTGTAGATCTGATTTAATCTTAAAGCCCTATATTTTAATATGCTTTGATAAAACTTGAGAAGGAATAGGGGCTAGTGTGTATAAGATGTACTAAAAATGTATCCACACCCCTTGTGTGGGTATGTTGCCTACATACTAATACTCTGAAGAGGGATCAAGCCATATGTAATTCTCCCACTTAATGTGCTTTATGAAATAGTGTAATATAGATACAAAAAATTTTAATTGGGTGTGTTTGAGGTGTCTAGGGACTAGTGTGAGGATTTGGATATGCTTGTAGCTATATTATATGGATGTATGTAAAGAATAGGTAAATTTGCCTTAGTGGTTTTCTTGTATTCTTGATTTTATAGAGATATACTAGTCATGGTTCAAATGTATTCATGCTAGGATGACAAGATGAAGGATAGGAACCAAAAGGAAATAACTATTGGAGCTCAAAATGTAATTAGATAAGAGCACCAAAATATGACACCCTAGGTTTTGGTGGTATAGTCCAAGTTGGTTTCTCCTATCCTACAAGTTCAAGATTGGGGGAGATAGGATTAGCCTAGTAAATGGTGCCTAGATGAGGTGGATGACCATTTGAATAGCTTGGGATGAATAATAATAAGAAAAATGGTGTCTATAAGGGTCATGAGAGCATGAAAGAAAGACATATGGGTTGGGTGTCATAATCCATACTCAAGCTACCACTTTTGATATTTTATTATAAGAATACAATGAAGCAAAATACTAGAATAAATAAAAAGTAGAAAGTATACCTAAACTTAATTACAAGGGTGAAGCTCATGAAGTTGTGTGATGTTAGGTGTGTATAGAGAGATCATGTCATGAAGTGTAGATATATTGTGATGATAAGTGATGATGGCTATGTGATGAATGATTGTGTACCAATAGTAATAATGCAAATGGAGTTAAGTTCTCAATTCCTTTGGAGTGACTCAAGAATGCAAAGGCTATCCCTTTGGCTCCATCATCACCCACTAAGTGAAGCTATGTGATCATGCATGTGTTAATTGATGTTTGGAATATGTGTCCAATCCATTTGAGTAGGTGACTCAAGAATACAAAGGCTGGATTGTCCTTTATCTTCATCATTTCCCCATGAAGTGAAGTTATGAATTGATAATAGTATGAATGTTTATCATATGATATGGCTCTTGAAGCCCATGAATGCTACGTAATATAATAATGTAGCATGGATAATTGAATGTGTGATAGAAACTAGGCCACTCTTGGCCACTCAAGAAGGGTAGAGATTAGGCTTGTATGAAAGCCACTCTAAAATTAGGCAATAGGCTTATATGGAAGCTACTTGGGAATAATTCCAATCACCTATAGATGTAATAAGGCATATAATTACTGAGAATACATAATTAATACCATAGACAATAAAGAAGAGAAAGAAAACATTCCATGGACTTTAACCCCAATCATTGGTGTCTATAACATATATTCTAATCTAGAATTTATACTAATTATCGTATCTAAAAATGGAAGTGAGAGACATCATGTCATGCATGATGCCCCTTATATATGGATTCTCTAATAAAACTTGTATTAAAAATACTAATTTTGAATTGAACTATTGCTGACAAAACTATAATTGGTCTTACCTTTCTATCTATTTTTGGAAAATTTCATTTTTTTGTTGTTTAGATAGGAGTGATAAAATAGGATACCCTATTGTCTAGTTCTATATTCAAAACTTGGAACTCTTGTCCTATGCTGATTTTGAAGACTGTTCTATAATTATCACTATTTGTCTAGTCTATTCTACCTAGTTTAAACTTGAATTGCTATTCTGGGTGTTCTAAAAGCTGATTTTGACCAGTTATAGGCTCTTATCTTTGTGACAAAAGCCCTATTTATTGCCCCCTCTTTTAATGGTAAAAATTTAGAACCTGCAATGACTACCCTCAGAATAAAGAGTCCTACAAGTGTGTTATGTTTCAAAAATACATGATATATCAATGATAATTGAAAATATGTCTCAAGATAAAGTATAGTTTATAATGGATATTGTTAGATCAATAGGGGTATGCCTAGATAGATATAACAATGTAATATCATGTGTATTATAGTGAAATAGAACTAGAAGTCTGGTTAGTTTTTAGTTTTCAAGAAGGGATGGAAAATGATGTCCATCATGACATATAATAAAGTAAGAGAATTCATGATGTGGATCATGGCATTGAAAACAATTGAGAATCAAACAAGAAAATAAGCAAGTAAGGCAAGAAGCAAGAACCATACAAAAGTGGTCAATGGGCCAAGAAAACAAAGGGCATGGGCACATGTCACTCAAACTAGAAAGAAAGTGTCAAAGGCATGTTCAAATGCTACATACACATAAAAATGAAATAATGAAGGTTGGAACAAGGGCCATAGGCACATATAATATTACAATTAAAGGACATTGGCAAATATCATAAGGCACATCAAATATACATAATAATAATTAGGAAATATGATCATATCTAGTTATGCAAATTAAGAAAGGATAGCATGTAAATACTTAAAATACAATCTCATATAATTAATCAAAGTAAGAAGTGAAAGTATACAAGACATGTAGTACAAGAGTAGTATATGCTAAAAAATACACAAATTTTATATACTAGTGAGTGTCGATAGAGTAATATGTGTAAGATATTATGTAATGTACATCAAGATGATAACTAAAGTGTGTGGTGTAGGAATGACATAAATTGGATGGTGCAGTTATGTAAAAGCCCCTAGTGGGTAGATATATCGATATGTGTCTCAAATTTATGAAGTAATATGCCCCATCAATGGGTAAAGTGAAGCAATTACGGATCTATAAGTCACTAAAAACACTCAAAGAAGATCAAGTGAAGCATGGTATTGTAGATAAATCATTAAACAATAGCATAAAATAGAAAAATATAAGTCTAGAATGGTATTACAAATGTAAATCATGGATAATGCATATAATTAAAATGTTTTTCATATTTTGAGTTATTTGAATGTTTTTGGTATTTTGATATATTGTATTATTTTTGATATTTTTGAATATAATCTATGTAAAATTAATCATAAAGAAACTATGTACAAGTAATTAAAAATAAGCTATGTACAAATAATTAAAAAGAAATGATACTAACCAATGAGTCTTATGAGAGACTCCCTATCATGGTATCATGTATCAAGGAGAGGGATTTTGCATGATCATGAAGCACAATGGAGAGGCTAACACTATAACTCTTAAAGTTGTGTATGTTTTAAATTCTCTAAAATCTCTATAGTGGAAACTGATTGTGGGTTCCCTATCTAACTCTAAAAAAAGGATGCAACTATGGGGTTATTAGGGACATATTTTGTGGTAAGAGAAACTCTCTAAACATTTGTTTTATGTGTAGAGGTATGAGACCTCAATAATAATATCCTGGGTGTGCACACTATAGATAAAAGCTATCTAAAATTCTAAAACTATGGTTTCTCTAAAAGAGGCCACTATAGAAGTTTATGAACTCTCTATTCCAGTAATGGAGGCCTTTAACCATGTATAAATATGAACTAGAGTAAGAAATGTAACTAGTGATTGTAGAGTAGGAGATGGCTCTAAAGTGGGGAGTGGTAACCCATATGGAACTCTACCAACTATAACAACCTAATTAGCTTGAATGAATTTCATGCATTTGTGAACTATAAAAGGTACTGCATGAAGTTTTTGAATTCATGGTCAACCAAGCAACATAAAAAAAACTCCTTCACTAGGAATAATAGTAAATGTTGTGGTCACATGTATTAGACTAACCTATAGAGGAAGTATAATCTCACCCAATGAATTATGTATGTGCCTACTAAATATACTGATAACTATGGCCATCAGGGTAATATCTTTCTCTAAATATCCTAAATGTTGCAATAATGTTATAGTGCATATCTTCACACTAGATCCATTGTTTATGAGAAAACTATTAATAAGATCATTATGAATGAAATTTATAATAAAGAGTGCATGATAATCTGAATCATCCTAAACTACCTCTTGCTCTGAGAAGGAGATCGAAGGTCTAGCTAAAACTCTAGAATTATACACACCAATCATGTTGCTAAAAGGATGTGACTCAACTAAATGTGCCCTATATGTAGCTAGTGTTGAAAGTATATGATATACATGGTGAAAACCTTATGTTTCCCCTATCTCTTATTTATAATGCTATGGAAAAGGATATGAGAAAATTTTTAGATCCGTATCTTGTGTTTTATTTTCCTATAGAGGCTCAACTCAAGTGCCAAGATCAATAAGATTTCCATATATCAAGTCTTGTATCTTTTGTTTAAAACTAATGCATCTATTTTTTGTGTGTCCTAATTCACTATGAAAGTTACCAAATGCATTTTGATCATATCCCTATGGGAGAGGCTTTATTGGATCAACCTCTTGAATAAGAGGGAAAGATATGATATTACATTCCAAAAGTTATTGTAAAACTCTAGCTGGAAAAATTGGTAGATTGGTAAAGGTTCAATGAGGATGTGTTAATAAAACCACTCATTGAGGGGGCTCTAAAACTACATTGACTATAGGTTGATTTTGACATTTTTTATAATTGACCTTAACTTTGTATGGGACTTTGTTGTTACTCTTGTTTTTTGTTTTTGATATACTTGTGTACTTGAGTTTTCCCATTAAAATTAAGTTTACTTCCCTTTCCTTTATTTTATGACATAACATATTGAAATAAGAGTACCTTTTGAACATTATTGATTCATAAAAAGCTAGTAAAAGACTCTATTTGAAGAGATCTTATAACTCTTGATCGGCCATGGGCTAGTCATCTTATCCAAGATAGTCTTATATCAAAGAACATAATATGTGAGAAGCTCATTTGACCTTTGTTTCTATTGTGAAACTTGGGCATATGAAACCTTATCATAAATGTTAATGCTAAAATGAGATAGGAACATGTCGGCTAAAGGATTGAATGCATTGACTAGTTGATTTGGTAGACTATAGAATAATTATAAAGCATAATCCTTTAGACTCCATGGAAATATATTGGTTAGTATCAAGTCATTTGGCACATAGTCCAAGCATGATACATTAACATCTCTCAATTATGTCTCTAGATCATGTTGGCCATTATATAGAGTGAGCTTGAGTTGAAAAAAAACCTAAAGGCAAGAGTGTAGAAGTAATATAACATACTAATCATGTATGCAATAGAGGAAAAAATCCAAAGCCTACATTGGTATATAAGCACCTTGCTCAAGATGTATCACCTTATATTGAAGACAATTTATCTCTTACACAAGGGATACCACATTAGGAGACAAAGATGTAGTAGCCATAGTTGGTGGTGCCTCATAGGAAGGTTGGGCTACTACAGGAGGTTGTTGAGACATAATTGTCACCATAGTGTTATTTGTAACTAGTTGCTCTATGGTTTTAGAGGATTGACCATTATTTGATTTTTTTTACTCTTCTTTTAATATTTTAAGCATATCATCTTTCATTTTAGGGTGCTTATTTAAGAGTTATTGAAGTTCATTTTTATTATTTTCATCAAAACTAATATATTAGGCCATTGTTAAATTAGGAAAACAAATAGAAAATTGATTTAATTTTTGGTAATAATTTGTAATAATCAAAGTGTTATGGAAGGAAAGTACTGAATATAAGAAATGTAAAGTCTTAAAAATAATAAACTTAAAAATGCATAAAAAGGATATGAATCTCACAAACATGTAAGGTGGTACTTCAAAAGTAATGGGACATAGTATATATAACTAGGGTTTTGAAAAAAAATGATTTTTTTAAAATTACTATGGAATTTTAAGAATTAATGTGAGTTTCTAATTTAAATAAGCAAGTAATTTTTTAAAGAAATATTGGAAAAACTCTTGATTTAATGGGACCTAGTATATGCAACTAGGGTTTGGAATAAAATAATTTTTTAAAATTACTATGGAATTTTAAAAGTCAATGTGAATTTATGATTTCAATATGCAGGTAAAAAATTAGAAAAATATTGAAAAAATTATGAAGGAATTTTTCCTAGGGTTTTTATGTGCAAACAAAGTAAGTCAGGTTCACCAAATGATTTAACTTCTTTTTAAATATTAGATTTTTATTCATAATTTAGTTAAGGGTCTATAAAAATAAATTAGTAAATAATATTGCAATAATTATAGTACTAATTTATATAATTTATTATGTCTTTTAAACCTTTTTAAAAATAATGGTAAATGAGGAGAAATATAACTTATCTTAAAAATGAACTAAGATGGCTGAGATAGAGGTGTTTCTCTTAATTTTTGTTCATTTCTTAATTTGGAAGAAAGTAAGAAACTAGTATAAGGGGTGTGTAAAATAATACCTGATAAAAGTGTACACATGATCCAAATGATGATGGGAACTCCACTTTGGCTTGAAAAAAATAAAATTCAATAAGAGAGAACTAGAAAAGGGTTGGTTAGTTAGATATGTTGGGTGGATTGCCTAGCAAGCTAGATCTAATAAACATGAGCTATTTAGGAGGTTGTCAATCCACCTTATGATACATGTTAATATTGAAAATAGAAAGGTTGATAAGAAAGATTATATAAATGAAATTATTAAATCTAAATAAATAAATAATATTAAAAAAAATGCTAATTTTCTAACAAAATATCGTTAAAATAAATGTTAAATGGTTATGTAATGGTTGAGGTAGGGTCAGCTTATTGTTTTTTTTCTATGAGGTGATAGGGGCTAAGAAAAAAAGGTTTGGTTGAGGCTTGGTTGGTGGTTGTTACTTTCTAGTTTTTAGTTAAAAGGGTTCACACAATGACCATTGGTAGTTAGGATGACCATCAAAAATTAGAGGACTGACCATCAGTGGTTTGATAGTCAACCATTAGTGGTTAGGTTGACCATCAGTAGTTAGATAGTCAACTATCAGTAGTTACTATTAATGGGTCTAGTAAGGTAAAAGGTTGGGATGCGAGTTTGGTTGATGGGTTCAATAGATGGCTAGAGGTTGGGTAAGTAGTAAAAGGCTAGAGGTAATTACTGAAATAAGAGAAAGTTAAATGAATAAATGAAGACAAATACTTATCTCATGATGGAAGGTTGTTAAATTACTAAAGAGTTTGGAAAAATTTAAATAGGTTATTGGCTAGTTGATTGGTGAATCCTAGAGTGATTTTAGTAGAGGTTTGGGTCCTTATTGCACTTATAAACTTGTGGAAACATGCAAAGAAAACTCTAAAATTTAAGAAGATACAAACTATCAAGATCAAAAAGGCCCTTTCTTAGTCTTGCTCTCTTTATTTTATAGGTAAAAGGAGATGGAGGATAGGAGGATGAAGTTTCTAATTAGATAGGAGGATAAAGTTCCTAATTATGATGCTTTGTAGTGGTTTAAAAATAAGTTGATATTTAGGAAAAAGTTGTCCATCTCATATGCAACTATTGATTCTTTAAAGTAGGTGAGGATCTAACCATCGATGGTTAGAGTGACCATCAATGGTTAGAGTACTAACCATTAATTATTAATGTGTTGATTATTAGTTGTTACTATGTTGACTATAAATGGTTACTATGCTAACCATCAATGATTACTATGCTGACCATGGATGGTTACTTTAATGACCATTAGTAGTTGAAAATTAAGCCTAGTTGAAAAGGTGAAATGGTCAAGTTTGGTCAAGGTGGGTTTGAAGGTGAGATAGTCAAAGAGTGTTTTGACTCATGTTTACAGTTGAAAGAGGTGAAAATAGTAGGTTGGGCATTTAGGGGTATTTTGACATCTAGAATCGTAGTGTGTAGTTTTCTAGTGTTTACATTTTTCTTCCTTTTGTTATGTAGTTTGTATTAACAAGCTATAAAAAAAATGGATTATGGGTCAAAGGTTCAGTTACCTCGAGTATAGGAGGAGGTGATCCACCTCAACCATGGAGTCAATGAAGTGAAGAAAAATTGGGTTCAAGTTTGATGAGTGGTTATATGGGTGAAAAGGTAGGTGATAAGGATGGTTGGTGATGTTGGGAATTAAGGCATAAATATTTGCAAAAAATTTGACTCAATTTGATATTCAAGATCATGCATAGACTAAGTTTTCATAGTTGGTAAAATAAGGTTGATGTTAGAAGGACAAGTAACAAGGTAACCAGGCCCCAACATTAGGCATAACTAATGAGATTACTCTATAAGTCTCCTAGACAAGGTTAATGTCTTGTAGGTATCCAAGGTAAAAAGTTCTGCTGGGAAGATGAAAAATTATTGGTTGTGCATGATGTGCTATAAATTTAAAATTTTAACATGGCAAGGTTAGTCAGTGTGATCAAAATTACCAAAGCAAGGTCATTTCACAATATGTAAATTGTTTGGGTTGAAAATGGCTAATCTCAAGGTGGACATTATTATATGGTTGGTTGGTTGGTTGGTTGGAGAGGGTATTCTCAAATTGTTCATGGTTAGTTTGTAGAGAATAGGTTCTCTCTAGAGGTTGGTTAGTGGTGTTCAAATGGGTTACCCTAATTTGATGTACCACTTGGTTTGGTTGGGTAAATTTTTTGGTGAATAATGGTAATCTCCAATGGTTGTAGTTGATGGAGAAGGTAATCTCTAATGGTTTATGTTTTGGTGAAAAAGGTTATTTCAAATGGTTTATAATTTGGTGGAGAAGGTTTCCTTTAATGGGTCATGGTTAGGTTAATGGGTTGGTGAAGGTGACTCCAAAAGGATAGAGAAGGTGACTCCAAAATAGGTTCAATAACTGGTTAGTTTGATGGGTTGGTTTCAATGACTCAAAAGGGTGAAGATGTGTCTTCCTAAATGGTCATAAAAGTGTAAGGAGGAGGCTATTGCTCTGATTATCAAATACCATGATGGCGATATGGGTGGGTGTATGAAGATAAAACCCTATCATGCTTTTTCTTTATTTTTAGTTATATGGTTAAAAAAGGGTAGCTTGATCACATGGTGTAAAGTAAGCTCAAAAATCCCTTGATTCATGGATGAAAAAAGGGGATGTGGATGATAGGTAGGGTAACCTTATTATGGGGATGGCTTTCCCCTTCTGTAGGTGACCTAGAAACCATGATAGACAAGTCTATGTCATATTCTAAGTGTAGACTAATTTATGTGGGAAGTCTAATAATTCTATTGTGAAAGCTAATTCTAGCTTTCTTGGGATACCTTGTTCTAATTTTGATATAGGGTCTATTATTTCTTAGTTGATATGTATGGGAAGATGATCAATACGGGAAGCTTCAATTGATTTTTTTTGAGAAAGTTGAATTAGACATACATTAAGGTCGTGGTCTAAGTTTATATTTGTTCATGTTTGATATTTGTCCTTTGAGGGAGCATTCTACCTTATGTTGAGCAATTTTGATTATTTTGGGGTAGTTGTACTTCAAGAGAGTAGTCTAAAATGCTAGAGATGTTAATCCAAGTGATAGTTTGGCATCCCAAATTATTTATATGTTAGATTAGACATAGACTCTATATATAGGCCTAAGGTTCTCCTCTATGGAGGCAAAGACATAACACAAGGTGGTTAATGATGGGTAAAAGAGGTGGTTTAAGTGGAAACAACCATGTAAATCCATCCTAAAAAGGTTGGAAAGTACCATAAATATCATGTCATGGGTAGGTCCATGGTATCAATGCTTAGGATTTGGTTAAGTTTGAGATAGATAATCACATGATCTTGTTTCAACTAGCTATCCTTGAAGATAAGGAGATGAAGGTGATTAAAAATAAGGGATGAGCTTAAGTTAGACACAAGATGACAAAGAAATTGGTTTAGCCAAAGAATATGTGCATAAACGCAAAAGCATTAGAGGATGTTGAGGTTTTGATATGCCTCAGATCCATGCTTATGTAAATGTTTGATGTCAATCAAGAGAGTAGATGTCCCCTAGTTACTTTCTAACACTTTATTAGATGTATAAAATATTTATATTAACAAAAAGGTGAGGTTGGTTACTTGATAGTTTGGTGCATAAGGGTAATCTCTAAGTGTTAGGGGAGAAGGTAACTCCCCAAATAGGTTGGTGTTATCTAAGGGGTTTTCCCAAATTTTTATACCACTTGGTTGAGGTTGGTTTGATGGGAAAGGTACTCTCCAAATATTTGGGGGAGAAGGTGACTCTTAAATGGTTGGTGATCACAAAAAATGTGAACAAGGTGGCCCAAAATGATTAAGGTTAAAGTCATTTGGTTGGGTGGTTGGTTCTTGGGTATCCAAGGCAGGATGTGATCCTAAGAAAGCATAAATAGTTGGTAAAGTGAAGAAGGGTAATCTATAAATCTCAGGGAAGTTGTTGGAGAAGGTGACTCCACTAGGTGGGGGTAGAAGGTGATTCTCCAATAAGTTTGGTTGGGTGAAGGAGAAAGGTAATCTCCAATAGTTTAGGGTTTGTTGGTTGATAGGTTGAGGGAAAAAGGCCAAAGGTTAGTTTGGCCAATTTTTAATGTGTGATTTGTGTTGATAAATAGTCAAAGTCTTAAGGAGGGAAAGTTACCCTAGTTTACTCTTTCCATAGATGTTTGAGATGGGAAAAAGATACCAAATTGAAGGTGTTGGTTAATAAGAGGGTCTATGAGGGGTAAAGATGACTTCATCCTCCTCCAAAAAGTGGTGTTAGCTGTTAATTGTTAGAGGTTAGTAGGTTAGTTAGTTCAAGTTATAGGTGGTGGTTTAGGTGAGATTTCTTCTATTTCACCAAGGCTAGGAAAATGTTGTTGGACCTGATTTTGGTATGCTAGGGTAGGTTTGGTTGGTTTTATGGGTTGATCTAGTTTTACGTTTTTAAATAAGTTATTTATGGTTGGGTTAAAAGGTATATTTATTATGGTTGATTGATTTGGTGTAGAGGTTGGTTTAATTGGTTAAGAGAGGTAAGATAAATGGTTGAGTTGGTATGTTAGTTGGGTTGATCTGATTGTTTAGTTTGGTTGGTGAAGTGAGGTTGGATGGATGGTTATAGGTAAGGTTAGGTTGATCATAAATTTGGTTGGGTTAATGGTAGGTTTGGTTTAGTTGATAGTTTTTGATGTAGGTTTAATGGTTTTTAAGGTTGAGTTGATGGTTGGTAAGGTAGGGTTGATGGTATGTTCCAAAAAATTGATAATTGAAAGAGGTTGGTTGGTTGGTTCCACATGGGTAAGTGGAAGATGTTGGTTGGTTGGTTCTATAAGGGTAACTAGAATAGGTTGGTTGGTTATTTCTACATGGGTAAGTGGAAGAGGTTGGTTGGTTAGTTCCATATGGGTAAGTGGAATAGGTTGGTTTGTTGGTTCCACATGAGTAAGTGGAAGAGGTGGGTTTGATGGTTTCATATGGGTAAGTCAAAGAGGTTGGTTTATTAGTTCCATAGGGGTAAGTGGAAGAGGTTGGATTGATGGTTATACATGGATAAGTGGAAGAGGTTGATATGTTGGTTCCACATGGGTAAGTGGAAGAGGTTGGTTCCATATTGGTAAGTGGAAGAGGTTGATAGTTTGGTTCCACATGGATAAGTGTAAAAGGTTGGTTGGTTTCCTTGATTTGGGTTTTTAATGAAAGTTTATAAGGTTCCACCTAGTTAATAAGTTGTTTGGTTAAGGTTTGGATTATGGTTTCCTTAGTTATAGGTTGACTAAGAACCAAATCTCATAGATGGACATAATTATGTTGAGGGCTTGGGTTATTGGTGTGCAAAATAATGGGTGAAAAAAGAGGTTCAATGATGGATTACTCTTTAGTTTGTGAGCTAATCAATTAGTTTGATGAGGTTAGCTAGATTGCTAGGTTTGATTAATTTTATAGGTTGGGTGGGTTTGATTACTTGGGTAAGGTTGATAAGGTGGGCTGGTTTGATAGGTTAGGTAAGGTTTATAAGTTAGTTTGATAGTTTTTGGTCAGATGGAAAAGAGAATAGACCAAATCTTGGTGTTGAGAAAAATAGGGATGCTTAAAAGTGGGCTGGGGTAGTTAATATGATTGTTGGCATAGGTAACCCACTAGTTGATGAGGTTGGATAGGTTGAAGTTGAGGTTGGTTATGATAATTGTTAAGCTAGTGTTGATGGGTTGTTGGTTAGGTAAGATAATGGTTAAATGGTCATTGATAGGTTGTTTTTTGGTTTTAGTTAGGATTTGATTGGTTGTAGTTGAGGGTTGATTGATCATGGGTATCACAAATAGACTAATCTACTTTCATTATCCAATCCATTAACATCGTAACCAACATAGGTGGTAGTTGGTAGTTTTTTGTTTTCTGTAGTTGAGGTTTGATTTATTATAGGTAAGGTTTGATTAATTATGGGTGAGGTTGTGTTGGTTGTTGACGAGGATAGGTAAGGTTGATAAGGTTGGTTGGGTTGATAGGTTAGGTTGAGTTGATAGGTTTGGTAAGGTTGATAAGGTAGGTTGAGGTAATTTATATGATGGTTGGGTTGCTTGATGTGTTGGTTTTGGTAGGTAGCCCAAATTTTGATGAAGTTGGGGTGATTTATTTAATAGATGTTGATAGGTTATTATTTGGGTACGATGATGTTCAAATGGTTTTTGATAGGTTTTTGGTTAGTTTTAGGTGAGATTTGATTGATTGTAGGTAAGGTTAGGATCATAAGTGGCTCATGATGTAAGGTATCACTCTAAGTCAAGATAGTTGTTATCCAAGATCCTATAAAAGTTAGGATCTCCAAGAGAGAATATAGGCTAGTTCCCCATTAGACAAAGAAATGGAGGCAAGATGGTGTAAGTTAGGTTTCTCATAAATAAAGAACAAACAACAATAAGTCAAAAAGGTAAAAAAACCCACTAAAATATGTTACTTTCTAGGGTTGTTTTTAATCTCTCTTTTGGATTATGCCTTAAGTTAGAAAGAATGTTGGTAGACTTAACTTGTAGAGTGGGTACTAAAAAATAAGTCTATGGTTGGTTTCAGGTTAGTTATGGCTCTCAAAAATATATATTTAAAGTCAATACGTGGCTTGATATTGGGGCCTACCCCATCACTTCACACACTACAATGATAAGTATGTCTAGTGCTTAGCCAAGATATACTAATTTTTTAGAGTTTATACTCAATTAGAGAGTTGAGTTGGTTCTCCCTTGGTAATGACGTCCAAGTAGGATTACTAAGAAAGGGTAAGGTTGATCACTAGGTGATGAAATCCTAGTTGGGCCTTATCTCAAGTATATTTTGATGTGTTGATTGTTTATGTGGTTTGGATAAGTGTATGATAACAAGAGTGAAAACTATGATTAATTAATTTTTCTTTAAGTTACTAGAACTAAAACAAGCAAGAAATTAACATATGCAAGATGTTTATTTTAAACCCAAAAAGAAATTTCAAATTTCATTGGATGGGCATATAATAAAAGAATACAAAGGGATGCTAGGTCCCACCAAGAATTCCAAAATATTTATGTTAATTTCTACTCTTTTCCTAATTTGGAAGCAAGTAAGAAACTAGTAAAAGGGGTGTGTAAAGGAATAGCTAATAAAAGTGCATGCATAATCTAGATGATGATGGGAACTCCTGTTTGGCTTGGAAGTAATAATTTTAATAAGAGATAATTAGGGTTGGTTATCCAAGTAGGTTGGGTGGATTTCATATCAAGCTAGATCCAAGAAGTGTGAGCTATCTAGGAGGCTATCAATCCACCTTATTATAGAAGTTAATGTAGAAAATAGAAAGGTTGATAAGAAAGATTGCATAAATGAAATTATTAAATTTAAAGAAGTATATAATATTCAAAGAAATGATAATGTTATAAAAATAACATTAAGGTAAATGCTAAATGGTCATATAATTGTTTAGGTAGGGTCAGGTTGTTGTTTCTGGTCTATGAGGTGATAGGGGCCAAGAAAACAAGGTTTGGTTGAGGCTTGGTTGTTGGTTGTTACTTACTAGTTTTTGGTTAAAAGGGTTCACACAATGACCATCGATGGTCAGGCTAACCATTGGTAGTTAGAGGGATGATAATTTATGGTTTGATAATAGTTTTATAGTTGACCATCAACAATCATGGTGACCATCAATAGTTAGACAATCGATTATTAGCAGTTACAATTCATAGGTCTGGTAAGGTAAACGGTTAGGCTACAAGTTTGGTTGATCGATTCAATAGATGACTATAGGTTGGGTAAATTATCAAAGGTTAGAGGTAATTACTGAAATAGGATCAAGGTAAATGAATACAAATACTTAGCTCATGATGGAAGGTTATTGACTTGCTGAAGAGTTTGGATTAATTTCAAAAAAATGTTGGTTGGTTGATTGGTGAAGCCTAGAGTGATTTAGATATAGGTTTGGGTATGTGTTACACTTATAGAATTGATAAAAACCAATAATGAAAAATCTAAGATCTAAGAAGATCTATAAGATCAAGATCAAAAAGCCCCTTTCTTGGTCCTACTCTCTTTGTTTTATAGGCCAGTTGAAATGGAGGATAGGATGATGAAGTTGTTGATTATATAGGAGGATAAAGTTACTAATTAAAATGCTTTATAGTGGTTTTAAAGTAATTTTATATTTATGAGGAAGTTACCCATATCATACACAACTATTAATGCTTTAAATTAGGTGAGGATCTAATCATCGATGGTCAAATTTACCATCAGTGGTTACAGTGCTGACCATCAATAGTTACTATACTGACTATTGATGGTTATTGTGTTGACCATCAGGGGCTACTATGATGACCATCATTGCTTACTATGTTGACTATTAGTGGTTATTATGCTGACTGTCAGTGGTTAATATGCTGACTATCAGTAGTTGAAGGTTAAGTTTGGTTGAAAAGGTGAAATGGTCAAGTTTTGTCAAGGTGTTAAGTTTAGTCAAGGTGGGTTAAAAGGTGAGTTGGTCAAAGAGTTTTTTGAATCAAGTTTATATTTGAAAGGGATGAAGATGGTAGTTTGGGCATCTAAGGGGTATTTCAACATATAAAACCATAGTCTATAGTTTTTAGTGGCTATAAGAGGCTAAAAATGGTTGTGTAGGACTAGGATAGTGTCATTAACCTTGATCTAGATTTTTTTGGTGAAACGACAAGAATGCTAAAAATAGGACACTTTAGGGTTTGACACTATAGTCCAATCCTGCTATTCTTGTCCAAACTAGTCATATAGATTTGAGTTTTTAATGTTTTTTTCGCTATCCTTGTATAATCCTACCTATGAAATTTTGAGTCCTAAATGTTGATGAAGATCCTTGTAGATCTTATTTAATCTTCAAACCCTAGACTTCATTACTCTTTCATAAAACTTGAAAAATAAGGTGGGGTTCGTGTGCATAATATGCACTAAAAATGTATCCACACCCCTTTGTGTGGGCATACTACCTACATACCATTACTCTAAAGAGGGATCAAGCGATATGTAGTTTTCCCACTTAATGTGCTTTGTCGAATAGTGTAATGTAGATGAAAAAATGCTAAAATAAGTATGCTTGAGGTGGATAGGGATTGTTGTGAGGTTTTGGATATGCTTATAGTTGTATTATATGGTTATATGTAGAGAATAGGGAAATTTATCTTAATGGTTTTTCTTGTGTTCTTGCTTGCTTTGTAATATTTTCCAACTCCTAAATTAACTTTGAATGGGATTTTATAAATATTTATTGGTCATGGGTCAAATGTATTCATGATAGGCCAACAAGATTAAAGATAGGAACTATGCATAATTAATCATTAGAGCTCAAAATTCAATTAGATATGACCACAAAAATAGGACACGCTAGGGTCTATTGTTATAGTCTAAGTTGGATGCTCCTATCCTATAGGTGTGGGACCTGAGGGGTTGGGATTGGCCTAAGAAATGCTACCTGGATGAGGTAGAATGACCATTTAGAGAGCTCAAGATGACTAGGAATAAGAAAAAAGGTATGTACAAGGATCATGAGATCATGTAATAAAAACCTATGGGTTGTGTATCACAAGCAACACTCAAACTACCAATTTTGACATTTTATATGAATATAAATCTTAAACCATGATCCTTAAATTTAAATATATTTCAAGTAATTTTAACCCAAATTATATGCACTAATTTTATATTTTAATATGCTCTTGGTTATAGGTTAGTCCCCAATGAAGCACTCAAGTTTTGTACACATAGAGACAAGGTGTGCACATACACACCTAGGTACACATTATTTTCCTTTAAAATAGTAATTTCATTACTAGATTAAATGGGGGGGGGGGGTAAATAAGGATGGTATATTTATACACTTATAATACTTAGACCTTGATTGTTCTTCTCAGTTATCTACCCTTCTTAATTTTTCAATTCTCACATTTTCTCTATAATTTTACCTACTATATATATATATCTTAGTCTTATTAGTCTTATATTGATGACACATACATCTTATCTTGCCTAGAATGCTTAGAATTTACTTATATTAGACCTCTCCATGTTTTGAGCCGATACTTACTCTCCTACTCCTTGGACACTAATGTTCATCAACAATGTAATCAACATTACTATCCTACCCTAATGTAATTTTATAGTGTCTTCAAGTAATCTAATTTGTAAATGAAAATTCAATGGTTAGCCTATGTTCTTTAATTTGAGTTATCTCCTGATAGGATTGGTATAAATATAATATCTACCCTTATTCATTCCTTACCTGAAAATCAAACTAAAGAGACCAAAGAACTTATCAAAAACACTCTATTAATGATTAAATTAATCAAATATTTCCTATTCTCACATCAGTAATAGGTACAAGACATCTACAAATCTAAAGTACTAAATTATTAGTCATGAGTTCTTTTTTTCCAAGTTACAAACTATGTCACTATTTTACTTGATTTACACACATTGCATGATTTACACATAATAAAACACATATGGGATAACTACATTAGTTTAAGACCATCTTATATATTATTGGATATCTAGGAAACACCCTTCTATGGTGGGGTCATATTGGGTTAGCATGAAAATATGTGCCCATTAACTCATTTTCCCTAAGGTCACATTAAATATAAAAATCTAGTGCTTTACCATTTCACCAAGAGTAATAGTCTATGACCCATATTTGAATGCACCAACATGATGGAAAATCCAAAACTAGAATCATATAATTTATCACATACTATTCTAGATATATTTCATATAGGACACTAGTGTTAAACCTAGACAATAACATCTACATAACCATCAAGGGCTAACGTAATTGTCCATAGAGCTAGAGGCACTAAATTTAGAATCTAAAAATCATTTCAAAAATATATTCCTACCTAATTTCAATTTATTATATATCATAATCTACAGTAGTATCATATCCAGCTAAGTACCTTATTTCATGTCATTTATATATCTATCATTATTTTACATTGCATTCATAGCCTATCTCAACATAAAAAATTTAGTGTATGCTTATATATGAGTTTAACATTTAATTGTCATGCTATAGATATGATTATCACCTTTGTGACATTTTATTTATATATTATTAACCTTAAGATTAAATCTAAATACACACCTACACATTTCATTTTATGATTAGACAAACACATCAAATATTGTCACATTATGCAAGTGTCTAGGGATTTAAAACTTATCCAAGTATGTGTAGACTTTTTATTTACATATTTAAGATTATATAAGATAATTTAAATCTAATTTTATGACTATATTCCTCCAAATACCTGAAGAAACCTACAATAATATAAGTACATTATTCCTTTATTATTTTCCAAAAATAAAAAGTTACTATATCTAGCTAGTTCCATTTAGATTTGTTTATTAATTGTATATCCTAAGAAATTTAATTTATTCAACAATTTTTTGCTACTAAGGTCACATAAATCCTAAAATCAATAAAATAGCAACAATGCAAACAATCTACACCATGTAACTTTGAATTTTTTATTTTTAGAGTTGGCTCTATGAAATATTTCTTAAGCAGTTTTTACATGTGTATGCCATATTTATAATGTATCAAAGATATTGATAATAAGTGACAAAATTTATAACAAGTGAGTGTAAATTAATAATGATTTGTATTTATAGATGACTCTTCTTTGATTACCACCATAACCAACCCATGAAACATGTCTAGACAGACCTAATGGAGGCTTACTAATTGTAAAAAATTAAAAGAGGTAATCCTTTGTGCTAACTAACACACTCTAGGCATTATATGTAGTGTCCTAGATGTGTAAATCAATGATTTGAGATATGGAAAAGGTTTATCAAGGATTTAGAGATGTACCTATATAGACTAAACTAATCCTTAATAGGCGTATCAAAAAAATAGAGGTGAAAAACATAATACATGGGTATAAGGATATAATTAAACTGTGATCAAGAGACAAATTTATGTACATTATCAAAGTATGTCAAATTTATGTGCATTATAAATGTATTTCAAATTTGATGTTGTGAAAGAGTTAAAAATCAAATTTAGGTGTCTACAAATACTCTCCTTTTAATATAGTATTGAAAATAATAAATTAAATGGATAAACAAATAATTTTTTTACCTGTGATAACCACACTTGGTGTTCATATTATGACGATAATGTGTCATTTTATCCATGTAAAACTTGTAAAAAAACATGCATAGATCAATGCCTTCTCATGATAAAAAATTTGAACTATTATGAATGATTGAACCACTTGAAATTGAAAATATAAGGAATGAATACAAATGATGGTATTGAAACCAAATTTACACTTATTTAACTTGTTTGGATAATATCATGGGGCGACCACACCTCAAGGATGTGGAAACAATAAAATTATGAGTGGAGTAGTGTAAATGTTACAACTACAACTATATGAGTGATATAAATTGAATGATATAATAACCTCAACCAAACCACTTTGAATATAAAATTATCTATTTTTTTAAACCCATAATTTAGGTTCATATGTAAAAGAGGAACCCAAAACATGTTTGTATATATAATTAGTACCTTAAAATAGGTTTATATGAAAAATTAGAACTCTAAAATAGATACCTATGTCAAATTAGAACCCAAAAATAGTTCATATGTAGAATTGGAATCCTAAAACATGTTTACATTTAAACATATAAACTATTGTATAAAGATGTAGACCCAAAGTGGTTTGGTAGTTCTATCATTTCCCACCAATCTTGAATATAGAAAATTAGAATAGTTTTTCATGAACAAAGTCCATGCCTTGCTAATATCCATATGTCAATCAAGTTGATATAAAATATCAATATCTATCTACCAAAATGTCATATAATGTATCACTTGTTCCTTATAATCATATATAATGTCACAAGTATGTCTCAATATACATAATCTAATCCATCTGTATCATATAATCTATCTCAAAATTTTTAATGTCTATCATGGCCTGAATCGCTAAAAAATATCATTTTATAACCCCATTTTAATATGTGGGACTATCATGAAAATCACTCATCTCAAAGGAAAGAGTTATGCACATAATGTGTTATATAAATAATTATAATGTAAATCATATTTACAAACATGATAAGATATGTCCTCATAGAATAATTTTGACAATCTAAGCAATATGAAACATGGAAGTTAAGGCAATGGTCATATATGTGTCAATGTCAATCAAATATATTAATTAATATTTTAGTGATAAGAATAAAAAACATGTAAATAATAAATAGATTTGTCATGACCCTATTTGACCTACATTTTTTTCAATTGTTGATATGGTTTAGTTGTAAACTATTCAAGACATATTTATTTGGTTTACTATTGATTATATTTTTTTATGTATGTTAATCCATTATTATTATTGTTGAGCTTATAATTTGATATAGTTTTCATTATAACATTGGATATTTATGATTAATGAGTTATTGATTGGTATTTCAATTCAGTTATATTATCAAAATATTATTATTGCATTCATATGTCTAGATACTATTGATGATCTATTCTTTGACTACTATAATAGGTATTTGTGTTAGGTTGTGTTTAGACCTAATCAATAGAGAAATATGGATAAATATGGAGAAATAATATGAATGAAATTGAAATGTTTAATTTTATCGACAAACTAATTTTGGTGGTATTGTTGCTTGATTCTTTTTATTTACTTGATTTAAATGTTGAGTGCATATCATTTTAAGTTCAATTTAATTATTGATTGAATAATAGTAAATTTAAACTTTTGTATAATTACTATTTTACTTAGATGGTTTTGACTTTTGGACTCATCAATTTTATTAAATTCTATTAGTCTTATGACTATTATTTACTATTTGATTTTATCTAGTTTATGACTTGTCAACTTTGGTATTACATTGGTAATTAGATGCTCTTTTATTCATAGTTTAATTTTGTTGTGTTACTCTTTTCTATCTTACACAATTATCTTGTTCATATTTATTTCTAATGAATTACGTCAACTTTGATACAGTTGAAGGTATTTAAAAATGTATTTGATTTTAGTTTGTGGTTTAATGTTAATCTTGAAGGACTTCATTATGGTTATGGAGTCTTATGGCATTAATTGTTTAGAAGGACCAAGTATTGTCTTGGCCTTGTGCTAAGGTGGTTTTTTGGGTCTGAAACCCACCTTTGACATGGCATTAGTTGTTGTTTATTATTAGTCTTTGACTATAGGGTGTGCATCAACTCACCACATGATGCGCATTTAGTCAATATGCTTATAAAATAATTTTAATGTTTTATTTAGTCATTTTTTCTTATTATTTTGGAAGCCCTATGATTTTGGAGAAACTATGTCAAAATTTAGGGCATGGTGACCATGGGAGACGAAGATGTAGTTAATTGTATGAATTTTTCTTGGGCTTGAACTATAGCTACTCGTTTATTTTATCAGCCATGTAGGAGTTTAGTGGAGTTTTTATGGAGTTTAATTTGGCTTAAAATGGGTTGACTAGATTTGGTTGAAAGGTGGGGATTCTTTCATTGATTGACATTTATTTTTTGTAGAATCTTGGAAGCCTATGAGAAAAAGAATAGATCTCTTATGTACTCAGTTATAGGACTCTAAGTAGGTGATGTATTTTAAACTGTGTTGTATTATAGATATATGAAAATTAGATTTTGTGTTTAGTATTAAACTTAGTCTACTATTAAATTGGCTTGCGAATATATTTTAAGGTAGATGGAAATATATATGGAACTCTAATTGGTTCAAATAAATTTATTTTTTTGTTTTGTTTTATTTAATGGCCATTATGGTTTGACCATGACATGTTATGGGTATAAGTTATGCACATGAATTTTGATATTATTTTTATTGTTTCTATGTTTATTATTATTTGATTATGTTATTTTTTGAAGGTCATAGTTTTGCATTGTTTGACGGAGGTTTAGTTTGTAATCTCACTTTTTATTTCAAAAACCTAGCCATGTGCATTAAAGTTTATGGTAATGCCCTTTTATTTTTATAAACCCTACTGTACATTATGAAACTATAGATATGATTAGGGAAAATGAAATTTATCAAGCCTTGAGGTATTTCAAAATAATCATTAGTGTTTGGAAAAATAATATTTTATTATCATTTATTTGATTGATTGTGTTGGACATAATTATATTTCATTATTTAGTCATTATGAATTGACTCGAGTTTAGTCAATCTTGTCTAGAATATTTGTGTGATTATGATCATGATGTTTGATTTTATTTAAAGTCATTATGAGTTGACCTATGTTGGGAAATTTTGATTAGTTGATTTATTTTATCATTATGATTTCATTTATATTATTATAATTATTTAATGATGATTGAATATTTTCCCATTTATGGTAAAGTTTATTTTAATCAATATTTGACCCATAAATTTATGATGGGTGTTAAGTTATCATTTTTGGTTGGCTAAATTTGTCTTCTTTCTTAAATTTTTTATTCTAGCTCATTTTTATTTATTAAATTGGTATTTAGGGATGACTGTAATATAATTGAACGACATGGCTTTATGGGTCATATCATATTCATCAAATAGAATATGGATCAAAAATTGAAAATATTAAAGGAATGAGCAGTAATTGTAATCTTATGCCATCTTAATGGATCTTGGTGATATGGAATTAGAATTTGTGGTTCATTTATTTATATTACTCAATTGTTTATTTATGTGAAGCTTAGTCTGGTTTGATCATCCTTTCTTTATCAGTTATCTGCTACCCCTATTCATATCCAACTAATTATTGGGGTGGTCTAGGGCCATTTATGGTTGGGATCACTAGGATTGGTGAGATGGATTTGGCTTCATTGGATGACCTATGAAATATTACTCATATACTTCTTCATCATTGAATTTTTATAGTTGATTGTAAATAAGTTAAATGGTCTAAGTAATTAACTTCATTCATTACATTTGTGATATAATGTAAATTTATGTTATGTTTAACTTCCCTATTCTGATAAACATGCAAGTTGGCCTATTATTGTGGTTAGAGATTGATCTTCAAAATATCACATTATTCTTTGTATTATCATTTGCATATGGAATCCTACAAGTTTATTGAGGTATGTTATATTGTGAACTTTGGCTATATAATATTATTTTCTATTTAATACTATATATTATTATCCAAATAATTAGATTTATAAGGGAACCTCTAAAACTAAATGTTTATATTTTATTTTCAAAGTTGCACTAATTATTTAGTCATCTTATAATATGGATATGTGTTCATAAATCTATTTTCAAGATGATATGACTATCCAACATTGGTTTATTATTGAGTTCATGATTTTAAGCTAGATGGATATTTAAAGTTGTAATTATTTATTTCTAAAGTCAATTATAAGAATTAGTTATGAAATCATATGTGAATCTTTTTATACTAATTATCATAAGGCATTGTAAAATAATATATGTATGTTTAAGATATATATTGGTTATATCTCAAGTACAAATCATGAAGATAAGTTAAATTTGATTAATTCATAATGGATTGATCATTATGCTTATTGAAAATGAATAATGTTATTAATCAAGTAAGATACCATGTCGTGACATATAACCTTAAGTGTAAACAAGGAATTTATATGTACCTTAAACTATCCAAATCTCCATTGAAGAGATAGACTAATTAACAAGACTCTATTTGAGACTTCTAAGTAAGATATTTATGTCAATAATTTTGTAGGGACTAATAAGGATGTAGTTAATTACAATTATAAGTTGGTGTCTTAAAGGGACTAGAACATTCATAAGGTTTATATTAATATATGAACAACTATAATTGTTATTAAAATCCTTGATGAAAATTAAACTAAAATAATTTAAAAAGTATTCAAACATATATTTATTATAAATATCATTAGAGGAAAATCATTCTAATTAAAAACTATTATATTATTGTTGGATTACAATGGACTATTTTGGATAGCCTTGTATAAAATCTTGGAACTTAAGTTACAAATAATGATATTTAAATATTATACATATAATATAAATAACTCAAAATTAAGTAACGAGTTGCTAAGTCATTAAATACTTTAATATAAATGGTTATTCCATATCAAGGTAGATTGTGTTAGAGGATCATTGGTTTTATATTTGGAATGGATCATTGGAATATTAACAAGTTAAACTATATAATTATGTTGTAAGGAAAAGTTCTAGCCTAAAGTACACAAATTTAATTTCATACTTTGTCTAAGGTCATGGACCTATGATGAAAAGGTTTAATTCTCTTAAGAATGAATTAAAAGCAAAATTAGTATAAGTGATTTTATTTATTAAAACTCCTAAGGAATATTGAATCCATTTAACTTATGTGGGAACTTATAATAGTAATATTTAGAAATAAATGGGAAAACATGGATCCAATGTTTTAATTAAAATAATATCCCTTTGTTGACATGTATTGACATGTGCATGTAAATTTACCTTATAGATTGGTAAGATGTTCCAAATTGGAAAATAAACATAGTTGTTGAAACATATAAAGAATCTTAATCAATACATAATTACCTTAGGAATTCAACACCCAACTTTGTCCTCTACTTATTTTTGAATCAGTAAGGTGTTACAAGGCTTTGTATTAAATTTAAAAATAGTCATTTTTTCCTTGATCTTTGCTTGTTGCTTGTGAATTTTTAAATCTTGCTTATACAATCTTAATATGATTATTCTTTTGTTTAATCTATTTTTCTTCACCTTTATTTGTTGACTTACCCAATGAGGTATTAGTTGTTCCATATCGAGTGTAGGCACTCAGGTAAGGGCATAAGTTATTGATGTATCCACTAAGAAGGACATAATGAAGTATGTAGATATGTGTGTGTGGGTGTGTCTACACTGCCCCACTTCTATTTGAATACTAAGTGGTTAAAATGCTTCCTAATGAAGTCATTTTTGAGTTGTGTAGATGGTATATCTTTTGTGTTGGATATGACATAGATATAATTAAATTTTTCTATGCTAAACTCTAATTAGAACTTCTTATCCTAGTTGCATATCTTGGTATTGAAAAAAATTTGTGGTTTTTCCAAGATCACATTAAATAAAAAAATACATGATGAAAATAATGACACCAAACTCATAGTAATAGTTAATTTGTTTCATATAACACATATGTAACTATTTGATTTATTTTTTTATTTTATTGTAGTATAAATAAGATAAATATATTGCAATTCATCTTACACAAAGTATTAAATTTACCATAGAAAATATGAATATAAAAGAGAGAATGATATTGCACTTAATAATTTTAAAATTAAAAACATAAGAGAGAATAGTTTGACTTAGTTTATTTTATGATTTATACCATTCAAAACACATGTTAATGAACTATATAATTCTTCATATTAGTTATATCCCTACTTATATCAACAAACATAGCATAAAAATATGTTTAGACACTATAGGTAGAACTCTGATTTTATAGTTTTGGGAATGTTGGTGTATTATTCCCAATTTAGTTAAAGGGTTTGAGTAGTAAAATTAGTAAATAAATATGTAATTATTAAGATACTAATTTATGTAAATTAATTGAAATTTAAACTTTTATAAAAATAGTAATAAGGGGAATAAAATAAGACTTATTTGGGAACTGATTGATCTAACTAAGACAGAGACTAGAATTATCTATGCACGACTGCGACACTATCAAAACTAAGATATAACATTAATTTTATGATTATATAGGATAATTAGAATTGGAAATGAGTGGCACAAATTATATAGTACACCTCTAACATTTTTATCATGAGGATTTGAGCTTTCTAGGTTTTATTTACTAGGTTTGTGTGACCTTGTCTATGAAGTTTTTGTAGCTAGAGGTCTGTAGAGCACCATTTAGAGTAGATTATTTATTTAAACCCTATCTTCCATTATAATTTTACCAATTTTGAGTAATAGTGGGGGTTAGTGTGTGTAATATTCATTGGACGTGGATCTACACCCCTTGTGTGGGTACATTACATACGTACCAATACTCTAAAGAGGGATCAAGCCATATGTAATTCTACCACTTTATATGCTTTATGAAATTATGTGTATGAAGATGCAAAATGATAAAATTGTTTTGATTGAGGTGTCTAGGGATAATTATAATGATTTAAATAAGATGGTAAGCATGCTAGTTGGTTGTGTGTAGATAATAGGTAAGATTGCTTAAGAAGTCCTGCTTGTATTCTTACTTGCTTAGTGATAATTGCCAATTGTCTCCAAATGATATTTGAATGGTATTTTATAGAGATATATTTGTTATGATTTAAATGTGATCATGTTAGATTGATAAGGAGAAGGATGGGGAACTGGAAGAATGTTACCATTAGGTCTAGAAATGGACTTGGATAATAGTGTTAAATGTGGATAAGAATTGCGTCAGTGTTATATTACTAGTATGGTGTTATTGTCCTAAGTAGATGAGACTTGGGAGGATGGAAATATCATGGAAAGAGGGTTTGATAGCTGGGATCAAGTCTAGAAAGATACAGATGATTGAGAGTCAATTCAAATATGCCTATGAGGGTTATGAGAGAAAACAAGAGGAACCTAAGGGTTGGGTGTCATTAGCCACACTCAAATTACCAATTTTCACATTTTATATGAATACACTTCTCCCCTTTATTCTATTGATGTAATAATTAAAAATACTAAGATAAAGGAAAAATATAAAGTATACCTAAACTTACCTACTAGGGTGAAGCTCACAAAGCTGTGTGATGTTGGGCGTGCATAGAGAGAGCATGTTGTGAAGTATGAAACTATTATGATGTTGAGAGATTTTGAGTAATGATAAGTGATGTTGGATGATGTTGTACCAGGATTAATATCATGAATAGATTTGAGTGCTCAATTCTCCAAAAGTGGCTCAAGAATGCAAAGGTTGGAAATTTGGCTCCATTTTTCTTCACTAAGTAAAGCTAGGTGTTCGTGCATGTGTTAATTAATGTTTGGATTATCTGTTTAATTTGTCTAAATAGGTGGCTCAAGAATACAAAGGCTAGCTAGTTTTTTGGCTCCATCTTTTCCTCATAAAGTGGAGTTATTAAATGATATCGGCATGAAATGTGTGTCCTATGAGATGGCTCTTGAATCACATAGATGTACTATTATCTAAAAATGTTGGCATGTATAGATGAATGTATGCTATAAAATAGGCCACTCTTGGCCATTTTGAAAGAAGGAGATTAGGCTTGTATGAAATCCACTTCAAAACTGGTGAACTAAGCTTGTATGAAATCCACTCAAGAACTCAAGAATGTGAAAGCTAGGACTATATGAAACCCATTCTAAAATGATACCAACCATCTATAAATAGAATAAAGAATGTAACTATTGATAATGCCTAGGTAATATTAAACTTATAAAGAAAAAAAATGTGTTGCACACATTTTCCCCAATCACTGGTGTTTGAAACCTATATTCTGATCTGAAAGTCATATCAACTACCATGTCTAAAACTAGAAGTGAGAGCCATCATGTTGTGCGTGATGCCCACTGTATCTGGATTCTTTAAGCAAAAGTTTACTAAAAATTATTTATTCTAAACTATTCTAACTGTGAAAAATTGTAGTTGAACCTAATTTTTTACTTGCTTCTAAAGAGTTTTTTTTTTGTTGTTTAGAAAGGAGCACCAAAAGTGAACACTAGTGAGACTAGCATTAAAGTCTAAGATGGGAGTTGTTGTCCTAGGCCAAATCTAGTGATTTTCCTAATATTCTCACTATCTACATGGTTTGTTTTGATTATTTTGATGTTTGCTTGTTGTTATAGGTATGTTAAATGTTGTATTTTTGACTATTAGGAGATTTGAACTTTGTGACAAACCCCTTGTTTGTCACCCCCTCTTCTAAGGGTAGGAATGAAAACCCTACAATGATTTCCCTTAGAAGAAAGATCCTTGTAAGAGTATTATGCTGCAAAGATACATGATATAATAATGCTAATTAACAAGATATCTCAAGATATGACATGATTTATATTAAGATATTGTTAGATCAATAGGGGTATGCCTAGATGGATATAAAAATGTAATAACATGTGAAATGTATTGAATTGGAAATGAAATTTTGGTTACTTTTTTGTTTTTAGTTGGAGAGATGGAGCATGATATCCATCATGGCATCTAAGAAAGCAAGATAAATTCATGATGTGGATTATGGAAATGTAAATAATGAGAAGCAAAAAAGAAACAAGCACACAAGGAAAGAAAAAATAAGCATAGAAGGATGGCCAAGGGGCCACTCAAATAAGGGACATGGGAACATGTTATTCAACATAGAAAAAAAACATGCAAGGCATTTTTAAATGTTGCATACATATATAATTGAAACAAGCAAGGGTTGGCATGAGGGCCACAATCATATAGAAGAGTATAGACAAGGCAGATTGGAAAATATACAAAGGAACATACAAGAATAGAAGAAATGGACATTAGAAAATGTCCTAAAGTACATACAAGATACAAACTAGGAACTAAGATATGCAAACAATATAACTACGTTAAGAAAGAAAAGAAAGTATTTAAGGAATTGAAAGTACAATCACATCTTACTAATCAAAACAAGATGGAAAGTATGAAAGAAATGTTAGTAATATACTAGGTATATGCTAATAAATACACAAGTGCTATTTACTAGTGATTGTAGATAGAGTAATCTATGTAAGCTAGTAAATAATGTACATTAACATGATAACTAGAGTGTGTGGTGTAGAAATAACATAAATTGGATGGTGTAGTCATATAGAAGATGCCCTTAGTGGGTATGTATATCGATGTATGTCTTGATGTAGAAGTAGGATGCCCCTTTATTGGGTAGAGTGAAGTAATAAAAGAGTTAGGTGTTAATGCACGCACTCAAATGAGATCAAGTGAAGCATGGTAATGCAAATAAATTGATAAACAATTAGATATAATTCTACCATGATAGTAGAAATGTAAAGCATGGATAATGCATACAATCAAAATGTTTTTGGTGTTTTGGAGTTATTTTTACATTTTTGTATTTTGAAATATTTGAATGTTTTTGATTTTTTGATAAGTTTTAATGTTTTTATATTTTTGAAATGTTTACGAACTATGTACAAACAATCATATTAAGACTATGTACAATAAATATTGAGAAACTATGTATAAATAAGCAAAAATAAACTCTATACAAGTTAGTGGGGAAAGGATGATATTAATCGATGAGTCTCATGGGAGACTCCCTATCATGGTGTCCTATATCAAGGAGAGGAATCGTGCATGATCATGAAACATGATGGAAATGTTTAGACTATGGCTCTTAAATATTTATATGACGTAAATGTTATGAAATATATGAAGTAGAAACCAATTATGGGGTCCCCCTATAAATATGAGAAGTGGATGAAATTTTAGGGCTCTTAAGGATCCATCTGGTAGTATGATAAGTTTTCTAAACATGTTTTATATTAGTAGATGCATGAGATCTCAATGATACTACCCTGGGTATGAACACTGTAGATAGAAGCTATCTAGAATCCTAAAGTTGTGGAGGTGTATGAACTCTTTGTGCTAGTGATGGATGCCTCCAACTATGTATAAATTAGAACTAGAGTAGGAGCTATAATTGGTGGAGAAACTAAAATTTTTGGCAAAACTAGAACTAGTGGTAAAACTAAAACTAGTAACAGTAAAGTAGAAGATGAATCTAAAGTGGGGAGTGGTAATTCATATGGAACTCCACTAATTATAAAAACCTAATTATCATGAATGAATTATTGTATCATATAATTTCACCCTTGTGTGAGAGTTTTTTAGGCTCTCTCACTCCTAACTACAATATTGGAACAACATTAGGTTGTGGGTATCCTGTAGTGAGGTTGAAACTCTAGAGAAGGTCAACTTTTTATTGGTAGATCACCTAAACTAATGTTTCTACTTGGAAAAGAGGTAGAGAAGGGGTATAGTGTAACTAAGAGAGATAAATGGGTGATACACCACATTTATTAAAACTCACATAAGGATGAAATAAACATTTATTCAACATAAGATAATTCTTACTCACACAACCTCACAAACTAGCTAATTTATATAAGTGTTTCACAAACTAGGCTCACCAAACAATACATGAGGTAAAGATGAATTTAAAAATTCACATAAGCATCCATTAATGGTTGAAAAATCTCAAGTTTCTACATGTAACTAACTTGGAAACACCTAAAAATAGGCAAGAAAGAAGGACAATGGACATGAAAGAACACTTATTCATAAGGGCAATATGCACAGACTTGCTAAACACAATTTAGAGGCAAGATATAGGTAGAAATTGATGTTTATTTCTTAAAAAGGTATTTATTATAAATTTTGATAGGCTTTTTCCTTGTCAAATGAGAATATCTTATGAAAATGGAGGAGAAATGGGAGGTATAAGAGAAAAGGAGAAGAGAGAGAGAAGAGACAAGCAAACAAAATTCAATAAAAGAGATCCAACCACCCTCCATGGATTCTCAACCACATTTGGGTTAATTATAAATAATCATTCTTCAACAAATTAACCTCTATTAGCTCCAATAGCCTTCAAACTCTCTCATTGGTTGAGAGACACACTAAAAGATAGAAACTTTTTGAGGATGATGATGTCATGATCCACTAAGAAGGAAATGTCTTCAAAGACTTTGAAAATTTATTTAATTCTCCAATTTCACTCTACAACCTCCAAATATCTCTCCCTTGGACTTCTACTCCACCCTTCCACTTGCTCTTCTAGAAGATGTTAGGCAAAAAGTTAGCTAACTTGGCATTTTGTGCTTAACTAACTATGGAGGTTATCTTTCATGTTTGTTTTTTGATGTTATTTTATATTTTCAACTTGAATTTTCTTATACAACCTGTAATAAACTCCATGATACATAAAAATCCCATACACCCCATTGATGGAGGTCATAAGCTTGAGCCACCCTCAACCAACTAACTTGAAAATTGCTCTTAAGGCCATTTAGAACCATGAAGACCACTTTTATACCTGTAAAATAATTACACACATCCATGAAATGTTTATGATGAATAAAATGAATATTTGGAAAATCTTCGGTACCTGCAACAATGGTGGAAATCACCATTAAGCCTGCTATAATGCACAAATATGTCAAAAATTGGGTTTTTGACCCTTTTTCTCAATAAAAAACCACAAAAACTCTTGTGAAGAGATATAAATGCCATGGAATTATTTTTTAATCCTATTATACCCCTTATATGGTTTTATACCATTTTTTTCTTTGAAGACCTACAAAAATATTCAATTTCGAGCCATTTTGGGCTTCTTAGGCATCCAAACATGCTAGATTATTATACAAGATAGGTTGATAAATATATGGAGGGAGTCCTCTACACATTAAATGTTGTGTCTAATAAATTATGGGCTATTTTATAGACCTATGAGTCCAAAAACACAAAAATGGTCAAAAGGCTCCTTTGCAAGATTAAGCAAGTTTACTTTCAAGATGATTGTTCATAAAATTAGGAAAACCATTATACTAATTATTTACATGGATATAAGGTAAATATACCAATTTAACACCCCTAAAAATATTGGGATCCCATGCGGAAGTTGTAAAATGATACACACATAAAGATGATTTCTTGCAGGGTTTGAAAGCATTCTGGGCATGCTTACACTCTTAATCATTGTTCATAAAATTTATGACCTTAACCAACCTCAATATATAATTAATTTTAATTAAATATTCTTACTGAGAACATACTAGAATCACTTGTCCTAAATCTTCATAGTATGAAAGAAATGAGCATCTAAAGATGGGTTAAAACTGGGTGTCTTAGGTCTAAAAGCTTGACTTTCTCCAAAATACAAATTATACATTTAAAATTATCTCTTTATTAAAAATAAATTCATGAAATCTTAAAAACCTCATAACACCTCTCTAAATTATCAAGACTCAACTTTGCCTTTTTTGCCTTTGAGACTGCCTGTAGGAATTTGAGCCTACCTTTGGAGTGTGCATGAAGTTTAGAGTGTGAAAAATATTCAATTTTTTTAAAGAGGATTAAAACCATATTAAAATTCTTATAAAATATTACCCTAATATTTAAAACCTCAAACAAACCTTAAAATGCCAAAAACTGTGCCTGCATGAATAATGACCATTATGAGATATAGGGTGGACTATGTATAAATAGTGGGAACTTACACTAATAAAATGACCATAAAAATATTATTTATGGATATAATATGTCACTATTACCAATAATACCATGTTTAAAGTTTTTTTTATGTGTACTTTGTCCTGTAGACCCTTTTTTCCAAAAATTACCTTTAGTTGCCTGCATGTTTCCTTCGTGCCAAAACTTGTCTTTTTTCAAAATTTTGCATGAAACCCATAAGTTTTATCACTAAAATAATACAATATAGGTTTATAAAATAATATTATACCATTTTAAGACCTATATAATGCATAAAATACATATTTTAATATATAACTAACAAAACTTCATTTGGTCTCTAATGGTTGCACTCTTGAGTGCCTGTGGACTTTGTAAGAACAATGGGAAATTTAATTATTTCTAGGAAATTTATGATGTAATGGGATGATTTTTTTATTTAATTTAATTATAATTACGAAAAAAATTTCTTTGAATCAATCTGGAGATGCCCCAAAATGGCCAATTCCTCCAAGGCATGCTCCAATGTTGACTGCAATTTGATATAGGGTTGACTTTACTAAAACAATGAATATTTACCATTGTATAAAAAGTTATAAATTATTTTAAATAGTTAAAATATTTCATATTGAGCCTCTCCACCAAATTTAATGATTATATCTTACATATTTTGGCATCTAGGCTAATTCTGACAAAAGCTAGTGACACATGTCTGCTTGGTCAAAATTCACAACTGAGTTTTATTTACTTTGACTTGGATTGAAATAAAATAAGGTTAATTTTATTTTTAAATATAATTAATCTTCTCCTTTCATTATTCTACTCATCATTTCTTTGCCTTCAACCTCATTCTACCATGTACAGCTTAAGCTCCTCAAGGAAAATTTATGGATGCCTATGTGCTCAGTGATGTAGGTGAAGGTTGTGAGGTAAATGATAGTATATTAAATTTTTTAAAAACCTATATCATTATTCTCATGATATCATTCCCATTATTATCCTTAAGTATCTCCTTGTAAAATGAAGTTTCACCCTAGGTCTTGTGCTTAAAAACCTTGGTGGATGGCAACAAGCCTATCACTCCTTAGTGACCTTGACTATGTTTCCTTGAAGTTTTGAGGTTTATCATGATTTATTATTATAAATCATCATTTATTACTCACCCATTAATTACCAATAAACCTCTATGCATCATTGTACTCTTAATATCATTTGCCAACCTTCATAAAGGTTTGAACTTGAGAAGAAGGAAGTCATTTTCCTCTACTTAGACCATCCTTGAAACTTCATGATATTCTTGATTTAGTTAGGTACTCAAGTTTTTGGTCTATTTATTTGTCACCATTATTAATATATTATTTTTTAATCCCTCACCCATTTGAAAACATCCTTCCTAATCATTATTCTCTTTCATATGACTATGTTAATTCTTGGCCATTGTAGGTCCAATGCTTGAGAGAGTATGATTATTGTTCCCATAGTTGTAGGTGTGTTTTTGGAGAGGATTTCAGGTGAGTGATCCAATGGAATGAATTTTTAACTGAGCCTAGGTTCCTTGAGACTCCTCTAAGGATAATATGAAGCAGAGGATAACCACAAAACTTCTCACCTACACTTTGTCATAATACAAGCCCTTACCAAAGGTTTCTTGAGCCTTTTGCACTGTAAGGGGTCACCTCCTTAGCTGAATGTATTTAAGACCTTAAAAATTACAATTTAATTCCATTTAACAATCAACTCAAAGTACAAAATATTTAAAACACTATCTCACATTATGTACCATTCCTAGTACCTTGATTTGCCTAAGCTCCTACTATCCCTTTTTAGTCAAATTATTTTTGTATGGACCAATATTAGAAATATATTGAAAATATGAGACAATTTATAGTTATTATCCATCTCATTACACGTGTGTGACAAGTTTCATGACCTGATTTCACTTTTATATCACATTTCCTTTGGAAACCACGCCACATTTAGGCCTAATTAGCCCTATTCCAAACCCTCATCCACCAAATCCATACTGTACAAACTCCAATCAACCCATAAAATATTTAATAACTTATATAACATTAAAATTCATCATATTACAATTTTTTTGAAAATTGGGATTGTTAAAACTCTTGGAATCCTTAAAACCCTAGTTTAGGGCTTCTCTCATGCTCTTTTTGAGACCCTATTTTAAATTGGGGGTGGGGGTGGTTAAAATGAGTTCTAGACCTCACATAGATATTTTTTTGGATTAATTTGATAGGTATAAATGGGGAAAACTTTGGAGAGTTGTAAAAAATCATAAAAACATCACCATGCTCTCAAATAAAAAATAACAGTAAAGTGCCAAATTGTTGCCCTAATTTTCCTTTGATGATGGCTATTAAGTTCTAGGGGTGAAATAGGGAAAATGAGAGAGGTTTTTGTTTATAATAAATTCCCCAAATTATAATTAAAATCTAAGTTCCTAAATACTAATTAAAATAATTATGTCACCCCCTTCTCTTTTAGCATTTTATGCCTCTCTTAGCTCTCCAGGCCTAAAAAACTAAAAAATAGATTTTTTGTCCTTTGCATGTATGAAAAATATTGGGAAAAGTTTGATTCACCTTGGGGAAGATACCATGATGTTTAATGAAAAATTTTATATCTTTAATTTATATATTGGGGTTTAAAGTTATTTTGAGGCTCAAATCCTATAGAAGTCATTAAAAACTTGCATTGAACAATTTCATGATTTGGGAGTCTTCAAACACTATTCTACTCTAATCACACACCCCTTATTTTTTTGATGGATCTTCCCATATGATATGTATATAATATTATTTAATTTATATGCATCAAATCTGATCAAAACATTATTCCATTGCATTAACAAAAGTTTATGGGACCTCTACTTTTATGTTTTAGGGAAATTGTCCTTAACATAGTCATTCAACTTTGAAGATGGTTTCTTCAAACATGATTGGTATTTTTATAATAAAACATGATTACCATGGTGTATTATAGGTTAAAATATCATATCCTCTTTAATTTTAACCCACTATAGGAAAGGAAAACTCTTGTAGCTAATAAACTTGCCTGCAACTCCATTAGAGCTCCAACTAGCAACTTGATTATTTGGCTTATAAAGGCTTAAATGAGATATGAAGGATTTATGAGAAATATAAATTGTGTTATTTTATGTGTCATAAGTAAGATGTGGTACATTATCCATCTTACACATATTCCACTCTAAAACTGATCAAATGACCATTTCATAAGGATAGTAATGAAAACCTATTGTATGCCATAAATACCTTCAAAAAATGAACTAGATAATGAAATTAATTTTAATAGGTAATTTTTAACCATAAAATGACTTATATAAAACCATTGTTTTTCATTTGATCATAAAGTTAAGAAACAAGGGAAAACCTAGGCCTTATTTGGATGAGTAAGCCATCTAAACACCCCAAAATTATTAGTGATTGTTATAAAAAATGGGAAGATGAAACAAACCACCAATACCACAAAGTGAAAGGCCACTAGGGTCCCTATCACTTCCCAAAAACATTATATTCCAATTCTCTCTCTCTCTCTCTCTCTCTCTCTCTCTCTCTCTCTCTCTCTCTCTCTCTCTCTCTCTCTCTCTCTCTCTCTCTCTCTCTCTCTCTCTCTCTCTCTCTCTCTCTCTCTCTCTCTCTCTCTCTACTATACTGAGTGAAAGTCCGAGGCTCTCCTAGAGCTATCCAAAACTGCCAAAAATGGTTTTGTGTTAGTATAAGAAAGAAAAGTTTGAATATACAATTCAACACTTGGGAAAGATTTTTTAGGATATAAATGGAATTTCAATCTTTTTTTAGACCTTTTAAAATACATGTAACTCCATTAATGGAAAAAATTTACTTCATGCCTAGTTTACAAATAATAGCTTTTCCTTACCTCTGTTGGTTCCTATATTGGAATATGATTTAAAATTACTATTAGTGGATGTTAGGGACACCATGAATGCTTGAATATGACATTTGATCAGCTAAATAAATCAAATCCTCCAAAAACATATTCTACCAAATCTTTGAAAGGCTCCAAACTGCATCCTTTTGCTCTCAAACTACTTCCCTCCACTCTGAATGATCTCAAATGACCTTGAACATGTATAAAAGGTTTAAATTTTCCATATGGATCTAGGATGAACTCAAAACCAATTTGAATTCCTTAAAAGTCACTTTTTAACTTGAAATTTCTATTTTGACAACACTTAAGTCATCTAATGCACTTTTGGGGTTTTTTGGGCATAATAAATTTTTTAGGCCTTGTTTTTGACTCATTAGAATCGAAATACTTTGTGAAAAATTCAATCATGCACCCCTAGATGATCAAACACCATGGAAACCTATTAGATCCTTCACTTCTAGTTTTAGACCTATTTCTAGGCCTACTTCTCAAAATCACAAAAAACACCTTAAAACTTACCGAGAGTGTTTCAAAATATAGAAAGTGACATGTGGTAGGGTCATGAGGTTTATCTCCTTCTTACACCATTAGGTCACTCACTTAAAAAGAACTCTACTCAACTTCTCACAACATATCAGGACCTCCCAGAATATTACATTGCATCATCAATTTAGGACCACAAAGAGACTATTCATGGGAGTAGAATGTTATTGAAAGGTCTAAGAGATTTGACTGATCCTTCTAGGTAAAATATTCATATGTAGGCCCATTTTGGATAAAATTAATTTCATGCATCTATGAATTGTATAAGGTACTACTTAAAGCTTTTGGATCCATGGTCGACTAAGTAACATATCAAAAACATCCACACTGGGAACAATAGTGAATGGTGTGGCCATGTGTGTTGGGCCAAACTATAGAGGAAGTACAATCTCACCCAATGAACTTTGTATATACCCACTAAATCCACTGTTAACTATGTACATTAGGGTACTATCCTACTCTGAGTATCCTAAATGCTATAATAATTTCATAGTACCCATGTTCACACTAAATCCATTACTTATGAGAACACTATGAATAGGGTGATTATGAATGTTATCTCTAATAAAGAGTGCATGATAATCTGAATCATCCTTGATGATGTCATTTTATAATAAGGAGATGGAAGGTCTAGCTCAAAATCTAGAATTGTATACACCAATCATGTTACTCAAAGGATGTCTTAATTTAATGTGCCTTGTATCTGATGGTGGATGTACATGATATGCATGGTAAATCCATAATGTACCCCCTATATCTTGTTTAGAATGTTGTGGAAAGGGATTTGAGAAAATTTTCAAAGCTTTGTCCTATGTTTTTCTTTGCCTAAGGAGGCTCAACTAAAGTATTAAGATCAATATGATTATCATTTATCAAATCCTATATCTTGTGTCTCAAACTAATGCATTTGTTTATTTTATGGCTTGGTGGCCTATGAAACGTGAAAAATTCATGCCAATCATATCCTTATGGAAGAGGATTTATTGGGCTAAATTCTTAAATATGAGGGAGAGATATGATGTTACATTTTAATATCTACTATAAAACTCTATCTAGAGAAACTGGTAGATTAGCGAAGGTTCACCAAGGAGGTAATGATAAAACCATTCATTTAATGGGCTCAAAATCCACATTAAATATCAGTTGATTTTGACTCTTGTTATCATTGACCTTGAATTTGTATGGGACTTTGTTATTAATCTTGTTTTATTGTGTTTTAGATACTTGTGTACTTGAGTTTTCCAAAACAAATTAGTTTTACTTCTCATTGCTTTAGTGTGTGACAAAATGGATTCATGTAAATGTAGGAGAAGACTCTATTTTAAGAGATCTTGTAACTCTTGATTGGCCATGGGGCTAGTCATCTTAGCCAAAATAGTCCTATATCAGAGAACATAATCTTTTAGATACTCATTTTACCTTTGTTTATGTTATGTAACTTGAGCATATGAAACATTATCACCAATGTTAATGTTGAAATGAGCTAAGAACATGTTGTCTAAAGGATTGAATGGAATTGACTGGCTGATTTGGTAGATTGTAAAACCATTATAAGACATATCCTTTAAGCTTTGTGGAAATAGCTTGGTAAGTAGCTAGTCATTTGGTATATAGTCTAATCATGATACATGAAAAGCTCTCCAATATGTCTCTATATCACCCTTGACATCATATAGAGTAAGCTTGGGTTGAACAAAACCTTGTGGCAAGAGTGTAGAAGCAATGTGACATGCCAATGGTGTATGCAATAGAGAAAATGAATCCAAAGCCTATGTATGTCTAGAGGTACCTTTCTCACAATGTAGCACCTTAGATTTAAGAGATTTTATATCTTTCACAAGGGCTACCACATCAGGATACAAATATGTACTACCTATAACTAGTGGCATAGAGGCAAGTTGGGCTGCTATAGGGGTTATTGAGACATATTTGCCTCCATAGTGTCTTGTGCAACAAATTGATTTGTTGTTTGAGAAGATTGACCATTGTTCACTTTTTGTTTTTCTTCTTGTAGTATTTTAGGCATGTAATATTTCATGTTAGGGTGTTTAGTTAGGATTTCTTCAGTTTCCCTTTTATCAATTTCATCAAAACTGGTATATTGGGCCATTTTTAAGGTAGTAAAATAATTTGAGATTTGATAGAAATTTTTGCAATAATTTTTAATAGATAGAGTGATAGAAAATGAAACTACTAAATATAGGAAATGTAAAGTCTTAAAAATAGTTAACTAAAAATTGCATAAAAAGGATATGAAGTTTGCACACATGTAAGGTGATACCTCAAGAAGCAAATATGAAATAGTACATGCAACTAGGGTTTGAAATATGATTATTTAAGTAATTTACTATGAAATTTTGAAATTTAAAGTGAATTTTTGAGTTATATATGCAAGCAAAAAATCAAATATTTATTGGAATATTAGTGATTGAGAGAGACCTCATGTATGTTATTAGGGTTTTGAAAAATAAATGATTTTCAAAATTACTATTGAATTTTGAAATTTGAATGGATTTTCTAATTTAAATATACTAGTAAAAATTTAGAAAATGATTGGAAAAATATTGGGACCTAGTATGGGAAATTAGGGTTTGAAAGAAAATTTATTTTAAAATTACTATGAAATTTTAAAATCTAATGATAATTTCTAATTTTATTATGTAGTTAAAAAAATAGAAAGAATATAAGAAAAAAAATAGTAATAAATTTACCCTAACATTTTTATGTTCAAATGAAGTAAGTCTAGTTGACCAAATAATTTAATAGTTTTGGGAATATTGGTGTATTATTCCTAATTTAGTTAAAGGGTCTGAGTAGTAAAATAAGTAAATAAATATTTAACTATTAAGTTACAAATTTGTTTAAATTAATTGTAATTAAAAATTTTCTAAAAATAGTAATACAGGGAAGAAAACAAGATTTATCTAGAAACTGATTGATCTAATTGAGACAAAGGTTAGAATTCATTATGTAGGACCAGGACATTATCATGAATTGTAATCTAAACTTAATTTTATGATTGGATAGGAGTGTCAAAACTAGACAGGACTAGCACCAACACTATAGTCTACCTCTATCATTATTGTCCTGCAGATATCAGCTTTCTAGGTTTTATTTGCCATGACTATGTGACACTATGTGACCCTATCTATGAAGTTTAGATAGTTAGAATTATATAGATATCCTTTAAAAATATATTATTTCTTTAAACCCTATCTTCTAGTATGATTTGACCAATTTTGATCAAGATGGGGGGTTATTGTGTGTAAGATTCACTAGATGTGGATCCACACTCCTTGTGTGAGCACACTACATACATACCAATGCTTTGAAGAGGGATCGAGCCATATGTAGTTCTCTCACTTGATGTGCTTTGTGTAATTGTGTGTATGAAGATGTAAAATTCTAAAATAGATGTTCTTAAGGTGTCTAGGGACTAGTGTAAAGATTTTAATAAGCTAGTAAGTGTGTTAGCTAACTATATCTAAAGAATAGGGAAGATTGCTTACGTAGTCTTGCTTTTATTATTTATTATTTAGTGATAATTTCAAACCCTCTCCAAATGATCTTTGAATGGTATTTTATAGGTATCTATTGGTAATGGGATTTTAAAGATCTCTATTATTCAATTTTGTGCCTATCATTGTGGAAAGTGAGATGATACTTACATTTTTATTCCCATCATACTTGTGAGTAGATTGTACTTCACATACGAGATGATACATATTTTTATCACCTTCAGTGTGGTGTGGTATTATTGATATAGATAAATAATAAACTTAAGTTACCTACTCAATAACACCTTGGTTGTGTTTGACATCAGATCAAAATATGGAAATAGACTCCATACATCAATTTTTAGCCTTGGAATAACTCTATATTCTTATTTGTATTCCAATTGTTGATTTTTCAGGTTTACTTACAACATTATACTAATTTCTACCTCCATATGATAAATTTATACTAAAGGTGTCTTGATATATATCTATGTATCCTCTACATGTTTAGCAAGAGTGGGAGACTTTGAAAATACACCCAACCGGTCTAGTTTTTAAGACTTCAGTGAATGCTTATCATATTTAAGTTGTTTAATTTGCTTAGTTGTGAATACCTAGGGAATATCCATATATTTAATTAAAAAAATGGTTGTTATAGAGTATGAATATTTTTTAGTAAAAATCTATAGTCTCTGTACTTAAATGATTTTGTAATTTGTTTTGGCCAAACCCTAGATTTATATCTCTCTCGATCTATCCATGAATCATGTCGAGATTTTATAATGCATTAATTTATATTTATTATCCCTACCAAATACTCTATTTCACTTGAATTACCATGTAATAACATGTATTATCATGTATTTATTTCATCATTATAGTTTTATGACATTCTTATTTTGACAATTATCTCTTGATTCATAGTTCCCACCATCTATTCATTTGTTTTTATTTCAAATCAGGATAATCCACTTGATTTTTTATTTTATAGAGAAAAATTTCAACTATTATTATCCTTTGTTTACACTGATTTATTTTCACCAAATTTTATTTCTTTTACATATATGTATTTTCATATATTATAAATTACTTGGTTGTAAAGAAAAATTCAAGTTCATCTTTTTTCCTAAAATATTTTTGTCTTATCACCATGTCTTATATTGTATTGTAGTTGAGTATTTGGATTTTACCTAGTTTACATTACTTTATCCCTTTATTATATTGGTACACATTTCCATGGTGTTCATAATCTATATCTATAGAGACATATTTGAACTGTTTTGGTGTTGTGCAAAGATTACCTCTTACCACTATGTATTAGTGCCAACCATAGAGATATAATTTTACTATATTCATTTTGTCATTCCATGATATAAAATACAACCACATTCCTTCATATTTTTTTTCAAATTATCACCACTATGTAAAAATTATTACTATAAAATCATATATTCTTTTACATATGATGAGTTTCATATCTAGTGTCTACTCTATATCCTTTTTGTATTGCTATGAGAGTTTGGTTTTATGTTATTTAATTTTGTTTTTTATTTTTTCATCTTTTTAATTAGTGTGTATTATTTAGTGTAAAAGTCCCACTAGTATGTTTTGGAAACATCAAACAACCAGTGACCTAGAAATCTATTTTTTAGGTTACTACAATAACTTTATTTATATCCTCATCTAGGAAGATAGTGTCAATCTAATGGGGAGGTAACACAATATATGACTAAAAAAATAAGTATCTAGTAGAGGTTACCATGATTATTTCTATCACAAATTCAACTGACTAGGAGGATAGTATCATATTTTAAGTTCTTTAACTGATGTTTTTATCATCCTGCATCATAGTTATCTATGATGTAGGGTTTAAACTGGGATCTATATACAAAACACTTGTATTAGATTTCCTTCTAGAATTTTTATAATTATTTGATACAAGTCTAGTAAATTCTAAAATATGTAGGGACCAAGTCATATTATTTTAAGTTTTCCTAACTTTTTATAGTTTCTATCATAAAGTAAAACCTTATATCCAATCTAAAATTATTTTACCTTTATGTGTCTATCATGCCATGATTTTTTGAGCCTCTTTTATTTCATTTGGTTATATCATGATAGAAACCTCTTTTAAAATGATTTTTCTACTTATATAAACCTTCCTAAATAGAATATTTTGTATTCATTAAGAATGTTAAAAGTCTTAAACTTGATAGGATGTACTCCATTGGTATCATTATTTCTAGTCCATAAACTAGTTTAAAGAGGCAATATTTAGTCTACCATTTATAAGTAGTGCAATATTCCCATAAGAATTATGGTATATCGGTATCCCAATACCCTATATCCATGTTACATAAATTTTTTAGTACTTTCTCTAATAATTTATTAAATGCTTAAATGGTCCCATTTGCTTGTGCATGGTAAGGATTGCTTCTATGATTTTAGATTAAGAAGTGTTTTAGTAATTATGAAATTATTTTATTGATGAAGTGTTTCCATTGATCACTTATTATTTTTAAATGGAATCCAAACCTTATAATTATGTTTCCATACAAAAATTTAATTGTATTCTTTACAGTACAATATTTTATTAGAATAGCTTCCACACATCTTGTGAGATATTCTATTTCAGTAATAATCAGCATGGCATTACTTTTCCTTATTGTAGGTTTAAATGGGACCTATAAATTTTATTTCCCATTTTTAAAATGGGGCTACTACCAAAATGATTTAGATAGGCATATTAGCTCTAGAACTTGGTTTACCCACTCTTTTATACATATAACAATTTATTTTGTATCTATGTGTGTGCTTGAAAAGTGATGGCCACCATAGGCCTGATAATAATATTTTCTTCCTTGTTAATTCTATAGATTTATGGACTCCTAAAACTCCATCACGCACTTATCTTAAGATATTCTACTGCTCATGTGGTAATAATACCCACCATAATACCACATCTTTTCCCTTATTATATAATTTTCCTTCGATCAACATGAAGGGAAACACCAAAACCATTAATCATTTTATTGTAATGTAATAAATTTCTATAGAAACTCTTTTATAGATAGAAATTACACAATAAATTTCATGTCTTTGGGTATTGATTATATGCAAAAGAGGTGATCTCTAGGAAATTCATCCTTAATTTTTCCTATATCTCCCTGATGGCTATTCTTGATAAGTAGTCATGTCCATTATTAACTTTCCTTGGTTTCATCATAATTATAAAATCAAACTCTTGGAACAACATGAGTCAACAATAGATTGTTCCTTGTATTTTTAGCCTATTTATAAAATACTTAAATGGATTATGGTCTATAAAGAATGTAAATGGATCCCCTAAAAATTAGTTTTTGAGTTTATGTACCACTTAGACCATCCCTAGTGCTTCCCTTTCAATTGTGGAATAATTTCTTTCTACCCTTGTCAATCTTTTACTAGTAAATTAGATTAGGCATATTTACCTATGGTTATGATAGTATTGTTCTTATTATAATTCCTAAGGCATCAAAATGTACATGTAATAGGACTCTTCCAATCTATAAAAACTAATATTGGAGCATCTAAAATTTTATTCTTCAGTGTATCAAATGACTCCTAGCATTGTTTAGACCAATCTAGTAGTTGATTATGCCATTTTTTCAACAATTCCTTGATGGGTGCCCTTATAGTTTCATAGTTTCTTATGAACCTATAGTGATATTTGGTATACCCAAATATTTTTCTAACCTCCTTTTGTGTTTTGGGTGGTGGTATGTTGATGATTACGGTGGTTTTTATTAGATATACCATCAATCCTTATTTACATGTTATGTGGCCCAATAAAGTTCTAAAAGGAGTAGAAAAGATGAATTTATTAAGGAAAATGTTCAATTTTCTACATCTCCTAAACATAATCTATAGTTCATGTACATGGTAATTAATTAATCTATAAATTATCCAATCAACCAAGTATACCTCTAAGAACTCATGTATGAAATCTCATAACACATTTACCATTATGTGATTGAATACAACTAGTAAATTCTTTAATATAAATGGAATCACTATATACATGAAGGATACCCATTCTATGGAAAATATAGTTTTTGGTCAATCCTTTGGCACTATCAAAACCTAGTGGTATCTTAAGAAACCACTAGTGAAGGAGTATATTTCTCTACCTATAACACTTACTAATATCTCTTCAGTTAATGGCGCTAGGAATGCATCATGTACACAATCCTTATTTATTTACCTATAGTCAATTCATGTGTATCTTACCATTTTTAGTATTATATATTACCATAGGACTTATCTATTTGGTATCTTCTGTAGTAGTTATAATACCACTAGCTAGCATTGATTCCTACTTAGCCTGAACCTTGGCCTTTACATTAAGATTTAGTTGGTATGGTTATTTATGAAATGGTTTGATGTATTATTTCAATCAAATCTTCATGTTAACAACATATTTATCAATTATTTTTAGTTAAATAAATGTTTTTGGGAATAAGTATTCAAATTCTCTCACTAGTTATAAAATTTTCTCCACTTCCTCTTTTGCCTAGGAATTTATGACCTTTACTATTTTTGGATTTCCTTCTATGGAAATATTTTCTTCCCTAATTTTAAGTAGTTGGTATAAATATTGTGTTTTATATTTCATGGTGTCAATGAATTGTATTTATCCTTTTGAAACATCATTTTCTCTTCCTCATTCTCTTTGTGCTTTATAATTTCTCAATAATATGTCATTTATTTGTGCTTTTTTATTTGTCGGTTTTTCATATAGTTCCTAGTGATTCTCACACAATTATTATAGTTTTATCCCAATCATCTATGTACCATAATGGTGTTTGTTTCATTTTTAGTTTGGATACTTTTTGTTTGGAAGTCAATTCCTCAAAAAATTAAAACATTATTTTTATCTTTTGTAGTGCCCTATACAATCTTGTATAAAGCTCCTAATAATTGAAAGCTCTACATAGATCCATTTTCAAGTCTGTCCATGTACCAGTTCCCTTATGCATATCTTGATTTAAGTACCATGTTTTGGGTATTTCATACATTGTCCAAAAGAATAATTATGTCCATAGGTGTTTATCAGTCTTCCCTCTTTCCTTCCACAATTTTCCACATGTTTCAATATTCCACCATGGATTAGTGTCTCCTGTGTACTGTCTTATCTCTAGAAAGTGACTTTATAATTGTGAAAATATCATTTTCATTAATATTCAAACATTTTTCCAAGTTTGAATGGTTTATCTATGGGTGTGCCATCATCTTTCAGTACTAACAGTGAGTGTATCATTGATTGAATTCATACTTATTTATTATTCTACAAATACTCTCACAATCTTTTGTAAGTATTCATCAACCATTCCTTTGCTGGTAAACTTAGGTATTTTATTATGTGAATCCCATTATATGTAGTGAGCTCTTCTTTTCTATGGTAAAATATGTTTTAGTGCAGTGGTGATTTTACCTCTATAGGGTGTTTTTATTTGACAACATAATTTATACACTATGGTTTATATCTCACCATATATGAAGGCCTCAATTTCATTCATTGAGGATTTTTTTCTCCTCCTACTATCATCTATCCATCCTCATTAGGTTCTAGGTCATCTTATATATTTAAAATATTTTTGAGCGTGTATGCACCAATAAATTTATAAAATTTGATGTCCTCATCTTCTAGCCATAGTTGTTCTTACCATACCACTTTCATTCCTACCTCCATTTAAAATATACTACCAAACCCTATTTATCAAATGTGATTTATTTTTCTTCTATGTTCAATAAGCCATTACAATTCACAAGCCATTCTACATTTAGTAAATATGGATAACCAGCATCCTACATATCAATTAACTCAAAGTCTATCCTATTATATATTACCATAAAATTAACTTCAATATTTTGTATGGTTGTAATGGTTGAACATGGAGTAAAATAAACTATGGTGATATCATATGATTCCACATTCAACTATGGTTTACCTAATAGTTATCATGTGCTTTGTGGTAAGACATTTATATCTGTGCCAAGGTTTAATAGTGTTTTCTTGATTTTTAAGTCATTTATTTTGATATTTAGAAGAGTGGAAGTATTTTTCCATTTTTTATTTGTTCTAAACTTTTTTATTTGGATTACTCTTTTTAGTTTTATCCATGCTCTATACTTGATATTTTCTTTGATTTTTTATAACACATACAAAATTGAGTACATTTGGTTACAAGATCCTACTTATCAAACGTTTTCATTATCATTTTTTAATATCCAATCTCATATTTATCAAAATAAGTCAGCTTAATTTGATCCTTATCATGTTTTCCAGTTATTATTTTTCTTCTTTTTTCAACAATTATATCATGTTCATTGACATTAGGTTTGTTCTCTTTTATATTTGTGTTAGCTTTTGTACTAGGATCAGTGCACACTTATTTAACTCTAACCATATTCATGCCACTTCTATTGGCTATTTCCACTCATGGTGGTAAATTATCATGCACAATGTGGAGAACCTTCTTTCACAGTCACTTTTTTTTATCCTTTATAGTTTCTTAACATTGTCTAATACATTTTTCTATGGTTGCTCTCTGAGATGAGCTACCTTATTTTGATATTATTTTTTCTTCTTCCTTCCCATGCTAAATTTCATTGTACCACCCTTTCATGTCATATCCCATTAATAATTTTCGTAAGTGTTTAGCATTTTTATGGTAAGAAATCATACCATTTTATTAGTTTTTTTAATAATTTTTTTGTAAAATTGTACTAATTGTGGATAAGAAAATTCATCATGGGTTTTATTTTTCTGGAAAAATCCACACTCTAGCCATGGATCCTCATCATAGTTCCTATAAACATGCCCACTCTTTACATATTTATAACATGTTAGAGGGGGTATATCTTCATTATACTCCTAGTTATAATTCTAATTACATCCTAGCCACCTTGGTAATTTCCCATTACACGGTATTCTCCTTTATAACTACCTTGCATACCTCCTCTATAACACCTCTAGAAATTATTATAGTAAGGAGGTTAGGTATTTTTAATTGTCAAAATGGTTTAGTATCCTTGGATAGGGTATAATATTATATAATTGATTCTGGGTATATATGGTGATGGCATTTATTGTATTATTTCCACTCTTCCCTAGATAGTGCTTTGTAAACTAGATTAACACGAGAGGCTCCTTTAGTTTTTATACAATTGTACTTACTTCTCCTTACCTTTTTGTTATCCAAAATTTGGATACCTTGAATGAGGCTCATTCAAAACTTATCACTTGCTTGATATTAAGTTTTTTGATAGCCATTATGAAGGCTTTGTGTTAGTCATTAATGATCTATGTTGATAGGTAATATGTCTCCCTTAGTAGCTTACAAGGTCATTTAGGATGGTTTATATAGAATTTAGTTTAATTCAGGTTATATTTTCATCAATTTGTCATTATTTATAGTCTTCATATTGTGTTTATCATTATTTAAGGTAAATTTTACAAAGTTAAGGTAAGTGGAAAACCAAGTTAATGTGGAAGCATGCACAAGAAGACAAGATGGTCACCCTTCTAGGAACAACCATGGCCTAAAATAGGTAAAAATGGTCAAAGAATTATAAATAACAATTGAATAAAATTATTTATAATGTTATTTGGAAAATTTATGGTAATTTGGATAAGATTAAGGTATCTTGTTACTTTAGCATTTTTTTGCTTTTCAATGATAAAGAGGATGATTCCTAGTAAAATAAAATATAAACGTGTTGTCTTTATAAAATGGGATGTTTCAAGTTATATAACATCTTAGTGATGACATCATGTCTATACCTAATCATACAATTTCTCTAAAGGTCTTTTATAACTAACTTTCAATATTAAAATTTATTTGTAACTGATATTTATCATTTCCTAACACATAAAATAAGAGTTTCTAATAGAATTATAGGTAATAAATGTTGTATGCCATTTAAAAATATTATTACACATATTTATAGATTAGAGTAAGGTGAAGAGTCACTAGGTTCCTCATCTCCAATAGTTTCAAGAGGTCAAATAGTCAAAATCTTGAGAAAAACATGTTTTTAGTGGTTTTGTGCAAAGAGTTTTTGATGGTTGACAAGGTGAAAACTATTCCATAGGTCCTCATGGACTTATTGGGCCTAAATATATATAAAAAGTGTATGTTTAGAGGTAAATAGTGAAAAAACACACTCCATTTATCCATTGGCCTTCTTGGTAGCTCAAAAAGGGTAACTGGTTTACATTTGATACTTTTAGGAGGGAGGGAGGGAGGGAGAGAGAGAGAGAGAGAGAGAGAGAGAGAGAGAGAGAGAGAGAGAGAGAGAGAGAGAGAGAGAGAGAGAGAGAGAGAGAGAGAGAGAGAGAGAGAGATAGAGAGAGAGAGAGAGAGAGAGAGAGAGAGAGAGAGAGAGACATAATAAGAGACACAAATGCCCTTCCACTTTTTAGAATTAGTTTTCTAGTTCATCCCCTGAACTTTATGAATAATCATTAATAAGGTAAGGGGTATAAAAAAAACTTTAAACCCCACAAATATTATTTTTACTTAATTTTAGAGTCCTAAGGTCAAATGAATGGATGAAAATAGTTTGGAATGGTCTCACAATAGCTATTATAACATTGAAATACCATTTCCTTTCACATTTCATGATGTTCATGGTTGGTACAGTGTTAGATGGCCTTATTTTCATATTTTAAGCATGGAAATACTATTAATAATGAGTTTAAAGTTGCATTCTTGCAATAAATAAGTGAAATTAAGTTTTATATAGTGATTCCAATGTAAGAAGTTATAATTTCTCTCTTTAAGTGCCTAGCTAAGGGATCACTATAACCCTACATGGATGCAATCCTTTAGGTCACCATTAGAATAAATTTTTATCTCAATGACCTAAATTTAATATTACTAATCCTTCATTATGTCTATTTAATCATGTTAAAACATTTTTTTATCTCAAACTTCATTTCACCTTGGAACTCAAATGGATTGTATACTTGATTAGGAATGTGTAAGCCCAAAATAAGGATATGAAGATTATATATGAACATTAAATTATATTTGAGAACATTATTACATGAATGAGGACTCAAAAAAAATTCATTTTGATCCAAAAGGCTTCAATGAGCAATCGGGGTGAAGAAAGAACAAAACATAGTGAAAAATGGTTTTTTATCGAGAAGATAATCTATAAGCCTATTAGTAGGTATAAAACATAATAATGATAATTGTAGTAGTATTATAGGGTCTAATATATATCTTTCACTTTTTATCAAGTCATCATGGTGGTCTTATTTCCATTACAATGGATACCACTAATTAAGTCAGACATAATGAACTAGTAAGCCTATAGGGATGATGAAGGAGAATCTCTACCATTGAAAATACTAAAGAAATGGTGTCAATGGAATACATGGGAAGCATTTTGAGGCATACAATGGTTTTTAGGTTTATTCATGAAGACAATATGACATGTTTCAAGTTTTTAAAGTGTTAACTACTCTTTCAGGAAGTGCTTTTAACTCTTCAAACAAGAACTCCTATGGCACTTGGTGGAGTTCATCATCAAGTTGAGCCAACACATGCCAAGGAGATGGATGAAACTAATCTTAGTATAATCTCTTCCATTTTTCATTGTAATATAAATTATGTGGATGACAATTGTTTATGCATACCCTGTAACTCTCTTTCTCTCTCTTTCTCACATTCTCTTATATATGCAGCCTTGGATGTCTTGTTATGGATCTTTTGGCTGAGTACGATAAAGCTCTAATAAAATAAACACATGTACTATGTATTTTTGAATGTAATTTTGTGATTATTGTTGAATGCTAGTAGTAGTGTTTTTAATCTCTCTCATTTATCCTCTCTTACCTCTTTGCAAATCGATTACCTTATTTTAGGTCACACAGTGAGTTTGAGGTAGCTTTTTGTGGTTTTAAATTAGATTTATATCATTATTTTTCTTCTTATACCACTTTAATATATCTTTCATTCAATACATTATCTATGGCCTCCATGTTGAAACACTCATGCTTGAAGGTCCTTATTGAGTAGTGTGATCAAATTTAGGCCTTCTTCATGTTATTAGCACATTATATTCAAGTGAAGATGTTAATTTGTTATATCACCTCCCTATATTAGGTTATTTTTAGTTATCTCTAACCCTTTAGGTTATTTTTAGTTTTTTCTAACCCTTTCCCTTACAAAAAATATATCTAGTAGTAGTTCATGGTGATAACATCAAGGGAGATAGCCCTATATAGAGATTCCACTCAACGATTAGTCCACCCATTTACTATAGGTGTATCCATGCTATCACTTAATTTATGATACTTGAATAACCTCCTTAAGGGTGAAAATTTTGGTCATAATAGTTTTTTCATGCTTGATGAGATGAGGATTGCATCCCATTAAAGAGTTATTTTTGCTACTCTTCAATACATCAGACTTTGGAGGCATGAATTCAAGAATAAATGATAACTCCAAGTGAATCTAAATAAATATAATTAGCCTAGTTGTCTAAGATTATAAAATTTGTATGTGTCCTAATCATTTTTTAGTCAAGATGCATATTATATACCTTCATATTATCCATATAGGGTATATGATATTCATGGATTCACCCCAAGTGGCCCTTAAGTTACAGAATGTAAATATTATTGAGGTCATTAGTAGCCTTATGTTCCCCCTCCCAATCTAACTCAGCCTCCTTGGTAGCCTACTCATCCCTCTGTTCAACCTTGTCAAAGTCATTTTTTTCTAGTCCTAATCTCTATGATTTCAAAAAAACTATTACAAGTTTAGAAATATAAATGAGGTAGATTGATAAATAAAGAGAGATATATTACCCTTATAGTCAAATTTAAAACACTCAAATGATGAAGAGTCTTGTAAATTAATTTAATATTGGGTGGATAGCTATTTAAAAATAAAATCAACATTTGTCAATTGATGATGTGATATAAATAAGAGGTATGATTCAATTTCATAAGATTAGATTGGTAATTGAAGAGAGGCATAAAACGTAATATTTTAAATCTTGTATGCCTCTTCCTCCTCCATATCAACCTTATTTTGCTCCAAACTCATCTCAAGTTTAAATATGTCATCAACAGAGGTTTATGTCACTGATATCTTAACCCACACTTCTTAAAGAGCCTAAGAACACTACTTTTTAGAGACATTCTTGGACCAAGGATCCTGATTATGTCATGCCCATTCTTTAGAGAGAGTCTTATCCCATGCCCATCCAAAGTCAATAAAAGGATAAGTGTATGTAATCTAATTCAAAATAGCTCTCAAGTTCTTCTAACTCTTAACCTACACTCCAACTTGAGGTTGCATATATCATATAATTTAAAGATACCTCCAAGTTTTAAAAATTAATTGAAGAATAGAAAGAGAAGCATATAAAATATTTGATTAAGTTCTCTCTTTCATCCCTTTAAGAACATCATGATCAGCCTAGTAATCTTAAAGTCCCAAGTTGGAAGGACACTCTAGCAAGTTTCAATAAAGATAATGAATTATATTTCACTCATATCCTCTCTTTTTATGAACGAAAAATCAATTTCATTGAGGGAAAAATATGGACATTTAGATGTGAAGGAGAGATTTTCAAAACTAGGTGACGAGGTGGCAATTCTTAAAAATAAAGATTAATTAACTACAAGTGAGCCTCAAGAAGGCTACGAGCATATTTTTTCTAGTGTGTATAATGAGGAAATATTTTATGGTACTCCTCTTTGTTAAGAAGGAAAAAACATTAGTATTCAAGGATGGTGAGGAACATGGTCTTGATGAAGTAATTCAAGCTAACATGAAATCCACGTCTTATGAAAATGGTTCCATTGAAAAGAGTGAAGAGTAAGATCTTGATCAAACATGCCAATAATTGTACCACAATTTAATGGAAGAAATGGACTTTATTGGAATGCATGTGATCCCTCTAGAATAAAAAGGTGAGTGACAACATGAAGTTGGTGAAGTTGGTAGTGTCTTAGAAGAGAATGGATTAGGTTTAGAAAAAGAGACACATGATGAATTGAGTCTTGAATGGGAAGATGAAATTTTATTCTTCATGAAGGAAGAGGAAGACTAATCTATCTCTCATGGATTGATTTTTGATGAAGATAAATATTAATATGCATAAGTTGAGTTGGTTATAACTAAATATGAGGTAAGTCTTCTTGAAGATACATTGAATATTGATCTTATTGAACCTCATGGATAAAATATATTACTTGAAGAATATAGTTTTCAGCCTTATCATGAGTATATTAAAGCATTTGAATCATTTGAATAGATTTATATCCCTCAAGAGAATGGAAGGATTTAAATTGACATTGGTATGATTTCAAGTGATGAATAAGAAGATTCCTTTTGGGAAGAATGTTTTTTTTTTTTTTTTAGTTTGGATAATTAATCTATAGCCCATGATGAGAGTGCTAATATTTTTGTCTTGGCAAAAGAGAATGATGAAAACATGCATGAGAATACCCTTGAAGAGAAAGACATGTTTTATGACCTTGTTTAGTCTCATGAGTAAGTTCAAGGAGGTCATGAAGACATGTAGATGTCCTACTTGGACATGTTCAAGGATTTTTAAGTGTTTGGTAGGATAAAACCTTAAAAATAGCATGGATAAATTGCTAATGAGAAGTAAAAAGTGCCTAACTCTATAACAAATCCTACCAATTATCACCAATAAGTTTAAATTTATGGTGTAACAAGGTATGATGAATATGGTACTCCTCGAGATTAACAAGAGATAAAATTTGAGGAGTCAATATAGGATGAAGATTAGGATGTTTCTACTCTTAGGAATGAAACCACAGTCACCTTGGTGGTCTCTCACATTTTCAAAGATGGAAAATAATATGAGGCAAAAATTAAAGATAATTATGAGTTTGTCTTCGTGGGAGATAAGTTTATTGTTGTAGATCCACTTAAGCTCAATCCAAATAAAGTGGTGGTCAAGGAAGGAGTTGGTCAAGAAATAATAAAATATGACTAGTGGCTTACACATCATCCTTGCTTATCACATAAAGGTGACTCAAAGATTTTTACTTTTGAACGATGAGGATCAATTCTTAAGGTTATTTGTGCATAGTATTTCTTGTTTTTTCTTTCCTCTAAGTTATTTTTTTCATAGTGTGTTTTGTGTTGTTGTTTTTATGTGTGTCTTTATTTGGTGTGTTTGTTTTATCTTATTGTGTTGGTGAAGTACTCAAATATCTATTAATTTAAAGAGGTTTTTAGTCAAGTGTGAAGGTCAAGTCATTCTTTGTGTTGAGATGATATAACTCCATATCTCATTGGATGAACTAGGCAACTGGCCTAAAGTGCATAATAGGCATGCAATCCTAGGAAGTCACCAAAGATTTTAGCCAAAATTTGGCTACATTGAATGAAGATAATTTGAAACTTATCACTTGATTTGTCATAACTTTATTGATAACCGTTATGAATGATTTGTGTTAGTCACTAATGATCTAAGTTGATAGGTAATATGTTTCCCTTAGCAAATTACAAGGTAATTTAAGATGGTATAGTTTGTAGTTGGGTCAATTCATTTTTTATTATCATCAAGTAGTCATTACTTATGATATTCATGTTATCTTTAGCATTATTTAAGATAAATTTTATAAAGTTAAGGTAAGTGGAAAAATAGGTTAATGTAGGGGCATGCCTAATAAGACAAGGTGGTGACCCTTTCAGGAATAACCATGGCGTAAATATGGTCAAAATGGTCAAAGAATTAGAACTATTAAGTGAATCAAATTATTTCTAAGGATATTTAGAAATTTTAAGGTAATTATGATAAGAATAAAGTACCTTGTTACTTTTGTATTATTATGATTTTCAATGATAAAGAGGACACTTAATAGTAAAATCAAATATAAAGGTGTTGTCTTTAGAAAATAGGATGTTTCAATTAATCTAACACCTTGGTGATGACATCATGTTTATACCTGACTATACACTTTCTCTAAAGGTCTTTCATAACTTACTTTCACCTTTGGAATTCATTTATAACTGTTATTTATCATTCTCCAATGCATAAAAGAAGAGTTTTATAGATAATTATAGTTAAGAAAGGGTGTGTGGCATTTGTAAATATTCTTCCACATCCATACAGGTTAGAGGAGGGTGAAGAGTCACTGGATTCAACATCTCCAATAGTTGTAAGAGGAAAAATAGTTAGAATATTGAGAAAAACATGCTTTTGGTGGTCTTGTGTAGAGGGTGTCTAGTGGTTGACAAGGTGAAAAATATTACATAGTTCCAAATGGTCTTCTTAGGCCCAAATATATATAAAAAGTGGACATGTAGATCCAAAAAATGCAAAAACCCAATCTATTTCTCCATCAACCTTCTTTGTAGCTTAAGAAGGTCAACCAATTTGCATTTACTAATTTTATGAGATAGAGAGTTGGAATCTAGTATCTTAGACATATGATATGTCGTTAATGTCCTTCCACTTTATGGTATTGGTTTTTTGTTTCATCCCCTTAACTTTATGAATAATTATTAAGAAGTTAAGGGGTAAAAAAGAAGCTTCAAACACCAACATGGTTGGTTTACCTCATGTGTAGAGTCCTAAGGTCAAATGAATCGATGAAAATGGTTGGGGATGGTCTCTTGAGTACTCTTATAATCCTTAAATTCCATTTATTTTAGTTTTTATTCATGTTTATTCCATATCAAGGTAGATTGTGTTAGAGGATCATTGGTTTTATATTTGGAATGGATCATTGAAATATAAACAAGTTAAACTATATAACTATGTTGAAAGGAAAAGTTCTAGCCTAAAGTATAGAAATTTAATTTTATACTTAGTCTAAGGCCATGGACCTATGATGAAAACGTTTAATTCTCTTAAGAATGAATTAAAATAAAAATTAGTATAACTGATTTTATTTATTGGAACTCCTAAGGAATATTGAATCCCTTTAACTTATCTGGTCACTTACAACATTAATATTTACAAATAAATGGGAAAACATGGATCCAATGTTTTAATTAAAATAATATCCCTTTGCTGACATGCATTGACATGTGCATGTAAATATACCTTATATATTTGTAAGATGTTCCAAATTGGAAAATAAACATGGTTGTTGAAACATATAAAGAATCTTAATTAATACATAATTACCTTAGGAATTCAATGCCCAACTTTGTCCTCTACTTATTTTTGAATTAGTAAGGTATTACAAGGCTTTGTATTACTTTTATAAATAGTCATTTTTTCCTTGATATTTTCTTGTTTTTTGTGAATTGTTAAATCTTGCTTATACAAGCTTAGTATGATGATTGTTTTGTTTAATTTATTTTTCTTCACCTTTATTTTCTAAAATTTTGTTGACTTACCCAATCAGGTATTGATTGTTCCATATCAAGTGTAGGTACTCAGGTAAGGTAATAAGTTATTAATGGATCCAATAATAAGGACATAATGAAGTATGTAGATAGGTGTGTGTGGGTGTGTCTACACTGCCCCACTTCTATTTGAATACTAAGTGGTTAAAATGCTTCCTAATGAAGTCATTATTGAGTTGTGTAGATGGTGTATATTTTTTGTTGGATATGACATAGATATAATTACATTTTTCTATGCTAAACTCTATTTATTACTTATTATCCTAGTTTCATATCTTGGTATTGAAAAAAATGTGTGGTTGTTACAAAATCACATCAAATAAAAATATACATGATGAAAATAATGACACCAAACTCATATTAATAGTTAAGTTGTTTCATATAACACATATGTAACTATTTGATTTATTTTTTTATTTTAGTGTAATATAAATAAGATAAATATATTGAAATTCATCTTATGCAAAGTAGTAAATTTACCATAGAAAATATGAATATAAAAGAGAGAATGATATTGCACTTAATAATTTTAAAATTATCAAGATAAGAGAGAATAGTTTGACTTAGTTGATTTTATGATTTATACCATTAAAAACACATGTTAATGAACTAGATAATACTTCATATTAGTTATATCCCTACTTATACAAACAAACATAGCCTAAAAATATGTTTAGACACTACATGTAAACCTTTGATTTTATAGTTTTGGGATTGTTGGTGTATTATTCCTAATCTAGTTGAAGGGTTTGAGTAGTAAAATTAGTAAATAAATATGTAATTATTAAACTACTAATTTATTTAAATTAATTTAAATTTAGACTTTTATAAAAATAGTAATAAGGGGAATAAAATAAGACTTAGTTGGAAACTGATTGATCTAAGACAGAGGATAAAATTATCTATGCAGTGCCAGGACACTATCACAACTAAGATCTAACATTAATTTTATGGTTATATAGGAGAATTATAACTAGACATGAGTGGTACTAATAATATAGTACACCTCTAATATTTTACCTTTCTATTCACTAGGTTTGTGTGACATTATCTATGGAGCTTTTGTAGCTAGAGGTCTATATAGCTCCCTGTAGAGTAGATTATTTATTTAAAACCTATCTTCCATTATGATTTTACCAATTTTTATTAAGATGGGTGGTTAGTGTGTGTAAGATTCACTGGACATGGATCCACACCCCTTGTGTGGGTATGTTGCATACATACCAATACTCTGAAGTGCGATCAAGCCATATGTAATTATACCACTTGATATGCTTTATGCAATTATGTGTATTCTAAAATTGTTTTGATTGAGGTGTCTAGGTACAAGTGTAAAGATTTAAATAAGATGGTAAGTATGTTAGTTGGTTTTATGTGGATAATAGGAAAGATTGCTTAAGAAGTCTTGCTTGTATTCTTACTTGCTTAGTGACGATTTTTGACCCTCTCCAAATGATATTTGAATGGAATTTTATAGGGATATATTGGTTATGATTTAAATGTGATCGTGCTAGATTGATAAGGAGAAGGATGGGGAAATGGAAGAAATATACCATTAGGTCTAGAAATGGACTTGTATAATAGTGCTAAAAGTGGATAGGAGTTGCATTGGTGTTATATTTACTAGTGTGGTGTTATTGTCCTAAGTAGATGAGACCTGGGAGGATGGAACTATCATGCAAAGAGGGGTTTGATAGTTGGGATCAAGTCTAGAAAGATATAGATGGTTGAGCATCAATGAAAAGATGCCTATGAGGGTTATGAGAGAAAACAAGAGGAACCTAAGGGTTAGGTGTCATTAGCCACAATCAAATTACCAATTTTCACATTTTATATGACTACATTTCCCCCCTTTATTCTATTGATGTAATAATGAAAAATACTAGGATAAAATAAAAATAGAAAGTATACTTAAAATTACCTACTAGGGTGAAGCTCACGAAGCTATGTGATGTTGGGTGTGCATAGAGAGAGCAGGTTGTGAAGTATGAAACTATTATGATGTTGAGTGATGTTGAGTAATGATAAGTGATGTTGGATGATGTTGTACCAAGAGTAATATCATGAATAGATCTGAGTGCTCAATTCTCCAAAAGTGGCTCAAGAATGCAAAGGTTGGTAATTTGGCTCCATTTTTTTCACTAAGTAAAGCTAGGTCGTCATGCATGTGTTAATTAATGTTTGGATTGTGTGTTCAATCCCTCTAAATAGGTGGCTCAAGAATACAAAGGCTAGATAGTTTTTTAGCTCCATCTTTTCCTTGTGAGGTAGAGTTATGAAATGATATCGGTATGAAATGTGTGTCATATGAGATGGCTCTTGAATCCCATAAATGTACTATGATCTAAAAATGTTGGCATGGATACATGAATGTATGCTAGAAAATAGGCCACTCTTGGCCATTTTGAAACAAGGAGATTAGGCTTGTATGAAATCCACTCCAAAATTGGTGCACTAAGCTTGTATGAAATACACTCAGGAACTCAAGAATGTGAAAGCTACGATTATATGAAAGCCATTCCAAAATGATGACAACCATCTATAAATGGAATAAGGAATTTAACTATTGATAATGCCTAGGTAATATTAAACTTAGAAATAAAAAAATGTGTTGCACACATCACCCCCAATCACTGTGTCTGAAACCTATAAAGTCATATCAACTACCATGTCTAAAACTAGAAGTGAGAGCCATCATGTTGTGCATGATGCCCACTATATCTGGATTCTTTAACCAAAAGTGTACTAAAAATTATTATTCTAAACTATTATAACTGTGAAAAATCGTAATTGAACCTACTTTTTTACCTGCTTGTAAAAAGTTTGGTTTTTTTGTTGTTTGGACAAGAGCACCAAAAGTGAACACTAGTGACACCAACACTATAGTCCAAGATGGGTGTTTTTGTCCTAGGTGAAATCTAGTGATTGTCTTGATATTCTCACTATTTACATGGTTTATTTTGATGTTTGGTTATTGTTATAGGTATGTTAAATGTTGTATTTTTGACTATTAGGAGATTTGAACTTTGTGACAAAACCCTTGTTTGTTACCCCCTCTTCTAAGGGTAGGAATGAAAATGCTGCAATGATTTTCCTTAGAAGAAAGATCCTTGTAAGGGTGTTATGCTACAAAGATACATGATATAACAATGGTAATTAACAATATATCTCAAGATATAAATTGATTTGTATTGAGATATTGTTAGATCAGCAGGGGTATGCCTAGATGGATATAATAATGTAATAACATGTGAAATTTATTGAATTGGTAATGAAAGTTTGGTTACATGTTAGTTTTTAGTTGGAGAGATGGAGCATGATGTCCATCATGGCATCTAAGAAAGTAAGATAAATTCATGATGTGGATTATGGAATTGTAAATAATGAGAATCAAATAAGAAAGAAGCACACAAGGTAATAAGAAAGAAACATAGAAGGATGGCCAAGGGGCCACATAAACAAGGGACATGGGAACATGTCATTCAACCTAGAAAAAAAGCATGCAAGGCAGTTTTAAATGTTGCATACACATATAATTGAAACAAGCAAGGGCTAGCATGAGGGCCACAATCATATAGAAGATTATAGACAAGGTACATTGGCAAATGTACAAAGGCACATACATGAATAGAAGAAAGGGACAATGGAAAATTTCCTAAAGTACATACAAGATACAAAATAGGAACTAAGAAATGCAAATAATATAACTGCATTAAGAAATAAAAGAAAGTATGTAAGGAATTGAAACTAAAATCACATCTAACTAATCAAAACAAGAGGGAAGTATGAAAGAAATGTTATTAAAGGACTAGGTATATGCTAATAAATACATAAGTTTTATATACTAGTGATTATTGATAGAGTAATCTATGTAAGCTAGTAAATAATGTACATCAACATGATAACTAGAGTGTGTGCTGTAGAAATGACATAACTTGGATGGTGTATTCATATAAAATATGCCCTTAATGGGTATGCTTATCGATTTATGTCTTGATGTATAAGTAAGATGCCCCCTTAGTGGGTAGAGTGAAGCAATAAAAGAGTTGGGTGTCACTACAAACACTCAAATGAGATCAAGTGAAGCATGGTAATGTAGATAAATTGACAAACAATCAGATATAAGTCTACCATGATAGTAGAAATGTAAAGCATGGATAATGCATACAATCAAAATGTATTTGGTGTTTTGGAGTTATATGTATGTTTTTGTATTTTGAAATATTTGAATGTTTTTGAATTTTTGATAAGTTTTAATGTTTTTATATTTTTGAAATGTTTACGAACTATGTACAAACAATCATATAAAGACTATGTACAATAAATATTTAGAAACCATGTACAAGTAAGCAAAAAGAAACTGTAGACAAGTTACTGGGGAAAGGATGATATTAATTGATGAGTCTAATGGGAGAATCCCTATCATGGTGTCCTATATCAAGGAGAGGAATCGTGCGTGATCATGAAAAATAATGGAAATGTTGAGACTGTGGCTCTAAAATCTATATATGATTTAAATGGTATGAAATATATGAAGTAAAAACCAACTATTAGGTCCCCCTATAAATATGAAAAGTGGATGCAATTGTAGGGCTCTTAAGGATCCATCTAGTAGTATGATAAGTTTTATAAACATGTTTTATATGAGTAGATGCATGAGATTTAAATGATACTACCCTGGGTGTGAACACTATAGATAGAAGCCATCTAGAATCTTGAAGATGTGGAGGTGTATGAACTCTTTCTGTTATTAATGGATGCCTCAACTATTTCTGAATTAGAACTAGAGGAGGAAATATAATTGGTGTCAAAACTAAAATTTGTGGCAAAACTAGAACCGGTGGTAAAACTAAAACTAGTGACTGTAAAGTATAAGATGACTCTGAAGTGGGGAGTGGTAACTCATATAGAACTCCACCAATTATAACAACATAATTAGCATGAATTAATTATTGTATCATATAATTTCACCCTTGTGGGAGATTTTTTTAGGCTCTCTCACTCTCAACTATAATATTGGAACAACCTTAGGTTGTGGGTATCCTATAGTGAATTTGAACCTCTAGAGAAGGTCAACTTCCTATTTGTAGATCACCTAGACTAATTTTTCTACTTGGAAAAGAGGTAGAGAAGGAGTATAGTGTAACTAAGAGAGATAAATGGGTGATACACCAGATTGATTAACACTCACATAATCATGAAATAAACATTTATTCAGCATAAGATAATTCTTACTCACACAACCTCACAAACTATCTAATTTGCATAAGTTTTTCACAAACTAGCTAATTTGCATAAGTGTTTCACAAACTAGGCTCACCAAACAATACATGAGGTAAAGAGGAACTTCAAAATTCACACAAGCATCCATTAATGGTAGAAAGAGCTCAAGTTTAGACATGTTACTAACTTGAAAACACCTAAAAATAGGTAAGAAATAAGGACAATGGACATGAAAGAACACTTATTCATAAGGCCATCATATACAAACTTGCTAAGCACATTTTAGAGGCAAGATATAGGTAAAAATTGATTTTTATTTCTTAAAAAAATCTTTCTTATAAATTTTGATAGGGGTTTTCCTTGTCAAATGACAATATCTTACGAAAATGGGAGAGAAATGGGAGGTATAGGAGAAAAGGGGAAGAGAGAGAGAGAAGAGACAAGCAAAAAAAAATTAATAAATGAGATAAAACCACGCTATATGGATTCTCACCCACATTTGGGTCAATTATAAATAATCATTCTTCAACAAATTAACCTCTATTAGCTCCAATAGTCTTCAAACCCTCTCATTGGTTGAGAGACACACTAAAAGATAAAAACTTTTTGAGGATGATGATGTCATAATCCACTAAGAAGGAAAAGTCTTCAAAGACTTTGAAAATTTATTTAATTCTCCAATTTCACTCTACAACCTCCAAATCTCTCTCCCTTGGACTTCAATTCCACCCTTCCACTTACTCTTCTAGAAGATGTTAGGCAAAAAGTTAGCTAACTTGGCATTTTGTGCTTAACTAACTATGGAGGTTATCTTTCATGTCTGTTTTTTGAGGTTATTTTATATTTTCAACTTACATTTTATTATAAAACCTGTAATAAACTCCATGATACATAAAAATCCCATACACCCCATTGTTGAAGGTCATAAGCTTGAGCCATCTTCAACCAACTACCTTGATAATTGCTCTCAAGGCCATTTAGTACCATGAAGACCACTTTTGGACCTGTAGAAGACTTACACACATCCATGACATGTTTATGATGAATAAAATAAATATTTTGAAAACCTTCAATACCTACAACAATGGTGGAAATCACCATTAGACCTGCTATAATGCACAAATATGTCAAAAATTGGGTTTTTGACCCTTTTTCTCAATATACCACCATGAAAATTATTATGAAGAGCTATAAATTCCATGGAATGATTTTTTAATCCTATTTTACCCCTTCTATGGTTTATACCATTTTTTTCCATGAATACCTACAAAAATATGGAATTTTGAGCCATTTTGGGCTTCTTAGGCATCCAAACATGATAGATTATTCCACAATATAGGTTGGTCAAGGGATGGAGGGTGTCCTATACAAATTAAATGTGGTGGCCAATTAATTATGTGATATTTGATAGACCTATGAGTCAAAAAACAAAAGAATGTTTAAAAAGCTCCTTTGTAAGCTTAAGCAAGTTCACTTTCAATTAGAATTGTTCATACAATTAATAAAAACATTACACTAATTATTTAAATGGATATATGGTAAATATACCCCTTTAACACCCCTACAAATATTTGGATCCCATGCCGAAGGTGTAAAATGATACACACATAAAGATGATTTCTTGCAAGGTTTGGAAGCATTCTGGGCATGCTTAAACTCTTAAAGATTGTTCATAAAATTTAGGACCTTAACCAACCTCAATATATAATTAATTTTAAATATGTATTGTTTCTAAGAACATACTAGAATCACTTTTCCCAAATCTTCATGGTATGAAAGAAACGAGCATCTAAAGATGGGCTAAAATTGGGTGTCTTAGGCCTAAAAGCTTGAATTTCTCCGAATGACCAATTTTAAATTCAAAAACTATATATATTTATTTTTAAAAAAATCATGAAATCTTAGAAACCTCATAACACCTCTCTAAATGATCAAAACTCAACTTTGCCTTTTTTGCCTTTGATACTGTCTACAGGGATTTGAGCTTGCCTTTGGAGTGTGCATGAAGTTTAGAGTGTGAAAATTTTTGAAATTTTTTTAATAGGATTTAAACCATCTTAAAATTATTATAAAATATTCCCATAATCTTTAAAACCTCAAACACACCTTAAATTTCCAAAAAGTGTGCCTACATAAATAGTGACCATTATGAGACATATGGTGGACTATGTATAAATAGTGGGAACTTAAACTAATAAAATGACCATAAAAATATTATTTATGGATATAATATGTCATTATTGCAAATAATACCAAGTTTAAGTTTTTTTGATGTGTACTTTGTCTTGTAGACCCTTTTTTCAAAAAATTACCTTTAGTTGGCTACATGTTCCCTTCATGCCAAAACTTGTCTTTTTTTAAAAAAATTCATGAAACCCCTGAGTTTTATCACTAAAAAAAATAAATAAATATGTTTATAAAATAATATTATACTATTTTAAGACCTATATAATGCCTAAACTACTTATTGTAGTATATAACTAACAAAACTTCATTTGGTCTCCAATGGCTGCCTTCTTGAGTGCCTATGGACTATGTAAGAACAATGGGAAATTTAACACTTTAAGGGAAATTTATGATGGAATGGGATGATTTTTTAATTAATTTATATTATAATTACCAAATTTTTTTCTTTCAATCAACCTAGAGATGCCCCAAAATGGCCAATTCCTCCAAGGCATGCTCCAATGTTGACTGTGATTTGATATAGGGTTGACTTTACTAAACAAAATGAATATTTAACATTGTATAAAAAGTTATGAATTATTTTAAATAGTTATAACATCTCATAAATAGCCTCTCCACCAAATTTTGTAATTAGATATTATATATTTAGGCATCTAGGCTCATTCTGGCAAAAGCTAGTGACACATGTTTGCTTGGTCAAAATTCACAACTGAGTTTTCTTTCCTTTGAATTGGATTGAAATAAAATAAGGTTAATTTTATTTTAAATTCTCATTTATCTTATAACTTCACTATTCCACTCATCATTTCTTTGCCTTCAACCTCATTCTACCATGTATGGCTTAAGCTCCTCAAGGAAAATCTATGGATGCCTATGTGCTCAATGATGTAGGTGAAGGTTGTGAGGTGAATGATATTAGATTAAATTTTAAAAAAAACTATATAATTAGTCTCATGAGTTAATTACCATTATTATCCTTAAGTATCTCCTTGTAAAATTAAGTTTCACCCTAGGTATTATGCTTAAAAACTTTGGTGGATGGTAATAAGCCTATCACTCCTTAGTGACCTTGACTGTGTTTCCTTGAATTTTTAAGTTTTATCATGATGTATTTTTATACATCATCATTTATTACTCACCCATTAATTACCAATAAACCTCTATGCATCACTAATCTCTTAATATCATTTGCCAACCTTCATAAAGGTTTGAACTTGAGAAGAAGTAAGTCATTTTCCTCTACATAGATCCTCCTTAAAACTTCATGATATTATTGATTGAGTTAGGTACTCAAGTTTTTGGTCTATTTATTTTTCACCATGATGAATATATTATTTTTTAGTCCCTCACCCATTTTAAAACCTCCTTCCTAGTCATTATTCTCTTTCATATGACTATGTTAATTCTTTGCCGCTGTAGGTCCAATGCTTGAGAGAGTATGATTATTGTTCCCATAGTTGTAGGTGTGTTTTTTGAGACGGTTTCAGGTGAGTGATTCAATGGAATTAATATTCAACTGAGCATAGGTTCCTTGAGGCTTCTCTAAGGATAATATGAAGTAGAGCACAACCACAAAACTTCTCACCCATACTTTGTCACAATACAAGCCCTTACCAAAGGTTTCTTGAGACTTTTTCACTCTAAGGGGTCACCTCCTTAGCTGAATGTATTTAAGGAATTAAAAATTACTATGTAATTCCATTTAACTCTCAACTCAAATTACAAAATATTTAAAACACTATCTCACATTATGCACCATTCTTAGTACCTTGATTTGCCTAGCCTCCTAATATCCCTTTTTTAGTCAAATTATTCTTGTATGGACAAATATATGAAATATATTGAAAATATGAGACAATTTATAGTTATTATCCATATCATTATGGGCGTGTGGCAATTTTAATGACCTGATTTCACTCTTATATCACATTTTCTTTGGAAACCACCCCTCATTTAGGCTTAATTAGCCCTATTCAAAACCCTCAGCCACCAAATCCATATTGTATAGAATGTAATCAACCCAAAAACTATTTAATAACTTATATAACATTTAAATACATCATATTACAGAATTTTGGAAAATTGGGAGGGTTAAAAATCTTGGAATCCTCAAAACCCTAGTTTAGGGCTTCTCTCATGCTCTTTTTGAGACCCTATTTTAAATTGGTGGGGGTTAAAATGAGTTCTAGGCCTCACACACACACACACACACACACACACACACACACACACACACACACACACACACACACACACACACACACACACACACACACACACACACACACACACACACACACACACACACACACACACACACACATTTGGATTAATTTGATAGGTATAAATTGGTAAAACTTGGGATAGTTGTAAAAAATCATAAAAACATCACCATGCTCTAAAACAAAAAATAATAATAAAGTGCCAACTTGTTGCCCTAATTTTCCTTTGATGATGGTTATTAAGTTATAGGGGTGAAATAGGGAAACTGAGAGAGGTTTTTATGTATCATATATTCCCCCAATTATAAATAAAATTTGAAGTCCTAAATCCTAAGTAAAATACTAATCTCACACCCTTCTCTTTTGGCATTATATGCCTCTCTTAGCTCTCTAGGCCTAAAAAACTAAAAAATAGATTTTATGTCCTTTGCATGTATGAAAAATCTTGAAAAAAGTTTGGTTCATATTGGGGAAGATACCATGATGTTTAATGAAAAATTTTAGACCTTTCACTTCTAAATTCGGGTTTAAAGTTATTTTGAGGCTCAAATCTTGTAGAAGTCACTAAAAACCCGCAGTGAACAATTTCATGATTTGGGAGTCTTCAAACACTATGCTAATCTAATCACACACCCCTTATTTTTTTCATGGATCTTCCCCTATGATATGGATATAATATTAGTGAATTGAGATGCATCAAATCTGATCAAAACATTATTCCATGGAATCAACGAAAGTTCTTGGGACCTTTACCTTTTTGTTTTAGGGAAATTATCCTTAACATAGTCATTCAACTTTGAAGATGGTTTATTCAAATATTATTGGTATTTTTAATAAAAAGACAAAAAAATGATTCCCATGGTGTATTATAGGTTCAAAAATCATATCCTCTTTAATTTTAACCCATTATAGGAAAGGAAAACTCTTGTAGTTGATAAACTTGCCTACAACTCCATTGGAGCTCCAACTAACAACTTGATTATTTGGCTTATAAAGGCTTAAATTAGATAATAAGGATTTATGAGAAATATAAATTGTGTAATTTTATGTGTCATAAGGAGGATGTGGTACATTATCCATCTTACACATATTCCACTCTAAAATTGATCAAATGACCATTTCATAAGGATAGTAAGGAAAACCTATTTATGGCATAAATACCTTCCCAAAATGAACTAGCTAATGAAAATAATTTTAATAGGTCATATAAAAGCATAAAATGACTTATATAAAACAATTATTTCTCATTTAATTCTAAAGTGAAGAAACAAGGGAAAAACTGGGCCTTGTTTTGGATGAGTAAGCCATCTAAACACCCCCAAATTGTTAGCGATTGTTCATAAAGATGGGGAGATGAACCAGACCACCAATACCACAAAGTGAAATGAAATTAGGGTCCATATCACTTCCCAAAACATTATATCCAAAATCTCTCTCTCTCTCATCTCTCCTCTCTCTCTCTCCCTCTCTCTCCCTCTCTCTCTCCTCTCTCTCTCTCTCTCTCTCTCTCTCTCTCTCTCTCTCGCTCTCTCTCTCTCTCTCTCTCTCTCTCTCTCTCTCTCTCTCTCTCTCTCTCTCTCTCTCTCTCTCTCTCTCTCTCTCTCTCTCTCTCTCTCTCTCTCTCCTCTCTCTCTCTCTCTCTCTCTCTCTCTCTCTCTCTCTCCTGACCATACTAAGTGAAAGTCTAAGGCTCTCCTAGAGCTATCTCAAACTACCAAAAATGGTTTTTTGTTAGTATAAGAACAAAAAAATTTGAATATAAAATCCAACACTTGGGAAATATTTTTTATAATATAAATTGAATTTAATTCCTTTTTTAAACCTTTTAAAATACATGTAACTCCATTAATGGCAAAAAACTTACTTCATGCCTAGTTTACAAATAATAGCTTTTTCTTACCTCTATTGTTTCCTATGTTGTAATATGATTTAAAATTACTATTATGGGATGTTAGGGACACCATAGATGCCTTAATACGGCATTTGATCCCCTACATAAAGAAAATTCTCCAAAAGCCTATTCTACCAAAGCTTTGAAAGGCTCCAAACTACATCCTTTTTCTCTTAAACTTCTTCCCTCCACTTTGAATGATCTATAATGACCTTGAACATGTATAAAAGGTTAAAATTTTCCATATGGATGTAGGATGAATTTAAAATTGATTTAACTTACTTAAAATTCACTTTTTCATTTGAAATTTCTATTTTGAGGATACTTAAGTCATCTAATGCACTTTTGGGGTTCTTTTGGGCATAGTAGGTTCTTTAGGCCTTATTTTTGACTCATTAGAATAAAAATAATTTGTTAAAAACTCATTCATGCACCCCTAGATGATCAAACACCATGGAAACCTATTATATCCTTCACTTGTAATTTTAGACCTATTTCTAGGTCTACTTCTCAGAATCACCAAAAACACCTTAAAACTTACTGAGAGTGTTTCAAAATATAGCAACTGACATGTGGTAAGGTCATGATTTTTTATCTCCTAATTCCACCATTAGGTCACTCACTTAACCAAAACTCTACTCAACTTCTCACAACATATCAAGACCTCTCAGAATATTGCATTGCATCATCAATTCAGGACCATAAAGAGAATATTCATGGGGGTATAATGTTATTGAAATGCCTAAAAGAGTTGCCTATTCCATCTAGGTAAAATATTAATATGTAGGTCCATTTTTGACAAAATGAATTTCATGTATCTATGAATTGTATAAGGTAGTGCTTAAATTGTTTGGATCCATGGTCGACAAGGTAACATATCAAAAACATCTAAACTGGGAACAATAGTGAATAGTGTGGCCATGTGTGTTGGGCCAAACTATATAGGAATTACAATCTCACCCAATGAAATTTATATATACCCATTGAATCCACTGATAACTATGTTCATTAGGGTACTATCTTACTCTGAATATCCTAAATTCTACAATAATGTCATAGTTCCCATGGTGGCACTAGATCCATTATCTATGAGAACCCTATGAATAGGGTGATTATAAATGTTAGCTCTAATAAAGAGTTCATGATAATCTGAATCATCCTTGATGATGTCCTATAATAAGGAGATGGAAGATCTAGCTCAAACTCTAGAATTGTATACACCAATCATGTTACTTAAAGGATGTCTTAATTTAAGTCTCCTTGTATTTGATGGTGGATGTACATGATATGCATGGTGAATCCATAATGTACCCCCTATATCTTGTTTACAATGTTTTGGAAAGGGATTTGAGAATATTGTCAAAGCTTTATCCTATGTTTTATTTGCCTAAGAAGGCTCAAGTAAAGTGTTAAGATCAATATGATTATCATTTATCAAATCCTATATCTTGTGTCTCAAACTAATGCATTTGTTTATTGTATGGCTTCGTGGCATATGAAACTTGAAAATTTTAGGCCAATCATATCCCTGTCGAAGAGGTTTTATTGTGTTAAATTCCTAAATATGAGGGAGAGATATGATGTTACATTCTAATATCTACTGTAAAACTCTGGCTAGAGAAATTGGTAGATTGGTGAAGGTTCACCAAGGAGGTAATGATAAAACCATTCATTAAAGGGGCTCAAAATCCACATTAACTATCAATTGATTTTGAATCTTGTTATCATTGACCTTGACTTTGTATGGGACTTTGTTATTACTCTTATTTATTGTCTGAGATACTTGTGTACTTGAGTTTGCCCATTAAAATTAGTTTGACTTCTCATTGCTTTAGTGTGTGACACAAATTAGTTAAGGAAAATAATATTTTAAACATAATGGATTCATGTAAATCTAGTAGAAAACTCTATTTGAAGTGATCTTGTAACTCTTGATCAGCCATGGGGTTAGTCATCTTAGCCAAAATAGTCTTATATCAGAGAACATAATCTTTTAGATACTCATTTTACCTTTTTTTCTATTATGTAACTTGAGTATATGAAACCTTATCACCAATGTTAATGTTGAAATGAGCTAAGAACATGTTGTCTAAATGATTTAATGGATTAACTGACTGATTTGGTAGATTGTAAAACCATCATAAAACATAATTGTTTAAGCTTTGTGGAAATAGCTTGGTAAGTAGCTAGTCATTTCGTATATAGTCTAATCATGCTTCATGAAAAGATCTCAAATATGTCTCTAGATCACCCTTATCATCATATAGAGTAAGCTTGGGTTGAACAAAATCTTGTGGTAAGGGTGTATAAGCAATGTGACATGCCAATGGTGTATGCAATCTAGAAAATGAATCCAAATCCTGTGTATGTCTAGAAGTACCTTGCTCAAAATGTAGCACCTTAGATTTAAGAGATTTTATATCTTTCACAAGGGCTACCACATCAGGAGACAAAGATGTACTAGCTATAACTAGTGGCATAAAGCTAGGTTGGGCTGCTATAGGGGGTTATTGAGACATAGTTGCCTCTGTAGTGTCATGTGTAACCAATTGCATTGTGGTTTGACAAGATTGACCATTTTTCACTTTTTTTTTTCTTCTTTTAGTATTTTAGACATGTAATCTTTCATGTTAGGGTTTTTAGTTAGGATTTCTTGAATTTCCCTTTTATAGATTTCATTAAAACTAGTATATTGGTCCATTGTTAAAGTAGTAAAATAATTTGAGATTTGATTGAAATTTTTGCAATAATTTTTAATAGATAGAGTGCTAGAAAATGAAACTAATAAATATAGGGAATGTAAAATCCTAAAAATAGTTAACAAAAAATTGCATAAAAAGGATATGAAGTTTGCACACATGTAAGGTGATACCTCAAGAAGAAAATAAGAACTAGTACATGCAACAAGGGTTTGAAATATGATTATTGAAGTAATTTACTATGAAAATTTGAAATTGAAAGTGAAATTTTGAGTTATATATGCAAGAAAAATATCAAATATTTATTGGAATATTAGTGATTTAAAGAGACCTCATAGATGTTACTAGGGTTTTAAAAAATAAATATTTTTTAAAATTACTATTGAATTTTTAAATTTTAATGGATTTTCTGATTTCAATATATAATTAAAAATTTAGAAAATGATTGAAAATTTACTGGGATGTAGTATGGGAAATTAGGGTTTGAAAGAGAATTTATTTTAAAATTACTATGAAATTTTAAAATTTAATGATAATTTCTAATTTTATTATGTAGGTAAAAAAATTGAAAAAATATAGGAAAAAAATATTAAGAAATTTACCCTAGATTTTTTATGATCAAATGAAGTAAGTCAAGTTGACCAAATAATTTAACAGTTTTGGGAATATTGGTGTATTATTCCTAATTTAATTAAAGGGTCTGAGTAGTAAAATTATAAAATAAATATGTAATTATTAAGCTACAGATTTGTGTAAATTAATTGCAATTTAAAGTTATCTAAAAATAGTTATAAGGGGAAGAAAACAAGATTTAGCTAGAAACTAATTGATCTAACTTCAAAAAAGGTTGGAATTCATTGTCCAGGATTGGGACATTATCATAAATTGAGATATAAACTTCATTTTATGATTGGATAGGAGTGCCAAAATTGGATAGGACTAGCACCAACACTATAGTCTACCTCTATCATTATTGTCTTGAGGATTTGAGCTTTCTAGGTTTTATTCACCATGATTATGTGACACTATGTGACCCTATCTATGAAGTTTAGATAGTTAAAAGTATATAGATCTCCTTGTAGAAGAGATTATTTATTCAAACCCTATCTTCAAGTATGATTTGACCAATTTTGAGCAAGATGGGGGGGGTGTTATTTTGTGTAACATTCACTAGATGTGGATCCACACCCCTTGTGTGGGAAAACTACCTACATACCAATACTATAAAGAGGGATAAATCCATATGTAGTTCTCCCACTTGATGTGCTTTGTGTAATTATGTGTATGAAGATGGAAAATGCTAAACTATATCTGCTTGAGGTGGCTAGGGACTAATGTAAAGATTTGAATAAGCTAGTAAGTGTGTTAGCTAACTATATGTAGAGAATATGGAAGATTTCTTACGTAGTCTTGATACTATTTTTACTTATTTATTTACAATTTCCAACCCTCTCCAAATGATCTTTCAATGAGATTTTATAGGGATCTATTGGTCATGGGTTGAATGTGATCACATTAGGCTGACAAGGAAAAGGATGGGGAATCATAATAAATTGATCATTGGGGCCAAAAATAGACTTGGAAAACAACACTAAAAGTAGATAGGAGTGGCACTAACATTATAGTCCTAGTGTGGTGCTATCATCTTGAGTAGATGAGACCTAGGGGGATAGATCTATCATGGAAAGAGGGGTCTGCCTTAGCTAGGATAAAGTTTGGAAGGCTAAAGATGACTAAAAATCAATGAAAATATGCCTATAAGGGTCATGAGAGAAAGCATGAGGAACCTAAGGGTTGGTTTTCATTATCCACACTCAAGTTACCAATTTTCCCATTTTATATGACTATAACCTCAAAAACTGATGGTGACTAGTAATATCAAAGATTCATTGCTGAAATTATGGGTGGATATGTAGTTTTTATACGTCTCATATTAATGTGCCTAAACCTTTAGATGATTTATATTTACTTACTTTCCTGAAGTCCTATGTGTAGATATTTTTTTATTCTCCTTTAATTTCAACATTACATTAACTTTGGACATAGTATAAACTTGGAAATAGGGATTATAAAGATGGGTTACATAGCGCCAACCACTGCTATTTGAGTGATTTATCATTTTATAGGATTTAACTTTTAGAATAAAAATTAAACCATATGTAGCTCTCCTATAAAGGTGTGTGTTTACCCCATCATGATCATGCTCGAATGTGATCTAATGCTTTTATTTTGACACTTGATAACTTGAAACTATAACCTTGTATTTTTATTTAGACTTAGGTTTAAGCATGCTCTTTTGAAGTGTTTTGAATGTGTATGATTTTCTTAGTAATGCATTAGGAGATTGAAAATGGATATCTAAAATTTTTAACTAGGTCTCAATGTAGTCCCAAGTAATTTTTATGTGAGTAATACCTTATGCTTCCTTTTTGTTTATATATTTCTCTTTGATATTTACCCTACAACTCACATATGAAAAGTGTCTAGGATGATCTATGGGAATCATACAAATTTTAAAATTAGCCATTAAGGGATATTTTAAACTATTGGTAGAGGTAGACACATATGGAAAATTATAAGTTTCCAACTATTTTTTGTATTATATAAGAGGTAAAATTAATGATTTAAAATATGGTGATAGTCTGATTAGGATAATAGAGTGTTATTTCATACACTTCGGTGAGATTAAATATATGTTATATAAAATTAGGTTTTCTAATAAACTACAAAGTAAAGTTCATAGGGGAAACTATGCACAAGAGTTAAATTTGTACTTACAAATTAAAGTATGTCAAGATATGTCAAAATTGATGCTTTCAAGTGTTAAATACCAAATTTATGTGTCTAAAAATGCCTCATTTTTAGTATATTAATGAAAATGATAAAATAAAAGGATAAAATAAATAAATTTATTACATTTGATATCCATTTAGTGTTGATAGGTATTCCCCAAATGTCCTTCTTACCCAATGTAGAACCCACAAGGAAACATGTATAGATCAATGTCCAATCATGAAAAATGTTGACATTAAATTTGAATATGTTGGTTTCATATGGTTTTATGTTATCTAGGTTAACTTTATTGAGATTAACGTATTTTAAGTATTAATAATGGTTATATTCATTAGCATGCACTTAAAAAAAAGTAGTGCCTATATTTACAACAACACATGCACAATACACATAACACAATATTTCATACACTACTCTTCTATTTTATAAATATTTCTATAAACACTATATATAATTATTCATATTCTTTCTATTAGAATATGAAAATTACATAGGTTACTCTATGTATTAGCCCTTGTACAACTTATCTCTATTTGTTTCTACTCTTCTTAGTCTTATCCATCTATTACAATGTTGAGATACAAATATCAATGAAAAATTGTAAAAATAAATGGTCATGTCTATGTGAGACATGCATTTTCTCTTATAATGTCATCCTTTGTATCCATAAATCCTTATTTCTTATCATATCTCCAAACAGTAGAATCATTTATTCTATCATCTTAGATGAGTGTTATGATGATGCAATAATGAAACAAACTCTTTGGTAGCTATGGTTTAGTTCTTCAACTGATAGCGAATCTTCCCAGCATTTTCCAAAATTCAATATATTTTTATCATCCTTGAGATAAATCTAAGTTTTGATATTTACCAAAATTTCCTCAATCCACCCAAGTGTAAAAATGTTTTAAAATTACTATAGTACACAGATAGATATTAAAAAGTTGATGTCCCTTCCTTCATCATATGCTACTAGTACTTACCATAGTCTCATAAAAAGTCTCCTAATACAAAATGACATTTTTGGCCTCTAAAAACATATTCTCTATGGCCACATTTTCCTTTGAATCTAAGATTATGTCATTTGGGACAAATTTTTCTAGTGAATCCGAGTAATCAGTATGTGTGTAAATGAGTACATATATTTTAACCATTTGATTTCTCAAGTACTTGCATAATCCTCCATTTAGTCATATATATATATATATATATATATATATATATATAATCTTTGTTTATACTTGTAGAGTTCATGTAGGGATATAATTTGACCCCATTTTTGAGTGGAAGGTATGTGCTGAGGCATAGATCTAGTTGGGGATGCACTCAACTTTTTTCCCTTTCCTCCATCTCAAATTTCTTATCATTTTTCCTTAGGGGACATCTAAGTGAGTAATAAAATTAGGTGTCTACATATTTTAATTTCTCCTTCATATTTCCTAATTTTTCCTTATATTCTACTTTATTAAATTGATTTTCTCTTAGAAGTGGCCCTAATAAACCCTCCATATATTATTATCTTGCCTCACTTTCTATGACACCTTTATCCAATGTGGATCTAATATGGATGATATAATTTTCCATTGTTTCCTTTAGATATTTTTATATTGGTAGAGTTTTGTTTGGATTGAACTGTGGCTAAGTGATGGTCAAGGCAGATAAAGTTTTCTTAACTCCTTCCTTTAAGGTAACACAAACAATCATATAACACCCTTTATCACTTTGGATGAGAGACTGCCCTATCATTTATTTATTAGTATGGGTTATTTTTTTTAGTTATACTTCAATTTCCCCTCCTTCAATAGTCTAGAGAAAATTTGATGCCACTAGGATGGTGGTATTTTGTTTGTGCTTTGCCAGTTCTACTTTGATCTGTGTTAGTAGATCCATGTGATTTTTTGTAATTATTTGTCATACATCCATTGTGATCAAAGTATTTGGTATGGAAACTTTCTTTAATTTTCTCTCTTGAACTTATCTCCTTTTCCTTACCTTTCCACTATGAAGCCAATTGTTGTTCTATTTACTTCTTTTCTAGCACATGGTTCTATTGGCCCTCTTCTTTTTCTAGTTTAAGCTCTATAAATTTTTTATTATTCTATTGATATAATTTATTTTTTTCTTAGTCTTTAATTTTTATTTCCTCTTCTTAAGCCTTCCTTTTTTGATCTTCTTTTATTATTTCTTCTTGTTTTTCATTTTTATTTTCCTCCTCTTCTACAAGGTTTTTCTATATTTCATCCTCAATTCTGTTCTACTCCAATTCTTTTTATCTTTTCTTCCTCCTTTTACATTTTATTCTTATCTTATTATCCTTATCTAATTTTTATTTCTCCACTTTTTTGCAATAGTTGTTTATCCTTTTGGGTGGATAGTTTTGCAATTTCTTAAATTCTCTTATTTTCTTCCTTAACAACATGTTCCATTTGCTTGCATTTTAAAATCATTTATTCCTCTTGTTCCTTAGATTTTTCCATTTTTTTAATTTATTATAAAGCATCGGTGAATATATCTATCTTATAATTAGATATTAACACCATTTGTTGGAGTTTCCATAGTGTTTCTTGGTCAAATAGAAATAGCAGGGACTATTTGGTGGGATTTTGTAAAGCTTCCTCTTTGTTTTTCTCCACTATACTTTTAAATTATTTTATTATTTATTTGGTTTGAATGATGATGGTTTGTAATTATTATAGAATTATATCTATAACATCATCTTAAGTGTATGGACTTAACTCAATGTAGTCTAGAATTAACCTTATCACCCTACATTGTCTAATGGAATCCACATTTCTATATAAGCTCCTTACTTTTATTATTCATCCTTTGTTACAACACATACCAATGAGGGTGTTCATATATAGGACCTATATGGTCACCTCTTTATTTATAAATTACCCGATTTATTATTTAACCACTTTCTCTGAGGACTATGATTTTGAGTCTATTATCACTATTTTGGTTTTAGATATGGTAGCTTTCTATTTTTTATTCCCTTTTTATTTTTCCTATGGTGACTAGATCCTTCCCATTTTCTTCCACTTATCTATAATAGAGTTTTTATTATAGTGAGGGATGCATTATATTACATTTTAGTTTCTTATGTTATGTCAATTTTCCATTTTGATTTTGAGGATAAGTCTCCACTAGGTGACACTTTCCTTTTCCTAAATGAGTAAGGGGGTACCCTTTTCTACCATCTCTTTTTCTCCAAAATCTTCTCCTATAATAGATTCATTTAGTAATTAATGTAGTTATATCCTCTTCTTAATCCTTCTACTCATTCAAATCCCTCAAATTGATAACTTATTTTTTGGTTTGGATGACATGCAGGTAATAACATGAAGCTCGAAGACCTCTATTACCCCTAGTAGTAATATATCCTCACTTGTTTTAGTTTCCTTTTCTTCTTCTTCTTATTATTTCTAAAAACCCTCCCCTAGATCACTAATTTTTTTTCACCCTAAGATTTGGTAGTACACTTATAGACCCAATGATGACTACCTCATCTTATTCAACGATAACTTTATAAGGTAGAGGTGGTAGAGGTACAATGTTTTTATTGAAGGGTTCAATAAAAATATTATCTATGTATATCACAAATTGAACCTATGTAAAATATTTGTAAAAAAATTCCTTATAGATTCAAAATATCCCTTTTATCATAATCCTAATTATATTTTCCCATTACAATAATTATTCTACTTGTTGTAATGCAAATATACCTTTCATGGTCTTAATATTTTTGATCTTATGTGTGTATCTAGACTCCACTATAACCACCCCTCATGCCCCAAAATTGTGTGTGTGAAATACATTACAAGTAATAAGAGTAATGAATTGTAACATAAGTCATTAATAGTTTTACCTTTCTTAATTTTCCTCAATTTCCCTAAGTATTTTTCATCTAGTGTGGTATCCAAGTCATACTACATTCTAGTGGAGATCATATCATGAGCTATCTAGACACTCCTTGCCATTGAAAATCATATCTATTTATGTAATTAAACCTTTCATGTGATGGACTCTATGACCATTTTTATTTTAAATTCCTTCATGCTCTAAATTTATAGATCTCTAATTATTCAATTTTGTGCTTATAATTATGGCAAGGGAGATGATACTCACATTTTTATTCCCATCATACTTGTGAGTAGATTGTACTTCACATATGGGATGATACTTATTTTTATTACCTTGATGTGGTGTGGTATTGTTGATCTAGATAAATAATATACTTAAGTTCCCTACTCAATAACACCTTGGTTGTGTTTGACATCACATCAAAATATGGAAATTGACTCCATACATCAATTTTTAGCCTTGGAATAACTCTATATTCTTATTTGTATTCCAATTGTTGATTTTTCAGGTTTACTTACAACATTATACTCATTTCTATCTCCATATAATAAATTTATACTAAATGTGTCTTGATATATATCTATGTATCCTATACATGTTTAGCAAGGGTGGGAGACTTTGAAAATACACCCAACCAGTCTAGTTTTTAAGACTTCAGTGAATGCTTATCGTATTTAACTTGTTTAATTTTCTTAGTTGTGAATACCTAAGGAATATCCATATATTTAATAAAAAAAAAATGGTTGTTACAGAGTATGAATATTTTTTAGTAAAACTATATAGAGTCTCGGTACTTAAATGATTCTATATTTTTTTTAACCAAACCCTAGATTTATATCTCTCAATCTATCCATTAATCATGTAAAGATTTTATAATGCATTAAATTATATTTATTATCCCTACCCATTACTATATTTCACTTGATTTACCATACAATAAAATGTATTATCATGTATTTATTTCATTATTATATTTTTATGACATTCTTATTTTGACAATTATCTCTTGATTCATAGTTCCCACCATCTATTCATTTATTTTTATTTCATATCAGGCTAATCCAATTGATTTTTTATTTTACAGAGAATAATTTAAAATATTGTTATCCATTGTTTACCTTACTTTATTTTCACCAAATTTTATTTATCCTACATATATGTATTTTCATATTTTATGAATTACTTAGTTGTAGAGAAAAATGCAAGCTCATCTTTTTTTCAAAAATGTTTTTGTCTTATCACCATGTCTTATATTATATTGTAGTTGAGTATTTTGCTTGTACCTAATTTACATTACTTTATCCCTTTATTATATTGGTACAAATTTCCATGGTGTTCATAATCTATATCTATAGAGACATATTTGAACTATTTTGGTGTTGTGCAAAGATTACCTCTTACCACTATGTATTAGTGCCAACCATAGAGATATAATTTTACAATCTTCATTTTGTCATTCCATGAAATAAAATATAACCACATTCCTTCATATTTTTGTTCAAATTGTTACCACTATGTAAAAATTATTACTATAAAATCATATATTTTTCTACATATGATAAGTTTCGTATTTAGTTTCTACTCTATATCCTTTTTGTATTGCTATGAGAGTTTGTTTTTATGTTAATTAATTATATATATTTTTTTTCATATTTTTAATTAGTATGTATTATTTAGTGTAAATGTCCCACTAGTATGCATTATTTATTTTTTAGGTTACTACAATAACTTTATTTAGATCCTCATCTAGGAAGATAGTGTCAATCTAATGGGGAGGTAACACAATCTATGACTAAAAAATTAAGTATTTAGTAGAGGTTACAATGATTATTTATATCATAAATTCAACTAAATAGGAGGATAGTATCACATTTTAATTTCTTTACTGATGTTTTTATCATCCTGCATCATAGTTATCTATGATGTAGGGTTTCAAATGGGCTCTATTTACAAACCCTCGTATTAGATTTCCTTCTAGAATTTTTATAATTATTTGAAACAAGTCTAGTACATTATAAAATATGTAGGTACCAAGTAATATTATTTTAATTTTTCCTATAATTTAATATTTTCTATCATAAAGTAAAACCATATCTCCAATCTGAAATTATTTTACCTTTATGTTTCTATCATGCCATGATTTTTTAAGCCTCTTTTCTTTCATTTGGTTATATGATGATAGAAGCCTATTTTAAAATTATTTTTATACTTATATCAACCTTCCTAAATATAATATTTCTCATTCACTAAGAATGTTACTAAAAGTCTTAAACTTGATAGGATGTAGTCCATTGACATCATTATTTCTAGTCCATAGACTAGTTTAAAGAGGCAATATTTAGTATACCATTTGTAAGTAGTGATATATTCCCATAAGACTTATGGTATATTGGTATCCCAATACCCTATATCCATGTTACATAAATTTTTTATCACTTTCTCTAATAATTTATTAAATGCTTAAATGGTGGCATTTGCTTGTGCATGGTAAGGATCGCTTCTGTGATTTTAGATTAAGAAGTGTTTTAGTAATTATGCAATTATTTTATTTATGAACTATTTAAATTGACCAATTATTATTCTTAAAGGGAATCCAAACCTTATAATTATGTTTCCATACAAAAATTTCATTATATTATATACAGTACAATATTTTATTGGAACAACTTCCACCCATCTTGTGAAATATTCTATTTCAGTAATAATGAACATGGCATTACTTTTCCTTGTTGTAGGTTTAATGGGACCTATAAATTTTATTTCCCATTTTTAAAATGGGGATACTACCATAATGGGTAAGAGAGGCATCTCATCTCCAGAACTTGGTTTACCCACTCTTTTATAGATATAATAATGTATTTTATATCTATGTGCGTGCTTGAAAAGTGATGGCCACCATAGGCCTCATAATAATATTCTCTTCCTTTTTAATTCTCTAGATTTATGGACTCCTAAAACTCCATCATGCACTTATCTTAAGACATTCTACTGCTCATGTGGTAATACTACTCACCATAATACCTCATCTCTTCCCTTATTATATAATTTTCCTTCGATCAACATGAAGGGAAACACCTAAATCATTAATCATTTTTTTGTAATGTACTATATTCCTATAGAAACTCTTTGACAGATAAAAATTACATAATAAATTTCATGTCATTGGGTATTGATTCTATGCAAAAGAGGTGATCTCTATGAAATTTATCCTTAATTTTTCTTATCTCTCCTTGATAGCTATTTTTGATAAGTAGTCATGTCCATTATTAACTTTCCTAGGTTTCATCATAATTATAAAATAAAACTCTTGGAACAACATAAGTCAACAATAGATTGTTCCTTGTATTATTAGCCTATTTATAAAATACTTAAATGGATTATGGTCTATAAAAAATGTAAATGGATACCCTAAAAATTAATTTTTGAGTTTATGTACCACTTAGACCATCCCTAGTGCTTCCCTTTATTTTGTGGAATAATTTCTTTCTACCCTTGCTAGTATTTTACTAGTAAATTAGATTAGGCATATTTACCTATGGTTATGATAGTATTGTTCTTATTATAATTCCTAGGGCATTAACATGTACATGTAATGGACTCTACCAATATATAAACACTAAGATTAGAGCATCTAAAATTTTATTCTTTAGTGAATAAATGACACCTGGCATTGTCTAGACCAATCTAGTAGTTGATTACACCATTTTTCAATAATTACATGATGGGTGCCCTTATAGTTTCATAATTTATTATGAACCTATAGTGATATTTGGTATACCCCAATATGTTTCTAACCTCCTTTTGTGTTTTGGGTGGTGGTAGGTTGATGATTATGGTGGTTTTCATTATATATACCATCAATCCTTATTTACATGTTATGTGGCCCAATAAAGTTCTAAAAGGAGTAGAAAAGATGAATTTATTAAGGAAAATGTAAAATTTTCTACATCTCCTAAACATAATCTATAGTGCATGTACATGGTAATTAATTAATTTATAAATTATCCAATCATCCAAGTATACCTCCAAGAACTCATGTATGAAATATCATAACACATTTACCATTATGTGATTGAATACAACTAGTAAATTCTTTAATCTAAATGGAATCACTATATACATGAAGGATGCTCATTCTATGTAAAATCTAGTTTTTGGTCAATCTTTTGGCACTATCCAAACCTAGTGGTATCTTAAGAATCCACTAGTGAAGGAGTATATTTCTCTACCTATAACTCTTACTAATATCTCTTCAGTTAATGGTGTTAGGAATGAATCATGTAGACAAGCCTTATTTATTTCCCTATAGTCAATTTATGTGTATCTTACCATTTTTAGTATTATATATTACCATATGAATTATTTATTTAATATCTTCTATAGTAGTTATAATACCACTAGCTAGCATTATGTCCTATTTAGCTTGAACCTTGGCCTTTACATTAAGATTTAGTTGGTATGGTTATTTATGCAATGGTTTGATGCATTGTTTCAACTAAATCTTCATTTTACCAACATATTTATCAATTATTTTGAGTTAAATAAATTTTCTTGGGAATAAGTATTCAAATTCTCTAAATAGTTATAAAATTTTCTCCACTTCTTTTGCCCTGGAATTTATGACCTTTACTATTTTTGGATTTCCTTCTATGGAAATATTTTCTTCCCTAATTTTAATTAGTTGGTGTAAATATTGTGTTTTATATTTCATGGTGTCAAGGAGTTGTATTTATTCTTTTGAAATGTTAATTTGTCTTCCTCATTCTCTTTATGATTTATAATTTCTCAATGATATACCATTTATTTGTGCTCTTTTATTTGTGGGTTTTTCATATAGTTCTTAGTGATTCTCACACAATTATTATAGTTTTATCCAAATCATATATGTACCATAATGGTGTTTTTTTCATTTTTAGTTTGGATACTTGTTGTTTGGCAGTCAATTCCTCAATAAATTAAAAGATTTTTTTTAATCTTTTGTAGTGCTCTATACAATCTTATATATAAATCCCAATAATTGAAAGCTCTACATAGATCCATTTTCAAGTTTATACATGTACCGGTTCCCTTATGCATATCTTGATGTAAGCACCACATTTTGGGTATTGCATACATTATCCAAAAGAATAATTATGTCCATAGGTGTTTATCACTCTTCCCTCTTTCCTTCCACAATTTTCCACATGTTTCAATATGCCACCATGGATTAATGTCTCATGTGTAATGTCTTATCTCTATAAAGTAACTTTATAATTATTCAAAGATCATTTTCATTAATATTCAAACATTTTTCCAAGTATGAATGGTTTATCTATGGGTGTCCCATCATATTTTAGTAGTAATAGTGAGTGTATCATTAATTGAATTCATACTTATTATTATACAAATACTCTCACCATGTATTGTAAGTATTCATCAACCATTCCTTTACTGGTAAACATAGGTAGTTTATTATGTGAATCCAAATATATGTAGTGAGCTCTTCTTTTTTATGGTAAAATATTTTTTTAGTGTAGTGGTGATTTTACCTTTATAAGGTGTTTTTATTTGACAACATACTTTAAACACTATGGTTTATATATCACCATATATGAAGGCCTCGATTTCATCCCTTGAGGATTTTTTTCTCCTCCTACTATCATCTCTCCATCCTCATTAGGTTCCAAGTCATCTTTTATATTTAAAATATTTTTGAGAGTATACACACCAACAAATTTATAAAATTTTATGTCCTCATCTTCTAGCCATAGTTGTTATTACCATACCACTTTCATTCCTACCTCCATTTAAAATATACTACCAAACCCTATTTATCAAATGTGATTTATTTTTCTTCTATGTTGAATCATCCATTACAATTCACAAACCATTCTGTGTTTAGTAAATATGGATAACCAACATCCCACATATCAATTAACTCAAAGTCTATCCCCTTATATATTACCATAAAATTAACTTCAACATTTTGTATGGTGGTAATTGTTGAACATGGAGTACTATCAATTATGGTAATATCATTTGATTCCACATGCAACTATGGTTTACCTAATAGTTTTCATGTGCTTTGTGGTAAGACACTTATATCTGTGCCAAGGTTTAATAGTGTTTTATTGATTTCTTAGTCATTTATTTTGATATTTAGAAGAGTGGAAGTATTTTTCCATTTTTGATTTGTTTTAAAATTTTTTTGTTTGGCTTACTCTTTTTAGTTTTATCCATCCTCTATACTTGATGTTCTCTTTGTTTTTTATTAACACATACAAAATTGAGTACATTTGGTTACAAGATCTTATTTCTCAAACATTTTCATTATCATTTTTAAATATCCAATCTCATATTTATCAAAGTAAGTCAGCTTAAGTTGATCCTTATCATGTTTTCCAGTTATTATTTTTCTTCTTTTTTCAACATTTATATCATGTTCATTGACATTAGGTTTTTTCTCTTTTATATTTGTGTTAGCTTTTGTACTAGGATCAATCGACAATTATTTAAATTTAACCATATTCATGCCACTTCTAGTGGCTATTTCCACTCATGATGGTAAATTATCATGCACAGTGTGGAGAGCCTTCTTTCACAGTCACTTATTTTGATCCTTTATAGTTTCTTAACATTGTCTAATACATTTAGCAATGGTTGCTCTCTAAGATGAGCTACCTTTTATCATTATTATTTTTTCTTCTTCCTTCCCATGGTGAATTTAATTACACCACCCTTTCATTTCATATCCCTTTAATAATTTTCACAAGTGTTTAGCATTTTTATGGTAAGAGATTATACCATTTTATTAGTTTTTTATAATTTTTTTGTAAAATTGTACTAATTTTGGATAAGAAAATGAATCATGGGTTTTATTTTTATGTAAAAATTCACACTCTATCCATGGATCCTCATCATAGTTCCTATAAACATGCCCACTCTTTACATATTTATAACATGTTATAGGGGGTCTATATTCATTATACCCCTAGTTATAATTCTAATTACATCTTAGCCACCTTGGTAATTTCCCATTCCACAGTATTCTCCTCTACAACTATCTTTGATACCTCCTCTGTAACACCTCTAAAAATTATTATAGTAAAGAGGTTGGATATTTTTAATTGTCAAAATGGTTTAGTATCCTTGGCTAGGGTACAATATTCTAGAGTTGGTTATGGGTAGATATGGTGATGGCATTTATTGTATTATTTCCACTCTTCTCTAGATAGTGCTTTTAACACTAGATTAACATGAGAGGCTCCTCTAGTTTTTACACAATTGTACTTGCTTCTCCTTACCTTTTTGTTATCAAAAATTTGGCCACCTTGAATGAGAATCATTCAAAACTTATCACTTTATTGATATTATGTTTTTTTATATCCATTATGAAGGATTTATGTTAGTCATTAATGATCTATGTTGATAGGTAATATGTCTCCCTTAGTAGCTTACAAGGTCATCTAGGATGGTTTAGTTAGAATTTAATTTAATTCAGGTTATGTTTTCATCACTTGGTCATTATTTACAGTCTTCTATTGTGTTTATCATTATTTAAGGTAAATTTCACAAAGTTAAGGTAAGTGGACCACAATGTTAAGGTGAAGGTATGAACAAGAAGACAAGATGGTAACCCTTCCAGGAAAAAAGATGGCCTAAAGTAGGTAAAAATGTTCAAAGAATTATAAATAACAATTGAATAACATTATTTATAATGTTATTTGGAAACTTTATGGTAATTTGGATAAGATTAAGTTATCTTGTTACTTTAGTATTTTTATGCTTTTCAATGATAAAGAGGACAATTCCTAGTAAAATAAAATATAAAGGTGTTGTCTTTGGAAAAAGGGATGTTTCAAGTTATATAACATCTTAGTGATGGCATCATGTCTATACCTGATCATACAATTTATCTAAAGGTCTTTTATAACTAACTTTCAATATAAGAATTTATTTGTAACTGATATTTATCATTTTTGAACACATAAAAGAAGATTTTTTTAATAGAATTATAGGTAATAAATGGTGTATGCCATTTATAAATATTATTCCACATCTTTATAGGTTAGAAGAATGTGAAGAGTCACTATGTTCCTCATCTCCAATAGCTTTAAGAGGTTGAAAATCTTGATAAAAACATGTTTTTGGTTGTTTTATGCATAGATTTTGATTCCATATGTCCTCATGGACTTATTGTGCCTAAATATATAAAAAAAAGTGGAGTGTGCAGAGATAAATAGTGAAAAAACACACTCCATTTATCCATTGGCCTTCTTGGTAGCTCAAGAGGGTAACTTGTTTACATTTGATACTTTTAGGAGAGAGAGAGAGAGGAGAGAGAGAGAGAGAGAGAGAGAGAGAGAGAGAGAGAGAGAGAGAGAGAGAGAGAGAGAGAGAGAGAGATGAGAGAGAGAGAGAGAGAGAGAGAGAGAGAAAGAGGATATTATACATAAGAGGAGACATTAATGCCCTTCTACTTTTTGGAATTAGTTTTCTAGTTCATCCCCTTAACTTTATGAATAATCATTAATAAGTTAAGGGGTATGACAAAAGATTTAAACCCCACCAATATTAGTTTTACTTAAGTTTATATTCCTAAGGTCAAATGAATGAAAGAAAATGGTTTGGAATGGTCTCATAATAACTATTATAACCTTAGAATACCATTTCCTTTCATGTTTCATGATGTTCATGGTTGGTATAGTGTTAGATGGCCTTATTTTCATAGTTTGAGCATGAAAATCCTATGCATAATGAGTTTAAAGCTAGATTCCTACATTAAATAAGCGAAATTATGTTTTATATAGTGATTCGAATGTAAGAAGTAATAATTTCTCTATTTAAGTTCCTATCCAAGGGAGCACTATAACCCTACATCGATGCAATCCTTTAGGCCACGATTAGAATAAATTTTTATCTCAAAGACCTGAATTTAATATTAATAATCCTTCATTATGTCTATTTAATCACGTTAAAACATTTTGTTATCTCAAACTTCATTTCACCTTGTAACTCAAATGGATTGTATACTTGATTAGGAATGTGTAACCCCAAAATAAGGCTATGAATATTATATATGGACACTAAATTATATTTGAGAACATTATTATGATGAATGAGGAATCAAAAAAAAATCATTTTGATCTAAAAGGCTTGAATGAGTCAATCGAGCTGAAGAAAGAACAAAACATAGTGAAAAATGGTTTTTGGTTGAGAAGATAATCTACAAGCCTATTAGTAGGTATAAAACATAATAATGATGATTGTAGTAGTATTATAGGGTCTAAGATATATCTTAAACTTTTTATCAAATCATCATGGTGGTCTTATTTCCATTACAATGGATAACACTAAGTAAGTCAGACATAATGAACTAGTAAGCTTATAGGGATGATGAAGGAGAATCTCTACCATTGAAAAGAGTGATGAAATGGTGTCAATGGAATATATAGGAAGCATTAGAAGGCATAAAATGGTTTGGAGGTTTATTCATGAAGACAAGATGACATGTGTCAAGTTTTTAAAGTGTTAACTACTCTTTCAAGAAGTGTTTTTAACTCTTCAAACAAGAACTCCTATGCCACTTGGTGGAGTTCATCATCAAGTTGAGCCAACACATGCCAAGGAGATGGATGAAACTAATCTTACTAGATTCTATTCCATTTTTTCATTTTAATATAATTGATGTGGATGATACTTGTTTATTCATACCCTACGCCTCTCTTTCTCTCTCTTTTCTCACATTCTCTTATATATGTAGCCTTGGATGTCTTGTTATGGATATTTTAACTAAGTATGACAAAGCTCTACTGATGTAAAATTTTTTACTATGCCTTTAAAATTTGAATGAATTTTATTATTACCTTATCATATTCCTAAAATTAATGTAATTATGTGATTGTTGTTGAATGCTAGTAGTAGTGTTTTTAATCTCTCTCATTTATCCTCTCTTACCTCTTTATAAATGGATTACCTTCTTTTAGGTCACAGGATGAGTTTGAGGTAGCTTTATGTGGTTTTCAAGTGGATTTATATCATTATTTTTCTTCTTATACCTCTTTAATAGATATTTCATTCAATACATTATCTATGGCCTCCATGTTGAAACACTCATGCTTGAAGGTCTTTATTGAGTAGTGTGATCAGATTTAGGCCTAATTCATGTTCTTAGAACATTATGTTCATGTTAAGATGTTAATTTGGTACATTACCTCCCTAGATTAGGTTATTTTTAGTTATTTCTAACCCTTTCCCTTACAAGCAATATATCTAGTAGTAGTTCATGGTGATAACATCAAGGGAGATAGCCCTATTTAGAGATTAAACTCAATGATTAGTCCACCCATATCTTATAGGTATCTCCATGCTATCAATTATGTGATGAGTATTGAATATCCTCCTGAAGGGTGCAAATTTTGGTCCTAATAGTTTTGGCATGCCTGATGGGACTAAGATTGCATCACATTAAAGAGTTATTTATGCTACTCTTCAATACATCACCCTTTGGAGGCATAAATTCAAGAATAAATGATGTCTAAAATTATAAAAGTGGTATGTGTCCTAATCATTTTTTTAGTCAAGATGCATAGTATATACCTTCATATTCTCCATATCTAGTCTATGATATTCATGGATTCACCCCAAGTGGCCCTTAAGTTATAGAATTTCAATCTTATTGAGGTCATTAGAAGCCTTATGTGCCCCTTCCCAATCTAACTCAGCCTCCTTGGCAACCTACTCATCCTTCTATTCAACCTTGTCAAAGACATTTTTTTTCTAGTCCTGATCTCTATGGTTTCAAACAAACTATTTCAAATTTGGAAATATAAATGAGTTAAATCGATAAATAAAGAGAGATATATTACCATTATAGTCAAAATTAAAACACTCAAATGGTGAAGAGTCTTGTAAATTCATATAATATTAGGTGGGTAACTATTCAAGAATATTATCAACATTCGTCAACGAATGATGTGATATAAATAAGAGGTATGATTTAATTTATTAAGATTAGATTGGTAATTGAAGAGAGGCATAAAATGGAATATGTTAAATATTTTATGCCTCTTCCTCCTCCATATCAACCTTCTTTTGTTCCAAACTCATCTTAAGTTTAAATATGTCATCAAGAGAGGTTTATGTCACTGATATCTTCACCCACACTTCCTAAAGAGCCTAAGACCATTCCTTCTTGGAGACATTCTTAGAGCAAGACCCCTGATTATGTCATGCCCATCCAAAGTCAATAAAAGGATAAGTGTATGGAATCCAATTCAAAATATCTCTCAAGTTCTTCTAACTCTTCACCTACACTCCAACTTGAGGTTTCATCCATTTGAGAATTTAAAGACACCTCCAAGTTTTAAAAATTAATTGAAGAATGGAAATATAAGCATATAAAATATTTAATTAAGTTCTATTTTTCATTCCTTTAAGAACATCATGATCAGCCTAGTAATCTTAAAGTCTCGAGTTAGAAGGACACTCTAACAGGTTTCAATAAAGATAATGAATTATATTTCACTAATATCCTCTCTTTTTGTGAAGGAAAATAAATTTCATTGAGGGAAAATTATGGACATTTAGATGTGAAGGAGAGATTATCAAAACTAGGTGATGAGGTGTAAATTCTTAAGAATAAAGATTAATTAACTATAAGTGAGCCTCAAGAAGGCTATGAGCATAGTTTTTCTAGTGTGTATAATGAGGATATATTTTTTGGTACTCCTTTTTTTAATAAGGAAAAAAATTAGTATTCAAGGATGGTGAGGAACATGGTCTTGATGGAGTAATTCAAGCTAACATGAAATCCACCTCTTATTAAAAGGATTCCATTGAAAAGAGTGAATAATAAGATCTTGATCAAGCTGTAGACACCGAAATCATGTCGACTCCCCTGGTCATCCCCCATTTTATTCTTCTTCACCTATTTAACCCTTATCAACCACTTTTTCCACTAGCCTTGACCCTGGCAGCATGTAAAAATGAGCACAGAGCTAAAGCTAGACTCTATCCCCATTATGCATCTGCCGACGATGGTCGTTACCAAGCTAAAGTCACCGATGTCGGTCACTTATCGGCCGACGTCGGCAATCCTATCGACGTCGGTCACCTTACCGTTACCCATTATCAGTTATCATTCGGTTCCCAATCGGTTATCGAACCGTCCCCCGAACCGTCCCTCGCCTTCATCAGCAAAACCATTCGAAATCTCTCCCAATCAATCCCAAACTCTGACATTCACAGACTCTTGCAACCAATCAGCTCTGGCAATCAACCAACTCCAGCATTCAACTAATCTGCATTGGCTCCGATTAACTTTTGGTAGCGCATCGATGACTTCAACCATGGCTTTTATCACGTCTTCTGACAGGTAAGTATTTCCTCTGTTTGTTTTTTATTTCTTTCTGGTTATTATTTGTTTGTTATTTCTATCACCTCGGATCTTCAGACTGTAGACCCGAGCCCTGAGTCCCTTCTTTACATCTCTGCCCACTATCCCAATCTATAACTCTGTCCAGACTCGACCAAAACCCCCCAGACCCTGTCCAAACTCGACCTTACCTTGACTAGACCCTGTCCAGACCTTGTCCCAACTCTACCAAACCCTGTCCCAACTCTACCAGACCTTCTGCAACTCACCCAGACTTTGTCCAGAACTTGCCCCAACCGACGCTGGTCACTACCTCGACTGACGCCGGCACTTTAACCAATGTCGGCACCTTCCCCTGACCGACGCCAGCACCATTGAGACTGACATCGGTGACTGTGCAGAATAGTTTGCTGAATATCAGGTAAGCACTTTGTGTTTTCATCTTTTATTTACTTTCATTCTGTCTTTTCATTTATTTCCATTTCTATCAAATATTTCTATTTTATACTAGTGGGTTGATATCCTTCTAGGAAGTCTTCGTACTTCTGGGATTAGGCATTTGCCTGACAGCCCACCATATCCTTGACTGACATTTTTCATGTTTAGTCTCTTTTTCTTCATAGGTGTCATTCCTCCACAGCCAAAGAGGAGAACCTTCCAACGTCTAATTTCGGTGCGCACGAATTTATCAGGTATCTTCTAGCCTTGACCATTTCTTTTAGTTTCTTATTTCTTCTTTGAATGTAGAAAGCAATTTAGCATAGAAACATTCTGGCACGCTCGGTGGGGCCCTAGGGCCTTCTTTGGGTTCTTTCTTTCTTTTGTTCATATAGGTGCATTAGGTTCCTTCCTTTTCGCCTCCTTTCATCTCTTCTTAAACAACATCATAAGCAGGACTAAAAAGAACTTTTCTTTTCTTTCTTGCACTTCTAGACTAGTCAAAACTCATATTCTTCGACTCTTTCTGTATTCGCCTTAATATGAACAAAAATTTTGACTTGGGCATTAAAACACTTTGCATTCATTTCTGTTTACCTGCATCTCTTAGACCACACATAGTAATTAACAAACACATATTGAATTAATCTAGATCACTTGATGTTACACGACCAAACCACTTTCACAAAACAAACATTTTAACTTACCTGAGACAAGGCCCAACTAGGATTTCATCCCCCAGCGGATACCTTACCCATCCCAGTGATCTTAATTGGATTTCATCACCAAGGTGAAAGCCAACTCTGTTCTCTGGTAGAGTCTAAACTATAGTGGAAGTATATTTTGGCTAAGCGAAACCAGCTAACCACTGGAATCATGAAGTGAGGGTGACTTGCTTCATCTTCCTAGTCATGCCTTACAAATCTCTCAGGATTTCTGGCCTTTTTCTCAATGGGGTTTAGATCTCATCGGTGAGATTAACCCTCATTCATCTCTTCATCATCAATCCATCATCACAGCCACTGAATATTTCACCACGTGGGTGGAAGCCATTCCTCTCGTCTCCACAAAAGCCGACAAGATCGTCGACTTCATCACCACCCATATCATCTGTCATTTTGGTGTCCCTCATAAAATCATTACCGATAATGGCAAGTCCTTCAAAAACAAGACTGTCCAAATGCTATGTGATTCATTCGGCATCAAACTCAGTTTCTCTTCGCCTTACTACCCACAAGCAAATGGGTAGGCCGAGGCTTCCAACAAAATTCTAACTAAAATTCTCATGAAGGTAGTTAGTGACACAGGTAGGGATTGGCACATTCACATTCCCTTCACTTTGTGGGCCTACCGCACTAGCATCTAAACCTCTACGGGTGCTACCTATTTTTCTCTCGTGTAAAGAATAGAGGCTATCCTACCTCTCGAAGTACAGATCCTGTCTCTCTGCATTTCTCTACATGATATCCTTTCCAACAATGACTTTCATCAAGATCTCTTAGCTCAACTTGAGTTACTTGATGAATGCCATCTTGCTGCCCTTAATCATCTCCATGTCTATCAACATCACATCAAGCGTGCCTACGACAAAAATGTGCGAGAATGAGATTTCAACATCGGAGACCTCGTCCTCAAAGAGAATCAACACGTGACCAATATGGAGTGAAGTAAACGAGGCAAGTTTGCTCTTATTTGGCTCAGACCTTTTATTATCACGCACAAGTATGGATCAGGGACTTATCGTCTATCTTCTCTTGATGGACGACCAGAACCTGAGCCTCTTAATGCATTGCATCTGCGACCGTTCTACTGCTAGTCGAGTACTCATCCACTTGACACTTAACTTGAGCTTGTCCCTTGAGCAATCCCCATCCTCTTAGTCCTAATTCCTTTCAACCTTATTCCTCTTAACAATTCCTATAACCCTTTTATGCTGTATGGATGCTTTGTCCTAATAAAAGGGAGCCCTTGACCTTCTATAATCTTGTCCATGACTCACATTTCTATAAAAACAAATCAAGATGTCATAATATCCATGGTCACTATATCAATATCAAAATCAAAAGGCAGACTGCTCCCTCGAAGGACAACTGTACTATCATTGCTATAATTAATAGACTGCTCCCTCGAAGGACAGCTATTCAAAAGCCCTTATATTAAAGAAAAATCTAGACCACTCCCTCGAAGGATGGCTATGACTAATCTGGCAATAAACAACACTATTTTAGAAGCTTCCCACATTGATCAGCTTCACAACTGACCACCAAGCAAATGACATCTCTATGCAGGCTTCCCGCATTGATCAGTCTGCGCAAAAAAAAAAAAAAAATGAGTCATGGACTTGACTTGTAGTTGTCTCAAGGTCTCCTATAAAAAGGGGCAAAGTTATCTCTACTCTTAAAATGGGTTACCCTTTTTTTCCTCCTCCTATCACCTGCTCAAGGGACTTCGAGCTCACTTTAATGTCAAAGTGATTTGATTACCGCTCTAACATAACTATGGTCAATGACGTCACGCATAAATGGGGCTCTTGATTCTAATCACCCCTATCTATACTATCTTTTTCGTCCTTGTCAATGAAAGAGCAATATGCTTTTCACTTATTCTGCACTTTAGTCACATTCACCTTCATCACTTGTCAATCAACTCAACTCAACTCTCTTTTCAAACCACTCCTCATAGCCTATTCACACTAGTTTCTATGGACACCAATACACATGGAAACTATCGACCAGCTACAATTTATGTTCAGCATAAACCAATACTTGCTGAAGCATAAATAGACCTCAATTCATTTTTAGCATACATCCATCACGAATATGGAATATTGCTAGGGATGAAAGACCTCTTGAACAATGTTGCAGAATACACCATTTGGAAAAGGCTGCAACATCTCTTCTCCTCATCATTTCATCATAACCAAAACCAATCTATTGACCATTTTGACCACTTATCTACTACTCGAACCCTTTGTCTTAACTACATTGGTCTGAGGCCCTATAACTTGGGCTATGTAGGTAGTACTCAGATGACACAACTGTCTTCTGGGGTTAGCTCGACCACCCTCGTTTGTTCGTCTCTCTGATGGACAAACCTTCTTTCCTTCTTTTAACCATAACCTTGCCCTTGACCACGACCAATGCTATCCCTTTGTCCCTCCCTCCCTTCTAGGGAGAACTACATTGGCCTGAGTCCCTTCCACAGGGGCTATGTAGGTAGTACTCAGATGATACAACATCATCTGGGGTTAGCTCGGCCACATCTTTTCGTCCATTCCTCCCCTCGACCACTGACCATTGGAGATCCTGCCTATCTCCTCTGACCTCAACCACTTCCAAGACAATGTTGCCTTGGTTGTTTTTGCATGTATGCTACCTCATGACTAGTTAGTAGAATTATGCACAGACCTTTTTGGACCCTCACAAGTATAGGATCGCAAGCTGGTTGATCTGCACTACTTGTGACTTTTTCGTGTTTCTAGGAGCACTTCCTGAGCCTGGGATACCTAGAATGCGACGACCCATTGGAGCTTCAGCTTCGATTGAATAACTCGATCAGCAGATGACTAAATGCTGGGGCCTAGTTATTTCAATTTTGGCACTCCTTGACCCTTGACTTGTGACACTTTGACCTAACCATCTCGTGCAGTGGTATGTGTGCAATCACACCTTTTGCAGCGTTCACCCTCACCCCTTTTTCATCCACTCTTTGTCAAATCAGCACCCGATTCCCAGTTCCCTTCCCTCGACTCCTGCTTTGAGGGGGAATACCTCATCCATAATCGGGGAAATCCACTACCTATTTTTGTCTTGCAGTTCATTCGAAAAACCAACAAGACAAAATCAACCTTATCCACACCTGGGGCAATCACTCCTATTTTTGTCTTGCAGTTCATCTAAAATAACCAACAAGACAAAAAGGGGCAAATGTAGACACTTAAATCATGTCGACTCCACTGGTCATCCCCCATTTTATTCTTCTTCACCTATTTAACCCTTGTCGACCACTTTTCCCACTAGCCTTAACCCTGGCAGCATGTAAAAATGAGCACAGAGCTAAAGCTAGACTCTATCCCCATTATGCATCTACCGACGATGGTCGTTACTCGGCCGATGTCGCTGATGTCGGTCACTTATCGGCCGATGTCGGCAATCCTGCCAACGTCGGTCACCTTACCGTTACCCGTTATCAGTTATCATTCGGTTCCCAATCGGTTTCCCGATCGGTTATCGAACTGTCCCCCAAACCGTCCCTCACCTTCATCAGCAAAACCATTCGAAATCTCTACCAATTGATCCCGAACTCTGACATTCACAGACTCTTGCAACCAATCAACTCTTGCGATCAATCGACTCCGACATTCAACTAATCTACATTAGCTCCGATTAACTTCTGGCAGTGCATCGACGACTTCAACCATGGCTTTTATCACGTCTTCTAACAGGTAAGCATTTCCTTTGTTTGTTTTTTATTTCTTTTTGGTTATTATTTGTTCATTATTTCTATCACCCCAGATCTTCAGAATGTTAGCAATTACAGTTCATCCAGAATAACCAACAAGACAAAAAGGGGCAAATGTAGACACTGAAATCATGTCGACTCCCCTGGTCATCCCCCATTTTATTCTTCTTCACCTATTTAACCCTTATCGATCACTTTTCCCACTAGCCTTGACCCTGGCAGCATGTAAAAATGAGCACAAAGCTAAAGCTAGACTCTATCCCCATTATGCATCTACCGACGACGATCGTTACCTGGCGGATGTTGCTAACGTCGATCACTTATCAGCCGACATCGGCAATCCTACCGACGTCGATCACCTTACCGTTACCCATTATCAGTTATCATTCGGTTCCCAATCAGTTTCTTGATCAGTTATCGAACCGTCCCCCAAACCGTCCCTCGCCTTCATCAGCAAAACCATTCAAAATCTCTGCCAATCGATCCCAAACTCTGACATTCACAGACTCTTGCAACCAATCAGCTCTGGCAATCAACCAACTCCAGCATTCGACCAATCCACATTCACTTCGATCAACTTACGGTAATGCTTCGACGACTTCAATCATGGCTTTTATCATATCTTTTGACAGGTAAGTATTTTCTCTATTTGTTTTTATTTCTTTCTGGTTATTATTTGTTCGTTATTTCTATCATCACGTATCTTCAGACCATAGACCTGAGCCCTGAGTCCCTTCTTTACATCTCTGCCCATTATCCCAATCTATAACTCTGTCCAGACTCGACCAAAACCCCCAGACCCTGTCCAAACTCAACCTTACCTTGACTAGACCCTGTCCAGACCCTGTCCTGATCCTGACCAAACCCTATCCCAACTCTACCAAACCTTCTGCAACTTGCCCAGACTTTATCCAGAACTTGCCCTGACCAACACCGGTCACTACCCCGACCGACACTGGCACTTTAACCAACATCGGCACCTTCTCCTGACCAACACTGGCACCACAGAGACTAACATCGGTGACTGTGTAGAACAGTTCGCTGAATATCAGGTACGCACTTTGTGTTTTCATCTTTTTATTTACTTTCATTTTGTCTTTTCATTTATTTCCATTTCTATCAAATATTTCTATTTTATACTAGTGGGTTGATATCCTTCTAGGAAGTCTTTGTACTTTCAGGATTAGGCATTTGCCTAAAAGCCCACCATATCCTTGACTGACGTTTTTCGTGTTTAGTCTCTTTTTCTTCGCAGGTGTCATTCCTCCACAGCCAAAGAGGAGAACCTTCCAACGTCTGATTTCAGTGCGCATGACTTTATCAGGTATCTTCTAGCCTTGACCATTTCTTTTAGTTTCTTATTTCTTCTTTGAATGTAGAAAGCAATTTAGCATAGAAACATTCTAGCATGCCCAGTGGGACCCTAGGGCCTTCCTTGGGTTCTTTCTTTTTTTTGTTCATATAGGTGCATTAGGTTCCTTCCTTTTCACCTCGTTTCGTCTCTTCTTAAACAACATCATAAGCAGGACTAAAAAGAACATTTCTTTTCTTTCTTGCACTTTTAGACTAGTCAAAACTCATATTCTTCGACTCTTTCTCCATTCATCTTCATACGAACAAACATTTCGATTTGGGCATTAAAACACTTTGCATTCATTTCTGTTTGGCTACATCTCTTAGACCACACATAGTAATTAACAAATGCATATTGAATTAATCTAGATCACTTGATGTTACACGACCAAACCACTTGCACAAAACAAACATTATAACTTTCCTGAGATAAGGCCCGACTGGGATTTCATCCCCCAGCGGATACCTTACCCGTCTCGGCGATCTTACTTGGATTTCATCACCAAGGGGAAAGCCAACTTTGTTCTGTGGCAGAGTCTAAACTATAGTGGAAGTATATTTTGGCTAAGCAAAACCAGCTAACCACTGGAATCATGAAGTGAAGGGAGCTTGCTCCTTAGCACCAGGCCTGTACAGAAGCTAACACAGACTTCTTGAGCACCATAACAAAACCCAAAACCATCCATAGACTGCTTCTTCTAGGACCTGACTCAAAAGCCAATCTTCCTCTACACACATTCTAAGGCATAAGCCACTATAATCCTAATAATTTACTTCTAAAGTTTTAGGATCTGCTTGTGTCTTCATCTTTTTTAGTTCTTATATGCTTGTTTGAGCTTGTGAGGACGTTCTTCCTTGCCTTGAATGGTTCTGACTCGTAGCTAATCCAAGGCTCTAGTCGATCACGCGAGGCATCATCCTCTTCCGTCTACCCCACCTATAACCATCCCTATAATGGAGTTCAACTCAGAAACTAAAAGAACTCCTACCAGACCATCTCCGACCCAAATTCCTATCATCCCAAAAGGGGACCAAGATTTTGCACGATTCTTGGACCTCAATACCGCAGCCCTCCAAAACTATCTCATGAGAAACCCAACGCGAGACCTCTCGGGTGATGTGGCGACGAAATCCACACAATTTGCCACCCAACCTTTTACGACTCAGCCTTTTGCCTCAACCATTAACCCGACCATGGCCAATACGGAAAGTTTAGCCTCCTTGTCTATTTTTAGACTGACCTCCATCGGGGTTTCATTACCCTCTCAACCACACACAATTCAAACAAGTTCTACATCATACCAGAACTTGATTGTCTCAACCCCACACACTCTTGCACCCATATATGCAGGAGTGCCTACCTCCTCTTTTGCCCATGCCACCACACAACTTCCTTTGGCAGTATCTGGTCAGCCTATGCCTTCTACCTTCATAACCCAACCACCTTTAGCCTCCACTTTTGTCCCTACGACTAGTCATCTGTACGTTGCGCCCTTATTGGTACAACCGACTACGTCGTACGCCTCTTCTAGCCTCTTTCAAGCACCTTACAACCTAGGGGGCGCTTCATCTGCCAATCCATCAGTAGACATCATCAAGATGCTAATGGATAAAATGTCCAGTCTCGAAGCTTCTATCTCTGATTCAAGTAATGTCTCTTCATATGACCAGATTTGCAATGAGCCCATTCATCCTTCTGTCCCTATCTGACCATACCCCAACCATTGGGAGCTTCCTAAATTCACTCACTTCCAGAGTAAGGAGAACCCACAACAACATCTACGGGCATTCAGACATGCTTGTTACCTTATCGCCCACGACGATGCATTGCTTCTACGCACGTTTCCTATGTCTCTTTCTGGCCTTACCCTTGACAGGTATAGCTCCCTTGCCAGACATTCTATCTTTTCATTCATTCAACTCGCCCAATTATTCGTTGACCATTTCTCAATCAATACCACTAAACAAGTCTCAATCACAGACCTTTACTCTATTAGGCAATTTGACGATGAATCAATAGTCGATTTTGTCGCCCGTTGGAGAGGCTTGATTAACCAGCTCTCCTTCTCCTTACCTCAACCCAAGCTCATTGAGTTCTTTTCCTGAGCATGTGCCAGTCACATCTCATCCACCTTGTGGGTTCAAACATTCCACACTTTTGATGAGGCCTTCACCATGGCCCGAAAGCTTGAACTCTGCGCTATTGAAGAAGATAAGGTTAAATTGCGTAACACCAACACAAGAACCAATGACCATTCTTCTTCCAGACCTTCTTCTGCCCACTCTCAATCCAAGGGGTCAGCAAACACTATCATCTTTAGACCATCATCTTCAACAATAACCAACCGACCATCATCTTCAACATTAGACTACATCAATAAACATTTTCAACGTCAATCCATACAGCGTCAATTCACTCCAATTGGGGAGTCATATGCCTCTGTCTTGGATAAACTCGTCAAGCAGGGGGTTCTCAATCTCCCTTCAATCTTACCACATCAATTCGACCCCTCAATACCTATCCCTGCATGGTAAAGGGAGAACCACTTTTGCAACTATCACCGTGTTAAAGGCCATGACACAGATCACTGTCAAACTTTCAAAAACATCATCCAAGACATGCTAGATAAGGGGGATCTTATCTCGGATAACCCGAATGCACCACCCAACCAAAACCTCGATATCTTCAAACAATCTTTTCCTAATCACCCGCCTACTCAAGACAATGTCCAAACCATGATCAATGACCCTTAAGACCATGATATACACACGGTCGACACTATCTTTTCTCTTATCCCTGACCAACCTCTTTCACAGGTGGAAGACCCTTCTTCCCCTATACTTCCTCCACATGGCAAAGAACTTTCTTCTCCTACTTGTTCTCCATCAACTTCTCCCATATTGGAGGACGCTTTGACCACATCAACACCAGCTGCCTCACCTTCATCCTTCTTATCATCCATAGATGATCATAATTTTTTGACTCCTCAACCACACATAGAAGCCATGACTACTCCGACGCTCTTTCCTCTTAAAGAGCCCACACTTTCAATCTCTTCTCCATCGAGAGAAGAACCATCCACATCTAAGTCCAAACCCGCGCAGGCGTCCATCATGCCCAAAGAAATTAAACCTCTTGGTGTTCGCCCCACATCTAATCTCGCCTTGCACAATGGTGGCCCTCAACTCAAACCAAAGAAGGCTACTAAACCACACCGGAGGCCTCCTCCCCCACCTTCGTCATTACCTTCAATCTTGGGCCCACATCCATCTACTTTACTCGGAGTGCTTCCCACTCCCATACTTCACAGAGGCAAGTTGCCTCCATTACTCTATCAACCCGTCAGACTTATATCTCCTCCAAACCATCGACCTATGCCTCTTATGCCTCTCAAACCAAAGTCATCAATCCCCACTACGACAAAACATCCAGACCTGGTAGCAAGTTCTTACACTTTGCTATTACGGCAATTATTGCAGTCCTCTCGTATCTATCTCCTGCCTCTTAAACCATATCAATCTCTCAGACCAAAACCACCCTGGTTTGACGACACTCACATTTGTGTGTATCATCACACGCCTGAGCATGATACTGAGCATTGTTGTGCCCTCAAGGTTTCCATTCACCAATGTCTGGGGAATGACACCTTTCTTCACGACCACATCATCAATAAACCTTCTATACCGCCCCACTCATCAACTCTCTGATCAAGACCATCTTGGTTCGACAACTCTAAATTTTGCCACTATCATCACACTCTAGGACATGACACTAAGCGTTGTTGTGATCTTAAAGCTGTCATTCGTCAACAACGGAGAAAAGATTCCCTTCTCATTAAGGATCCTCTTGACCACCCCTCCAACAAATTATCAACACCGACCCATGCCTCTCCAACCTCATCACCTAAATCAGAATCTCCATGCCAGACTATAGTCCCTTTGCCACCTTTAACCCCTTTATTCGACATCAACACAGTCCATCTGACCACTAAACCTCAACCGACCTTAACCAATCCGTCAAACATTCTCCCTAGCCGCTGGGGGAATTCAACCTTCATCCAAACCTCGACCAATTTTTCAACACAGTCTCGACCACATATCAATCATTCTTTCAACTTAGCCTCAACCAGACTAGAAACCAAACATTTAACCCAACCTCAACCAAATATTCGACCCAACCAAAGACCAAATACCAACCAATCAACCCTCAACCAACCATTGACCAACTATCAATCAACCAAATATTCAACCCAAACATTCACCCAACCTTTTTATCAAAACATTCAACCAGTCTCGACCAATCAACAACCATATCAACTAACTTCATATCCACTCATCAATCAACACCTGACCAATCTAGAAAGAGGCAAATGGGGCAAGTTTGCACCTAATTGGCTCAAAATTTTTATTATCATGCACAAGTATGGATCAGGGACTTATCGTCTGTCTTCTCTTGATGGACGACCAGAACCTGAGCCTCTTAATGCATTGCATCTGGGACCGTTCTACTGCTAGTCGAGTACTCATCCACTTGACACTTCACTTGAGCTCATCCCTTGAGCAATCCCCGTCCTCTTAGTCCTAATTCCTTTCAACCTTATTCCTCTTAACAATTCCTATAACCCTTTTATGTTATATGGATGCTTTGTCCTAATAAAAGGGAGCCCTTGACCTTCTATAATCTTGTCCATGACTCACATTTCTGTAAAAACAAATCAAGATGTCACAATATCCATGGTCACTATATCAATATCAAAATTAAGAGGCATACTGCTCCCTCGAAGGATAGCTGTACTATCATTGCTGTAATTAATAGACTGCTCCCTCGAAGGACAGCTATTCAAAAGCCCTTATATTAAACAAAAATCTAGACCACTCCCTCGAAGGATGGCTATGACTAATCTGGCAATAAATAGCACTATTTTAAGAAGCTTCCCGCATTGATTAGCTTCACAATTGACCACCAAGAAAATGACATCTCTATGCAGACTTCCCGCATTGATCAGTCTGAACCTCAAAAAAAAAAAAAAAAAAAAAAAAAAAACAAAGAGTCATGGACTTTACTTGTAGTTGTCTCAAGGTCTCCTATAAAAAGGGGCAAAGTTATCTCTGCTCTTAAAATGGGTTACCCTTTTTCCTCCTCCTATCACCTGCTTAAGGGACTTCAAGCTCACTTTAATGTCAAATTGATTCGATTACCGCTCTAACATAACTATGGTCAACGACGTCACGCATGAATGGGGCTCTTGATTCTAATCACCTCTATCTATACTATCTTTTTGGTCCTTGTCAATGAAAGAGCAATATGCTTTTCACTTCTTCTGCACTTTGGTCACATTCACCTTCATCACTTGTCAATCAACTCAACTCAACTCTCTTTTCAGACCACTCCTCATAGCCTATTCACACTAGTTTCTATGGACACCAATACACATGGAAACTATCGACCAGATGCAATTTATGTTCAGCATAAACCAATACTTGCTGAAGCATTAATAGACCTCAATTCATTTTTAGCATACATCCATCACGAATATGGAATATTGCTAGGGATGAAAGACCTCTTGACCAATGTTGCAGAATACACCATTTGGAAAAGGCTGCAACATCTCTTCTCCTCATCATTTCATCATAACCAAAACCAATCTATTGACCATTTTGACCTCCTGTCTACTACTCAGACCCTTTATCTGAACTACGTTAGTCTGAGGCCCTATAACTGGGGCTATGTAGGCAGCACTCAGATGACATGACTGTCTTCTGGGGTTAGCTCGACCACCCTCATTTGTTCGTCTCTCTGATGGACAAACCTTCTTTCCTCCTTTTAACCATAACCTTACCCTTGACCACGACCAATGCCATCCCTTTGACCCTTCCTCCCTTCTAGGGAGAACTACATTGGCCTGAGGCCCTTCCACAGGGGCTATGTAGGCAGCACTCAGATGATATGACATCATCTAGGGTTAGCTCAGCCACATCTTTTCATCCATTCCTCCCCTCGACCACTGACCATTGGAGATCATGCCTATCTCCTCCGACCTTGACCACTTCCAAGACAATGTTGCCTTGGTTGTTTTTGCATGTATGCTACCTCATGACTGGTTAGCAGAATTGTGCGCAAACCTTTTTGGACCCTCATAAGTATAGGATCGCAAGCTGGTTGATCCGCACTACTTGTGACTTTTTCGTGTTTCTAGGAGCACTTCCTGAGCCTGGGATACCTAGAACGCGATGACCCATTGGAGCTTCAGCTTCGATTAAATAACCCGATCAGTAGATGACTAAATGATGGGGCCCAGTTATTTCAATTTTGGCACTCCTTGACCCTTGACCTGCGACACTTTGACATAACCATCTCGTGCAGTGGTATGCGTGCAATCACACCTTTTGCAGCGTTCACCCTCACCCCTTTTTCATCCACTCTTTGTCAAATCAGCACCTGATTCTCGGTTCCCTTCCCTCGACTCCTGCTTTAAGGGGGAATACCTCATCCATAATCGGGGAAATTTGCTACCTATTTTTGTCTTGCAATTCATTCAAACAACCAACAAGATGAAATCAACCTTATCCACACCTGGGGAAATCACTCCTATTTTTGTCTTGCAGTTTGTCCAAAACAACCAACAAGACAAAAAGGGGCAAATGTAGACACCAAAATCATGTCGACTACCCTGATCATCCCCCATTTTATTCTTCTTCACCTATTTAACCCTTGTCAACCACTTTTCCCACTAGCCTTGACCCTGGCAGCATGTAAAAATGAGCACAGAGCTAAAGCTAGACTCTATCCCCATTATGCATCTGTCGATGATGGTCGTTACCTGGCCGACGTCACCGATGTCGATCACTTATCGGCCGACGTCGGCAATCCTGCCGATGTTGGTCACCTTACCGTTACCCGTTATCAGTTATCATTTGGTTTCCAATCAGTTTCTCGATCAGTTATCGAACCGTCCCCCGAACCGTCCCTCGCCTTCATCAGCAAAACCATTCAAAATCCTTGCCAATCGATCTTGAACTCTGACATTCACAGACTCTTGCAACTAATCAGCTCTAGCGATCAACCAACTCCAGCATTCGACCAATCCACATTTGCTTTGATCAACTTATGGCAATGGTTTGACGACTTCAATCATGGCTTTTATCATATCTTCTGATAAGTAAGTATTTTCTTTGTTTGTTTTTATTTCTTTCTGGTTATTATTTGTTTGTTATTTCTATCATTTCGGATCTTCAGACCATAGACTTGAGCCTTGAGTCCCTTCTTTACATCTCTGCCCACTATCCCAATCTATAACTCTGTCCAGACTCGACCAAAACCTCCAGACCCTGTCTGGACTCGACCTTACTTTGACTAGACGCTGTCCAGACCCTGTCTCGATCCTGACCAAACCCTATCCCAACTCTACCAAACCTTCTGCAACTCACCCAGACTCTATCCAGAACTTACCCTGAATAACGCCGGTCACTACCCCGACCAACGCCAACACTTTAACCGACGTCGGCACCTTCCCTAACCGACGTCGGCACCACAGAGACCGACACCAGTGACTGCACATAATAGTTTACTTCATTATCAGGTATGCATTTTATTTTCTATCTTTTATTTCTATCATTTTATCTTTCATTACATCTACTTCAGTCTAATATTCTGCTTTTTTTTCAGTGGGTTGATATCCTTCTAGGAAGTCTTCATACTTCCAGGATCGGGCGTTCGCCTGACAGCCCACCATATCCTTGACTAACGTTTTTCCGTGCTTCAGTCTCTTTTTCTTCGTAGGTGTCATTCCTCCACAGCCAAAGAGGAGAACCTTCCAATGTCTGATTTTGGTGCGCATGACTTTATCAGGTATCTTCTAACCTTGACCATTTCTTTTAGTTTCTTATTTCTTCTTTGAATGTAGAAAGCAATTTAGCATAGAAACATTCTAACCCTTGTCGACCACTTTTCCCACTAGCCTTGACCCTGGCAGCATGTAAAAATGAGCACAGAGCTAAAGCTAGACTCTATCCCCATTATGCATCTGCCGATGACGGTCGTTACCTGGCTGACGTCACTGACGTCGGTCACTTATCGACTGATGTCAGCAATCCTACCAACATTGATCACCTTACCGTTACCCGTTATCAGTTATCATTCAGTTCCCAATCAGTTTCCCGATCATTTATCGAACTGTCCCCTGAACCGTCCCTTGCCTTCATCAGCAAAACCATTCGAAATCTCTGCCAATCGATCCCAAACTCTGACATTCACAGACTCTTGCAACCAATCAGCTCTGGCGATCAACCAACTCCAGCATTCGACCAATCCGCATTCGCTTCGATCAACTTACGACAACGCTTCGACGACTTCAATCATGGCTTTTATCATATCTTCTGACAGGTAAGTATTTTCTCTGTTTGTTTTTATTTCTTTCTAGTTATTATTTGTTCGTTATTTCTATCACCCCAGATCTTCAGATCATAAACCCGAGCCCTGAGTCCCTTCTTTACATCTCTGCCCACTATCCCAATTTATAACTCTCTCCAGACTCGACCAAAACCCCCCAGACCCTATCCATACTCGACCTTACCTTGACTAGACCCTGTCTAGACCCTGTCCCGACTCTACCAAACCCTATCACAACTCTACCAGACCTTCTGCAACTCGCCCAAACTTTGTCCAGAACTTGCCCCGATCGAAGCCGATCACTACCCCAACCGACGCCGGCACTTTAACCGATGTCAGCACCTTCCCCTGATCGACGCCGGCACCACAGAGACCGACATCGGTGACTATGTAGAATAGTTTGTTGAATATCAGGTACACACTTTGTGTTTTTCTCTTTTTATTTACTTTCATTTTGTCTTTTCATTTATTTCTATTTTTGTCAAATATTTCTATTTTATACTAGTGGGTTGATATCCTTCTAGGAAGTCTTCATACTTGTGAGATTAGGCATTTGCCTGACAGCCCACCATATCCTTGACTGACATTTTTCGTATTTAGTCTCTTTTTCTTCGCAGGTGTCATTCCTCCATAGCCAAAGAGGAGAACCTTCCAACATCTGATTTCGGTGCACACAACTTTATCAGGTATCTTCTAGCCTTGACCATTTCTTTTAGTTTCTTATTTCTTCTTTGAATGTAGAAAGCAATTTAGCATAGAAACATTCTAACCCTTGTCCACACAATTTGCCACCCAACCTTTTACGACTCAGCCTTTCGCCTCAACCGTTAACCCGACCATGGCCAATACAGAAATTTTAGCCTCCTCATCTATTTTTAGACCGACCTCCATTGGGGTTTCATTACCCTCTGAACCACATGCAATTCAAACAAGTTCTACATAATACTAGAACTTGATTGTCTCGACCCCACACACTCTTGCACCCATATATGCAGGAGTGCCTACCTCCTCTTTTGCCCATGCCACCACACAACTTCCTTTGGTGGTGTCTGGTCAGCCTATGCCTTCTACCTTCATAACCCAACCACCTTTGGCCTCCACTTCTGTCCTTGCGACTAGTCATCCATAGGTTGCGCCCTTACTGGTACAACTGACTATGTCGTATGCCTCTTCTAGCCTCTTTCAAGCACCTTACAACCTAGGGGGTGCTCCGTCCACCAATCCATCAGTAGACATCATCAAGATGCTGATGGATAAAATGTCCAGTCTCGAAGTTGCTATCTCCGGTTCAAGTAATGTCTCTTCATATGACCAGATTTACAATGAGCCCATTCATCCTTCTGTCCCTATCTGACCATACCACAACCATTGGGAGATTCCTAAATTCACTCGCTTCCAGAGTAAGGAGGACCCACAAAAACATCTACAGGCATTCAGACATGCCTGTTACCTTATCGCCCACGACGATGCATTGCTTCTACGCACATTTCCTAAGTCTCTTTCTGGCCCTACACTTGACTGGTATAGCTCCCTTGCCAGCCATTCTATCTTTTCATTCATTCAACTCGCCCAATTATTCGTTGACCATTTCTCAATCAATACCACTAAACAAGTCTCAATCAGAGACCTTTACTCTATTAGGCAATTTGACGACGAATCAATAGTCGATTTTGTCACCCATTGGAGAGGCTTGATTAACCAGCTCTCCTTCTCCTTACCTCAACCCGAGCTCACTGAGCTCTTTTCCCGAGCATGTGCTAGTCACATCTCATCCACCTTGCGGGTTCAAAAATTCCACACTTTCGACGAGACCTTCACCATGGCCCGAAAGCTTGAACTCTGCGCTATTGAAGAAGATAAGGTCAAATTGCGTAACACCAACACAAGAACCAATGACCATTCTTCTTCTAGACCTTCTTCTGCCCACTCTCAATCTAAGCGGTTGGCAAACACTATCATCTTTAGACCATCATCTTCAACAATAACCAACCAACCATCATCTTTAACATTAGACTACATCAATAAACATTTTCAATGTCAATCCATATAGCGTCAATTCACTCCAATTATGGAGTCATATGCCTCTGTCTTGGATAAACTCGTCAAGCAGGGGGTTCTCAATCTCCCTTCAATCTGACCACATCAATTTGACCCCTCAATACCTATCCCTGCATGGTACAGGGAGAACCACTTTTGCAACTATCATCATGTCAAAGGCCATGACACAGATCACTGTCAAACTTTCAAAAACATCATCCAGGACATGCTAGACAAGGGGGATCTTATCTTGGATAACCTGAATGCACCACCTAACCAAAACCTCGATATCTTCAAACAACCTTTTCCTAATCACCCGCCTACTCAAGACAATGTCCAAACCATGATCAATGACCCTCAAGACCATGATATACACACGGTCGACACTATCTTTTCTCTTATCCCTGACCAACCTCTTTCACAGGTGGAAGACCCTTCTTCCCCTATACATCCTCCACATGGTGAAGAACTTTCTTCTCCTACTTGTCCTCCATCGACTTCTCCCATATTGGAGGACGCTTTAACCACATCAACACCAGCTGCCTCACCTTCATCCTTCTTATCATCCATAGATGATCATACCTTTTTGACTCCTCAACCACACATAGAAGCCATGACTACTCCGGCGCTCTTTCCTCTTAAAGAGCCCACACTTTCAATCTCTTCTCCATCGAGAGAAGAACCGTCCACATCTAAGTTCAAACCCGCGTAGGCGTCCATCATGCCCAAAGAAATTAAACCTCTTGGTGTTCGCCCCACATCTAATCTCACCTCGCACATTGGTGGCCCTCAACTCAAACCAAAGAAGGCTACTAAACCACACCAGAGGCCTCCTCCCCCACCTTTGTCATTACCTTCAATCTTGGGCCCACATCCATCTACTTTACTCGTAGTGCTTCCCACTCCCATACTTCATAGAGGCAAGTCGCCTCCATTACTCTATCAACCTGTCAGACTTATATCTCCTCCAAATCATTGACCTGTGCCTCTTATGCCTCTCAAACCAAAGTCATCAATCCCCACTGTGACAAAACATCCATACCCGTTAGTAGGTTCTTATGCTTTACTGTTACAACAATTATTGCAGTCCTCTCGTATCTATCTCCTGCCTCTTAACCCATATCAATCTCTCAGACCAAAACCACCCTGGTTTGACGACACTCACATTCGTGCGTATCATCAGATGCCTGGGCACAATACCGAGCATTGTTGTGCCCTCAAGGTTGCCATTCGCCAATGTCTGGGGAATGACACCTTTCTTAACGACCACATCATCAATAAACCTTCTATACCGCCCCACTCATCAACTCTCGGATCAAGACTATCTTGGTTCGACAACTCTAAATTCTGCCACTATCATCACACTCTTGGACATGACACTGAGTGTTGTTGTGCTCTTAAAGCTATCATTTTTCAACAATAGAGAAAGGATTCCCTTCTCATTAAGGATCCTCTTGACCACCCCTCCGATAAATTATCAACACCGACCCATGCCTCTCCAACCTCATCACCTAAATCAGAATCTCCACGCCAGACTATAGTCCCTTTGCCACCTTTAATCCCTTTATTCAACATCAACATAGTCCATCTAACCACTAAACCTCAACTGACCTTAACCAATCCATCAAACATTCTCCCTAGCTGCTAGGAGAATTCAACCTTCATCCAAACCTTAACCAATTTTTCAACACAGTCTCGACCACATATCAATCATTCTTTCAACTTAGCCTCAACCAGACTAGCAACCAAACATTTAACCCGACCTCAACCAAACATTCGACCCAAACAAAGACTAAATACCAACCAATCAACCCTCAACCAACCATTGACCAACTATCAATCAACCAAATATTCAACCCAAACATTCACCCAACCTTTTTATCAAGACATTCAACCAGTCTCGACCAATCAGCAACCATATCAACTAACTTCATATCCACTCATCAATCAACACCTGACTAATCTGGAAAGAGGCAAATGGGGCAAGTTTTCTCCTAATTGGCTCGGACCTTTTATTATCACGCACAAGTATGGATCAGGGACTTATCGTCTGTCTTCTCTTGATGGATGACCAGAACCTGAGCCTCTTAATGCATTGCATTTGCGACCGTTCTACTGCTAGTCGAGTACTCATCCACTTGACACTTAACTTGAGCTCATCCCTTGAGCAATCACCATCTTCTTAGTCCTAATTCCTTTCAACCTTATTCCTCTTAACAATTCCTATAACCCTTTTATGCTGTATGGATGCTTTGTCCTAATAAAAGGGAGCCCTTGACCTTCTATAATCTTGTCCATGACTCACATTTCTGTAAAAACAAATCAAGATGTCACAATATCCATGGTCACTATATCACTATCAAAATCAAAAGGCAGACTGCTCCCTCAAAGGATAGCTGTACTATCATTACTGTAATTAATGGACTACTCCCTCGAAGGACAGCTATTTAAAAGCCCTTATATTAAACAAAAATCTAGACCACTCCCTCGAAGGATGGCTATGACTAATCTGGCAATAAATAGCACTATTTTAAGAAGCTTCCCACATTGATGAGCTTCACAACTGACCACCAAGCAAATGACATCTCTATGCAGATTTCCCGCATTGATCAGTCTAAACCTCAAAAAAAAAAAAAAAAAAAAAAAAACAAAGAGTCATGAACTTGACTTGTAGTTGTCTCAAGGTCTCCGATAAAAAGGGGCAATGTTATCTCTGCTCTTAAAACGAGTTACCCTTTTTCCTCCTCCTATCACCTACTCAAGGGACTTCGAGCTCACTTTAATGTCAAAGTGATTCGATTACCACTCTAACATAACTATCATCAACGACGTCACGCATGAATGGGGCTCTTGATTCTAATCACCCCTTTCTATACTATATTTTTGGTCCTTGTCAATGAAAGAGCAATATGCTTTTCACTTCTTCTACACTTTGGTCACATTCACCTTCATCACTTGTCAATCAACTCAACTCAACTCTCTTTTCAGACCACTCCTCATAGCCTATTCACACTAGTTTCTATGGACACCAATACACATGGAAACTATCGACCAGCTACAATTTATGTTCAGCATAAACCAATACTTGATGAAGCATAAATAGACCTCAATTCATTTTTAGCATACATCCATCATGAATATGGAATATTGCTAGGGATGAAAGACCTCTTGACCAATGTTGTAGAATACACCATTTGGAAAAGGCTGCAACATCTCTTCTCCTCATCATTTCATCATAACCAAAACCAATCTATTGACCATTTTGACCTCCTGTCTACTACTCAGACCCTTTGTCTGAACTACATTGGTCTGAGGCCCTATGACTTGGGCTATGTAGACAGCACTCAGATGACACGACTATCTTCTGGGGTTAGCTTGACCACCCTCATTTGTTCGTCTCTCTGATGGACAAACCTTCTTTCCTTCTTTTAACCATAACCTTGCCCTTGACCACGACCAATGCTATCCCTTTGTCCCTCCCTCCCTTCTAGGGAAAACTACATTGGCATGAGGCCCTTCCACAGGGGCTATGTAGGCAGCACTCAGATGATATGACATCATCTGGAGTTAGCTCGGCCACATCTTTTCATCCATTCCTCCCCTCGACCACTGACCATTGGAGATCATGCCTATCTCCTCTGACCTCGACCACTTCCAAGACAATGTTGCCTTGGTTGTTTTTATGTATTCTACCTCATGACTGGTTAGCAGAATTGTGTGTAGACCTTTTTGGACCCTCACAAGTATAAGATCGCAAGCCGGTTGATCCGCACTACTTGTGACTTTTTCGTGTTTCTAGGAGCACTTCTTAAGCTTGGGATACCTAGAACGCGATGACCTATTGGAGCTTCAGCTTCGATTGAATAACCCGATCTGTAGATGACTAAATGTTGGGGCCTAGTTATTTCAATTTTGGCACTCCTTGACCCTTGACCTGTGACACTTTGACCTGACCATCTCGTGCAATGGTATGCGCACAATCACACCTTTTACAATGTTCACCCTCACCCCTTTTTCATCCACTCTTTATCAAATCAGCACTCGATTCCCAGTTCCCTTCCCTCGACTCCTGCTTTGAGGGGGAATACCTCATCCATAATTAGGGCAATTTGCTACCTATTTTTGTCTTGTAGTTCATTCGAACAACCAACAAGATGAAATCAACCTTATCCAAACCTGGGGCAATCACTCCTGTTTTTGTCTTACAGTTCGTCCAGAACAACCAACAAGATAAAAAGGGCCAAATGTAGACACCAAAATCATGTCGACTCCCCTGGTCATCCCCCATTTTATTCTTCTTCACGTATTTAACCCTTGTCAACCAATTTTTCCACTAGCCTTGACCCTGGCAGCATGTAAAAATGAGCACAGAGCTAAAGCTAGACTCTATCCCCATTATGCATCTGCCGATGACGGTCATTACCCGGCTGACATCATCAATGTCGGTCACTTATCGGCTGACATCAGCAATCCTACCGACATTGGTCACCTTACCGTTACCCATTATCAGTTATCATTCGGTTCCCAATCAGTTTCCCAATCGGTTATCAAACCGTCCCCAGAACCATCCCTCACCTTCATCAGCAAAACCATTCAAAATCTCTGCCAATCGATCCCGAACTCTGACATTCACAGACTCTTGCAACCAATTAGCTCTGGCGATCAACCAACTCCATCATTTGACTAATCTGCATTGGCTTTGATTAACTTTTGGCAGCGCATCGATGACTTCAACCATGGCTTTTATCACGTCTTTTGATAGGTATGTATTTCCTTTGTTTGTTTTTTATTTCTTTCTAGTTATTATTTGTTTGTTATTTCTATCACCCTGGATCTTCAGACCGTAGACCCAAGCCCTGAGTCCCTTCTTTACATCTCTACCCACTATCCCAATCTATAACTCTATCCAGACTCGACCAAAACCCCCCAATCCCTATCCAGGCTCGACCTTACCTTGACTAGACCCTGTCCAGACCCTATCCCGACTCTACCAAACCCTATCCCAACTCTACCAGACCTTCTGCAACTCACCCATACTTTGTCCAGAACTTGCCCCGACCGACGCCGGTCACTACCCCGACCGACGTCGGAACTTTAACCAACGCCGGCACCTTCCCCTGACCGACGCCGACACCACAGAGACTGACATCGGTGACTGTGTAGAATAGTTCATTGAATATCAGGTACACACTTTGTGTTTTCATCTTTTTATTTACTTTCATTCTGTCTTTTCATTTATTTCCATTTCTGTCAAATATTTCTGTTTTATACTAGTGGGTTGATATCCTTCTAGGAAGTCTTCGTACTTCTGGGATTAGGCATTTGCCTGACAGCCCACCATATGCTTGACTGACGTTTTTCATGTTTAGTCTCTTTTTCTTCACGGGTGTCATTCCTCCATAGCCAAAGAGGAGAACCTTCCAATGTCTGATTTCGGTGCGCACGACTTTATCAAGTATCTTCTAGCCTTGACCATTTCTTTTAGTTTCTTATTTCTTCTTTGAATGTAGAAAGCAATTTAGCATAGAAACACAAGCATGCCAATAGTTGTACCATAGTTTCATGGAAGAAATGGACTTTATTGGAATGCATGTGATCCCTCTAGAATAAGAAGGTGAGTGACAACATGAAGTTGGTGAAGTTGGCATTGTCCTAGAAGAGAAAGGATTAGGTTTAGAAAAAGAGAGACATGATGAATTGAATCTTGAATGGGAAGATGAACTTTTATTCTTCATGGAGGAAGAGGAAGAGAAATATATCTCTCATGGATTGATCCTTGATGAAGAGAAAGATTAACATGCATAATTTGAGTAGGTTGTAACTAAATATGAGGTAAGTCTTCTTGAAGATACATTGGATATTGATCTTATTGAAATTCATGGATAAAATATATTACTTGAATAATATAGTTTATAGCCTTATAATGAGTATATTAAAGCATTTGACTAGTCTGTTATCCCTCAATAGAATGGAAGGATTTAAATTGAGCTTGGTATGATTTTATGTGATGGATAAGAAGATTCCTTTTGGGAAGAACTAAAATTTTTTTGTTTTAGTTTGGATAATTAATTTATAGCCCATGATGAGAGTGATAATATTTTTGTATTGGCCAAATATCATGATGAAAACATGCATGAGAATACCCTTGAAGAGAAAACCATGTTTTATGACCTTGTTTAGTCCCATGAGTATGTTCAAGGAGGTCTTGAAAACATGTAGATGTCCTACTTGGACATGTTTAAGGATTTTTAAGTTTTTGGTAGGATAACACCTTAAAAAGAGAATGGAGAAGTTGCTAATGAGAAGTAAAAAGTGCATAAATCTATAACAAATCCTACCAATTATCACCAAGAAGTTAAAATATATGGTGTAACAAGGTATGATGAATATGGTACTCTTCAAGATTAACAAGAGATAGAACTTGAGGAGTCAATATAGGATGAATATTCAGATGTTTCTACACTTATGAATGAAACCATGGTCACCTTAGTGGTCTCACACATTGCTAAAGATGGAAAATAATATGAGGTAAAAATTAAAGAAAATTATGAGTTTGTCTTTGTGGGAGATATGCTTGTTGTTGTAGATCCACCTAAGGTCAATCCAAATAAAGTGGTGGCCAAGGAAGGAGTTGGTCAAGAAATAGTAAAATATGAGTAGTAGCTTACACATTATCTTTTCTTATAACATAAAGGTGACTCAAACAATTTTACTTTTGATCCATGAGGATCAATTCTTAAGGTTATTTGTACATAGTATTTCTTGTTTTTTGTTTCCTCTATGTTATTTTTAGCATAGTGTGTTGTGTCTTGTTTTTTTTATGTGTGTCTTGACTTGGTGTGTTTGTTTTATCTTGTTGTGTTGGTGAAGTACTCAACTATCTATTAATTTCAAGAGGTTTGTAGTCAAGTGTGAATGCCAAGTCATTCTTTGTGTTGAGATGATATGACTCCATATCCCATTTGATGAACTAGGCAACTGGTCTAAAGTGTATAATAGGCATGCAATCCTAGGAAGTCACCAAAGATTTTAGCCAAAATTTGGCTACATTGAATGATGATCATTTGAAACTTATCACTTGATTTATCATAACTTTGTTGATAACCATTATGAATGATTTGTGTTAGTCACTAATGATCTAAGATGATAGGTAATGTGTCTCCCTTAGCAAATTACAAGGTAATTTAGGATGGTCTAGTTTGCAGTTAGGTTAAGTCATTTTGTCTTATCATCAATTGGTGATTCTTTATGGTCTTCATGTTATGTTTAGCATTATTTAAGGTAAATTTTATAAATTCAAGGTAAGTGGAAAAATAGGTTAATGTAGGGCATGCCTAATAAGACAAGCTGGTGACCCTTTCAGGAATAATCATTGCCTAAATTTGGTTAGAATGGTCAAATAATTATAACTAGTAAGTGATTGACATTGTTTCTAAGGCTATTTCAAAATTTTAAGGTAATTATGAGAAGAATAAGGTACCTTGTTACTTTAGTATTATTATGATTTTCAATGATAAAGAGGACACTTAATAGTAGAATCAAATATAAAGGTGTTGTCTTTGTAAAATAGGATGTTTCAATTCATATAACACCTTGATGATGATATCATGTTTATACATGACTATACACTTTCTCTAAAGGTCTTTCATAACTAACTTTCAACTTTGGAATTCATTTATAACTGCTATTTATCATTCTCTAATGCATAAAAGAAGAGTTTTATAAATAATTATAGGTAAGAAAGGGTGTGTGGCATTTGTAAATATTCTTCCACATCCATATAGGTTAGAGGATGGTGAAGAGTCACTAGGTTTAACATCTCCAATCATTATAAGAGGAAAAATAGTTAAAATCTTGAGAAGAACATGCTTTTGTTGGTCTTGTGTAGAGGGTGTCTAGTGGTTGAAAAGCTAAAAAATATTCCATAGTTCTAAATGGTATTCTTAGGCCCAAATATATATAAAAAGTGGAAATGTAGATCCAAACAATGTAAAAATCCACTCTATTTCCCCATCAACCTTCTTTGTAGCTTAAGAAGGTCAACCAATTTGCATTTGCTAAATTTAGGAGATAGAGAGTTGGAGGCTAGTATCTTAGACATATGATATGTCCTTAATTTCCTTCCACTTTATGGTCTTTGTTTATTGGTTTATCCCTTTAACTTTATGAATAATTATTAAGATGTTAAGGGGCAAAAAAGAAGCTTCAAACACAAACATGGTTGGTTTTCCTCATGTGTAAAGTCCTAAGGTCAAATGAATGGATGAAAATGGTTGGGTATGGTCTATTGAGTACTCTTATAATCCTTAAATTCCATTTAATTTAATTTTTATTCATGTTTATTCCATATCAAGGTAGATTGTGTTAGAGGATCATTGGTTTTATATTTGGAATGGATCATTAGAATATTAACAAGTTAAACTATATAATTATTTTGAAAGGAAAAGTTATAGCCTAAAGTATAAAAAATAGAATTTTATACTTAGTCTAAGGCCATGGACCTATGATGAAAAGGTTTAATTATCTTAAGAATGAATTAAAATCAAAATTAGTATAAGTGATTTTATTTATTAAAACTCATAAGGAATATTGAATCCCTTTAACTTATGTGGGCACTTATAACAATAATATTTAGAAATAAATGGGAAAACATGGATCTGGTGTTTTAATTAAAATAATATCCCTTTCCTAACTTGCATTTACATGTGCATGTAAATCTACGTTATATATTGGTAAGACATTCCAAATTGGAAAATAAACAAGGTTGTTGAAACATATAAAGAATCTTAATCAATACATAATTACCTTAGGAATTCAATGCCCAACTTTGTCCTCTACTTATTTTTGAATTAGTAAGGTGTTACAAGGCTTTGTATTACTTTTAGAAATAGTCATTTTTTCCTTGATCTTTTCATATTTCTTTTGAATTGTTAAATATTTCTTATACAAGCTTAGTATGATGATTCTTTTGTTTAATCCATTTTTCTTCACCTTTATTTGTTGAAATCTTGCTAACTTACCCAATGAGGTATTGGTTGCTCCATATCGAGTGTAGGTACATAGGTAAGGGATTAATTTAATGATGGATCCACTAATAAGGACATAATGAAGTATGTAGATAGGTGTGTGTGGGTGTGTCTATACTGACCCACTTCTATCTGAATACTAACTGGTGAAAATGCTTACTAATGAAGTCATTTTTGAGTTGTTTAGATGGTATATCTTTTGTTTTGGATATGACATATATCTAATTAAAATTTTCTATTCTAAACTCTAGTTATAACTTCTTATCCTAGTTTCATATCTTGGTATTGAAAAAAAAAATTGGTTATTACAAGATCACATCAAATAAAAATATACAAGATGAAAATAATGACACCAAACTCATATTAATAGTTAAGTTGTTTCATATAACACATATGTAACTATTTGATTTATTTTTTTATTTTAGTGTAATATAAATAAGATAAATATATTGAAATTCATCTTAAACATAGTAGTAATCTTACCATAGAAAATATGAATATAAAAGAGAGAATGATATTACACTTAATAATTTTAAAATTAACAAGATAAGAGAGAATAGTTTCAATTACTTTATTTTATGATTTATACAATTCAAAACACATGTTAATGAACTATATAATACTTCATATTAGTTATATCCATACTTATATCAAGAAACATAGCCTAAAAATATGTTTAGACACTATAGGTAGACCTTTGATTTTATAGTTTTTGGAATATTGGTGTATTATTCCTAATTTAGTTAAAGGGTTTGAGTAGAAAAATTAGTAAATAAATATGTAATTACTAAGATACTAATTTATGTAAATTAATTGAAATTTATACTTTTATAAAAATAGTAATAAGGGGAATAAAATAAGACTTAGTTGGAAACTGATTGATCTAACTAAGACAGAGGCTAGAATTATCTATGCAGGACTGGGACACTATTAAAACTAAGATCTAACAATAATTTTATGATTAAATAGGATCATTATAACTGTACATGTGTGGCACTAATGATATAATACACCTCTAATATTTTTATCATGAGAATTTGAGCTTTCTAAGTTTTATTCACTAGGTTTGTGTGACCTTCTATATGAAGTTTTTGTAGCTGGAGGTCTATAGAGCTCCATGTAGAGTAGATTATTTATTTAAACCCTATATTCCATTATGATTTGACCAATTTTAATTAATATGGGGGGTTAGTGTGTGTAATATTCACTAGACATGGATTAACACCCCTTGTGTGGGTATGTTGCATACATACCAATAATGTGAAGACGGATCAAGCCATATGTAATTTTACCACTTGATATGATTTATGAAATTATGTGTATGAAGATGAAAAATGATAAAATTGTTGTGATTGAGGTGTCTAGGGACAAGTGTAAGGATTTGAATAAGATTTTAAGTATGTTATTTGGTTTTATGTAGATAATAGGTAAGATTGATTAAGAAGTCTTGCTTATATTCTTACTTGATTAGTGATAATTGCCAACCCTCTCCAAATGATATTTGAATGGGATTTTATAGGGATCTATTGGTTATGATTTAAATGTGATCATGTTAGACTGATAAGGAGAAGGATGGGGAATTGAATGAAATTTACCATTAAGTCTAGAAATGGACTTGGATAATAGTGCTAAAAGTGGATAAGAGTTACATCGATGTTATATTACTAGTGTGGTGTTATTGTCCTAAGTAGATGAGACCTAGAAGGATGGAACTATCATGGAAATAGGGGTCTGATAGTTGGGATCAAGTCTATAAAGATACAAATGATTGAGAATTAATAAAAAGATGCCTATAAAGGTTATGAGAACAAACAAGAGGAACCTAAGGGTTGGGTGTCATTAGCCACACTCAAATTACCAATTTTCACATTTTATATGAATACATTTCACACCTTTATTCTATTGATATAATAATGAAAAGTATTAGGATAAAGGAAAAAATAGAATTTATACCTTTAAACTCATGAAGCTGTGTGATGTTGGGTGTGCATAGAGAGAGCACGCTATGAAGTATGAAACTATTATGATGTTGAGTGATGTTGAGTAATGATAAGTGATGTTGGATGATGTTGTACCAAGAGTAATATCATGAATAGATCTAAGTGCTTAATTCCCAAAAAGTGGCTCAAGAATGCAAAAGTTGGCAATTTGGCTCCATTTTTGTTTACTAAGTAAAGCTAGGTGGTGTTGCATGTGTTAATTAATGTTTGGATTATGTGTTTAATCCCTCTAAATAGGTGGCTCAAGAATACAAAGGCTAGCTAGTTTTTTGGTTCCATCTTTTCCTCGTGAAGTGAAGTTATGAAATTATATCAGTATGAAATGTGTGTCATATGAGATGGCTCTTAAATCCCACAAATGTACTATGATCTAAAAATGTTGGCATGGATAGATGAATGTATGCTAGAAAATAGGCCACTCTTGTCCATTTCTAAAGAAGGAGATTAGGCTTGTATGAAATCCACTCCAAAATTTGTGCACTAAGCTTGTATGAAATCCACTTAGGAACTTAGGAATGTGAAAGCTAGGACTGTATGAAAGCCATTACAAAATCATGTCAACCATCTATAAAAGGAATAAGGAATGTAACTATTGATAATGCCTAGGTAATATTAAATTTAGAAAGAAAAAATTGTGTTGTACACATTTCCCCCAATCACTGGTGTCTAAAACCTATATTCTAATCTAGAAGTCATATCAACTACCATATCTAAAACTAGAATTTAGAGCCATCATGTTGTGCATGATGCCCACTATATCTTGATTCTTTAAGTAAAAGTGTTCTAAAAATTATGTATTCTAAACTATTCTAACTGTGAAAAATTTTAGTTGAACCTACTTTTTTACTAGCTTTTAAAAAGTTTGATTTTTTTGTTGTTTGGACAAGAGCACCAAAAGTGAACACTAGTGACACCAGCACTATGGTCCAAGATGGGGGTTTTTGTCCTCGGCCAAATCTAGTGATTGTCTTGATATTCTCACTATCTACATGGTTTATTTTGGTGTTTGGTTGTTTTTATAGGTTTGTTAAATGTTGTATTTTTGACTATTAAGAGATTTGAACTTTGTGACAAAACCCTTGTTTGTTACCCCCTCTTCTAAGGGTAGGCATGAAAATGCTACAATGATTTACCTTAGAATAAAGATCCTTGTAAGGGTGTTATGCTGTAAATATAAATGATATAACAATGGTATTTAACAAGATATCTCAAGATATAACATGATTTGTAATGAGAGATTGTTAGATCAATAGGGGTATGCCTAGATGGATATAATAATGTAATAGAATGTGAAATGTATTGAATTAGAAATGAAAGTTTGGTTACTTGTTAGTTTTTAGTTGGAGAGATGGAGCATTATTTCCATCATGGAATCTAAGAAAGCAAGATAAATTCATGATGTGGATTATGGAATTGTAAATAATGTGAAGCAAATAAGAAATAAGCACACAAGGAAAGAATCAAGAAGCATAGAAGGATGGCCAAGGGGCCACACAAACAAGGTAAATTGGAACATGTCATTAAAGCTAGAAAACAAGCATGCAAGGTATTTTTCAATGTTGCATACACATATAATTGAAACAAGTAAGGGATGGCATGAGGGCCATAATCATATAGAAGAGTATAGATAAGGGACATTGGAAATTGTCCTAGAGTACATAAAAGATACAAAATAGGAACTAAGAAATGCAAAAAATATAACTATGTTAAGAAAGAAAAGAAAGTATTTAAGGAATTGAAAGTATAATCACATATAAATAATCAAAACAAGAGGGAAAGTATGAAATACATGTTAGTAAAAGACTAGGTATATGCTAATAAATACACAAGTGCTATATACTAGTGATTATCGATAGAGTAATCTATGTAAGCTAGTAAATAATGTATATCAATATGATAACTAGAGTGTGTGATGTAGAAATGACATAACTTGGATGGTGTAGTCATATAGAAGATGCCCTTAGTTGGTATGTATATTGATGTATGTCTTGATGTAGAAGGAGGATTCCCATTTAGTAGGTAGATTGAAGCAATAAAAGAGTTGGGTGTCACTGCACACATTCAAATGAGATCAAGTGAAGCATGGTAATGTAGATAAATTGACAAACAATCAGATATAATTCTACCATGATAGTAGAAATGTAAATCATGGATAATGCATATAATCAAAATGTTTTTGGTGTTTTGGAGTTATTTGTATGTTTTTTATTTTTAAATATTTTAATGTTTTTGAATTTTTGATAAGTTTTAATGTTTTTGGATTTTTGAAATGTTTACGAACTATGTACAAAAAATCATATAAAGACTATGTACAATAAATATTGACAAACTATGTTCAAGTAAGAAAAAATAAACTATGTACAAGTTATTATGGAAAGGTTGATATTAATCAATGAGTCTCATAAGAGACTCCCTATCATGGTGTCCTATATCAAGGAGAGGAATTGTGCGTCATCATGAAACATGATGGAAATGTTGAGACTGTGGCTCTAAAATCTATATATGATGTAAATGCTATGAAATATATGAATTAGAAACCAATTATAGGTTCCCCCTATAAATATTAGAAGTGGATGAAATTATAGGGCTCTTAAGGATCCATCTGGTAGTATGCTAAGTTCTCTAAACATGTTTTATATGAGTAGATACATGAGATCTTAATGATTTTACCCTAGGTGTGAACACTGTGGATAGAAGCTATCTAGAAACCTGAAGATATGGAGGTGTATGAAATCTTTGTGCTAGTGATGGATGCCTCAACTATGTATGAATTACAACTAGAGGAGGAACTATAACTGGTGGCAAAACTAGAACTAGTGGTAAAACTAAAACTAGTGACTATAAAGTAGAAGATGATTCTGAAGTGGGGAGTGGTAACTCATATGGATCTCCACCAATTATAACAACCTAATTAGCATGAATGAATTGTTGTATCATATAATTTCACCCTTGTGGGAGAGTTTTTGAGTCTCTCTCACTACCAACTACAATATTGGAACAACCTTAGGTTGTGGGTATCCTGTAGTGAGGTTGAACCTCTAGAGAAGGTTAGATTCCTATTGGTAGATCACCTAAACTAATGTTTCTACTTGGAAAAGAGGTAGAGAAGGGGTATAGTGTAACTAAGAGAGATAAATGGGTGATACACTAGATTTATTAATACTCACATAATCATGAAATAAATATTTATTCAATATAAGATAATTCTTACTCACACAACCTCAAAAACTAGCCAATTTTGAATAAGTGTTTCACAAACTAGGGTCACCAAAAAATACATGAGGTAAAGATGAATTTCAAAATTCAAACAAACATCCATTAATTTTATAAATATCTCAAGTTTAGACATGTAACTAGCTTGAAAACACCTAAAAATAGACAAGAAAGAAGGACAATGGACATGATAAAACACTTATTCATAAGGCCATCATGTACAAACTTGCTAAGCACAATTTAGAGGTGAGATATAGGTAAAAATTGATCTTTATTTCTTAAAAATGTCTTTATTATAAATTTTTATAGGGTTTTTCCTTGTCAAATGATAATATCTTACAAAAATGGGGGAGAAATGGGAGGTATAGGAGAAAAGGGGAAGAGATAGAGAAGAGACAAGTAAACAAAATTCAATAAATGAGATCCAACCACCCTCCATAGATTCTAACCAAAATTTGGGTTAATTATAAATAATCATTCTTCAACAAATTAACCTATATTATCTCCAATAGTCTTCAAACTCTCTCATTGGTTGAGATACACAATAAAAGATAGAAACTTTTTGAGGATGATGATGTCATGATCCACTAAGAAGGAAAAGTCTTCAAAGACTTTGAAAATTTATTTAATTCTCCAATTTCAATCTAAAAACTCCAAATCCCTCTCCCTTGGAATTCTACTCCACCCTTCCACTTGCTCTTCTAAAAGATGTTTGGAAAAAAGTTAGCTAACTTGGCATTTTGTGCTTAACTAACTATGGAGGTTATCTTTCATGTTTGTTTTTTGAGGTTATTTTATATTTTCAAATTGACTTTTCTCCTATAACCTTTAATAAACTCCATTATACCTACAACTCCCATACACCCCATTTATGAAGGTCATAAGCTTGAGCCACCTTCAACCAACTACCTCAAAAAATGCTCTCAAGGCCATTTAGCACCATGAAGACCACTTTTGGACATATAGAAGACTTGCACACATCTATGACATGTTTATGATGAATAAAATGAATATTTGGAAAACCTTAAATACCTACAATAATGGTGGAAATTACCATTAAACCTGCTATAATGCACAAATATGTCAAAAATTGGGTTTTTGACCCTTTTTCTCAATAAACCACCATGAAAACTCTTTTGAAGAGCTATAAATTCCATGTAATGAATTTTTAATCCTATTATACCCCTTATATGGTTTTACACCATTTTTTTCTTTGAAGAGCTACTAAAATATGCAATTTTGAGCCATTTTGGGCTTCTTAGGCATCCAAACATGCTAGATTATTCTACAAGATAGGTTGATAAAGATATGGAGGGATTATTATACACATTAAATGTGGTGTCCAATAAATGATGGGCTATTTGATAGACCTATGAGTCCAAAAACACAAAAGTGGTCAAAAAGCTCCTTTACAAGTTTAAGCAAGTTCACTCTCAAGATTACTATTCATAAAATTGATACAACCATTACACTAATTATTTACATGGATATATGGTAAATATACCCCTTCAACACCCATAAAATTATTTGGATCCCATGCGGAAGGTGTAAAATGATACACACATAAAGATGATTTCTTGAAGGGTTTGGAATCATTCTCGGCATGCTTACACTCTTAATGATTTCTCATAAAATTCATGACCTTAACCAAAATAAATATATAATTAATTTTAATTAAATATTTCTACTAAGAACATACTAGAAGCACTTTTCCCAAATCTTCATGGTATGAAAGAAATGAGCGTCTAAAGATGGGCTAAAACTGGGTGTCTTAGGCCTAAAATATTAAATTTATCGAAATGAACAATTTTACATTTAAAAATTATATATATTTATTAAAAAAATTCATTAAATCTTAAAAAACTCATAACACCTCTCTAAATTATCAAAACCCAACTTTGCCTTTTTTGCCTTTGAGACTGCATGTAGGGATTTGAGCCTACCTTTGGAATGTGCATGATGTTTAGAGTGTGAAAACTTTTGAATTTTTTTAAATATGATTAAAACCATCTTAAAATTCTTATAAAATATTCCCCTAATCTTTAAAACCTCAAACACACCTTAAAATCCCAAAAAGTGTGCCTGCATGAATAATGACCATTATGAGACATAAGGTGGACTATGTATAAATAGTGGAAACTTACACTAATAAAATGACCATAAAAATATTATTTATGGATATAATATGTCATTATTACCAATAATACCAAGTTTAATTTTTTTTTGGATTTGTACTATGTCATGTAGACCCTTTTTTCCAAAAATTACCTTTAGTTGCCTGCATATTTCTTTTGTGCCAAAACTTGTCTTTTTTCAAAATTATGCATGAAACCCATGAGTTTTATCACTCCAATAAGACAATATATGTTTATAAAATAATATTATACCATTTTAAGACCTATAAAAGGCCTAAACTACTTCTTGTAATATATAACTAACAAAACTTCATTTGGTCTCCAATGGCTGCCTTCTTGAGTGCCTGTGGACTATGTAAGAACAATGGGAAATTTAAATATTTTTGGAAAATTTATGATGAAATGGGATGATTTTTTATGTAATTTATATTATAATCACCAAATTTTTTTCTTTGAATCAACCTGGAGATTCCCAAAAATGGCCAATTTCTTTGAGGCATGCTCTAATGTTGACTGCGATTTGATATAGGATTGAATTTACTAAAAAAATTAATATTTAACATTGTATAAAAATTTATAAATTATTTTAAATATTTATAATATGTCATAATGAGCCTCTCCATCAAATTTCATGATTAGAACTTACATATTTTGGCATCTAGGCTCATTCTGACAAAAGCTAGTGACACATGTCTGCTTGGTCAAAATTCAAAACTGAGTTTTATTTCCTTTGACTTGGATTGAAATAAAAAAAGGATAATTTTGTTTTAAATTCTTGTGTATCTTCTCCTTTCATTATTCCACTCATCATTTATTTGCCTTCAACCTCATTCTACCATGTATGGCTTAAGCTCCTCAAGGAAAATCTATGGATGCATATGTGCTCAGTGATGTAGGTGAAGGTTGTGAGGTGCATGATAGTAGATTAATTTTTTTAAAAACCTATATAATTATTCTCATGATATAATTCCCATTATTATCCTTAAGTATCTCCTTGTAAAATGAATTTTCACCCTAGGTCTTGTGCTTAAAAACCTTGGTGGATGGCAACAAGCCTATCACTCCTTAGTGACCTTGACTATGTTTCATTTGAAGTTTTGAGGTTTATAATGATTTATTGTTCTAAATAATCATTTATTACTCACCCATTAATTACCAATAAACCTATATGCACCATTGTGCTGTTAATATCATTTGCCAACCTTCATAAAGGTTTGAACTTGAGAAGTAAGTCATTTTCCTCTACTTAGACCCTCCTTGAAACTTCAAGATATTATTTATTGAGTTAGGTACTCAAGTTTTTGGTATATTTCTTAGTCACCATGATTAATATAGTATTTTTTAGTCCCTCACCCCTTTGAAAACCTCCTTCCTAGTCATTATTCTCTTTCATATGACTATGTTAATTCTTGGTCGTTGTAGGTCCAATGCTTGAGAGAGTATGCTTATTGTTCCCATAGTTGTAGGTGCATTTTTTGAGAGGGTTTCAGGTGAGTTATTCAATGGAATGAATTTTAAACTGATCCTAGGTTCCTTGAGGCTCCTCCAAGGATAATATGAAGCAGAAGACAACCACAAAACTTCTCACCTATACTTTGTCACAATACAAGCCCTTACCAAAGGTTTCTTGAGCCTTTTTCACTCTAAGGGGTCACCTCATTATCTAAATTTATTTAAGACCTTAAAAATGAATATTTAATTCCATTTAAATCTCAACTCAAAGTAAAAAATATTTAAAATACTATCTCATATTATGCACCATTCTTAGTACCTTGATTTGTCTAGGCTCCTACTACCCCTTTTTAAGTCAAATTATTCTTGTATGGAACAATATATGAAATCCATTGAAAATATGATAAAATTTATAGTTATTATCCATATAATTATAGGTGTGTGACAATTTTCATGACCTGATCTCACTCTTATATCACATTTCCTTTGGAAACTGCCCCTCATTTAGGCCTAATTAGCCCTATTCCAAACCCTCAGCCACAAAATCCATAATTTACAAATTCCAATCAACCCAAAAACTATTTAATAACTTATATAACATTTAAATACATCGTATTAAAAAAAATTGGAAAATTGAGAGGGTTAAAACTCTTGGAATCCTCAAAACCCTAGTTTAGGGCTTCTCTCATGCTCTTTCTGAGACCCTGTTTTAAATTACGGGGGGGGGGGGGGGGGGGGGGGGGTTAAAATGAGTTCTAGTCCTCACATAGATATATTTTTGGATTAATTATATAGGTATAAATAGGTAAAACTTTTTAGATTTGGAAAAAAATCATAAAAACATCACCATGCTCTCAAACAAAAAATAACAATAAAGTGCCAACTTATTGCCCTAATTTACCTTTGATGATGGTTATTAAGTTATAGGGGTGAAATAGGGAAAATGAGAGAGGTTTTTGTGTATCATACATTACCCCAACTATAATTAAAATTTAAGGTCCTAAATCCTAAGTAAAATACTTATCTCACCCACTTCTCTTCTAGTATTTTATGCCTCTCTTAGCTCTCTAGGCCTAAAAAACTAAAAAATAGATTTTATGTCCTTTACATGTATGAAAAATCTTGGGAAATTTTTTATTCAACTTGGGGAAGATACCATTATTTTTAATGAAAAATTCTATACATTTCATTTATATATCAGGGTTTAAAGTTATTTTGAGTCTCAAATCCTGTAGAAGTCACTAAAAACCTACAGTGAACAATTTCATGATTTGGGAGTCTTCAAACACTATGCTACTCTAATCACACACCCCTTATTTTTTTCATGGATCTTCCCCTATGATATGGATATAATTTTATTGAATTTATATGAATAAAATTTGATCAAAACATTATTCCATTTCATCAACAAAAGTTATTGGGACCTCTACTTTTGTATTTTAGGGAAATTGTCCTTAACATAGTCATTCAACTTTGAATATGGTTTCTTCAAACATGCTTGGTATTTTTAGACTAAAATATGATTCCCATGGTGTATTATAGGTTCAAAAATCATATCCTCTTTAATTTTAACCCACTATAGGAAAGGAAAACTAGTTGATAAACTTACCTGCAACTCCATTGTAGCTCCAACTAGCAACTTGATTATTTCGCTTATAAAGGCTTAAATGAGATATTGAGGATTTATGAGAAATATAAATTATTTAATTTTATGTTTCATAATGAGGATGAGGTAAATTATCCCTCTTACACATATTCCACTCTAAAACTCATCAAATCACCATTTCATAAGGATAGTAAGGAAAACCTATTTTATGCCATAAATACCTTCCCAAAATGAACTAGCTAATGAAAATAATTTTAATATGTCCTATTTGACCATAAAATGACTTATATAAAGCCATTATATCTCATTTAATTCTAAAGTTAAGAAACAAAGTAAAACTTGGGCCTCATTTGGATGAGTAATCCATCTAAACACCCCCAAATTGCTAGTGATTGTTCATAAAGATGTGGAGATGAACCAGACCACCAATACCACAAAGTGAAAGGCCATTAGGGTCCATATCACTTCCAAAAACATTATATCCCAACTCTCTCTCTCTATCTCTCTCTCTCTCTCTCTCTCTCTCTCTCTCTCTCTCTCTCTCTCTCTCTCTCTCTCTCTCTCTCTCTCTCTCTCTCTCTCTCTCTCTCCTAACCTTACTGAGTGAAAGTCTGAGACTCTCCTAGAGCTATCCAAAACTACCAAAAATGGTTTTTTATTAGTATAAGAATAAAAAGTTTGACTATACAATCTAACACCTGTGAAATATTTTTTATGATATAAATGGCATTTCCTTCCATTTTTAAACCTTCTAAAATACATGTAACTCCATTAATGTCAAAAAACTTACCTCATGACTAGTTTACAAATAATAGCTTGTCCTTACCTCTGTTGGTTCCTATGTTGGAATATGATTTAAAATTACTATAAGGGGATGTTAGGGACACCATGGATTCCTTCATATGACATTTTAATCTGCTACATAAAGCAAATCCTCCAAAAACCTATTCTACCAAAGCTTTGAAAGGCTCCAAACTAAATTCTTTTGCTCTCAAACTCCTTCCCTCCACTCTGAATGATTTCAAACTACCTCGAACATGTATAAAAGGTTAAAATTTTCCATATGGATGTAGGATGAATTCAAAACAAATTTGACTTCCTTAAAATTCACTTTTTCAATTGAAATTTATATTTTTAGGACACTTAAGTCATCTAATGCACTTTTGGGGTTCTTTTGGGCATAATAGCTTCTTTAGGCCTTATTTTTGACTCATTAGAATCAAAAGACTTTGTGAAAAACTCATTCATGCACCCTTAGATGATCAAACACCATGGAAACCTATTGGATCCTTCACTTGTAGTTTTAGACCTATTTCTAGGCCTACTTCTCAAAATCACCAAAAACACCTTAAAACTTACTGAGAGTGTTTCAAAATCTGGCAAGTGACATGTGGTAGGGTCATGAGGTTTATATCCTTCTTCTAACATTATGTCACTCACTTAACTAGAACTCTACTCAACTTCTCACAACATATCAGGACCTCCTAGAAAATTGCATTGCATCATCAATTTAGGACCATAAAGAGACTATTCATGGGGGTAGAATGTTATTTAAAGGTCTAAAAGAGTTACTTGATCTATCTAGATAAAATATTCATATGTAGGCCCATTTTGGACAAAATGAATTTCATGCATCTATGAATTGTATAATGTATTGCTTGATGTTTTTGGATCCATGGTCGACTAAGTAACATATCAAAAACATCTACACTAGGAACAATAGTGAATGGTGTGGCCATATGTGTTGGGCCAAACTATAGAGGAAGTACAATCTCACCCAATGAACTTTGTATATACCCATTGAATCCACTGATAACTATGTTCATTACGTTACTATCTTACTCTGAATATCCAAAATGCTATAATAATGTTTTAGTACCCATGTTCACACTAGATCCATTATATATGAGAACACTATGAATAGGGTGATTATGAATGTTAGCTTTAATAAAGAGTGCATGATAATATGAATCATCCTTGATGATGTCCTTATCTAATAAGGAGATCAAAGGTCTAGATCAAACTCTAGAATTGTATACACTAATCATGTTACTCAAAGGATGTCTTAATTTAAGGTGCCTTGTATCTGATGGTGGATGTATGTGATATGCATGGTGAATCCATAATGTACTCCCTATCTCTTATTTAGAATGTTTTAGAAATGGATTTGAGAAGATTTTCAAATATTTATAATATGTTTTCTTTGCCTAAGGAGGATCAACTAAAGTGCTAAGATCAATATGATTATCATTTATCAAATTCTATATCTTGTGTCTCAAACCAATACATTTGTTTATTATATGGCTTGGTAGATTATGAAACTTGAAAAATTAATGCCAATCATATCCCTATGGATGAGGCTTTATTGGGTTAAATTCCTAAATATGAGGGAGAGATATGATGTTACATTATAATATCTAATGTAGAACTCTGGCTAGAGAAACTAGTAGAATAGTGAAGGCTCACCAAGGAGGTATTGATAAAACCATTCATTGAAGGGGCTCAAAAGACACATTAACTATCAGTTGATTCTGACTCTTTTTATCATTGACCTTGAATTTGTATGGGACTTTTTTATTAGATACTTGTGTACTTGAGTTTTCCCATTAAAATTAGTTTGACTTCTCATTGCTTTATTGTGTGACACAACTTAGTGAAGGAAGAGAATATTTTGAACATAATGGATTCATGTAAATCTAGTAGAAGAATCTATTTTAAGATGTCTTGTAGCTCTTGATTGGCCATGGGGCTAGTCATCTTAGCCAAAATAGTCTGATAATGGAGAACATAATCTTTCAGATACTCGTTTTACCTTTGTTTCTGTTATGTAACTTGAGCATATGAAACCTTTTCACCAATGTCAATGTTTAAATGAGCTAAGAACATATTGTCTAAAGGATTGAATGGATTGACTAACTAACTTGGTAGATTGTAAAACCATTATAAAGCATAATCCTTTAAGCTTTGTGGAAATATCTTGGTAAGTAGCTAGTCATTTGGTATATAGTCAAATCATGTTGCATGAAAAACTATAAAATATGTCTCAAGATCACACTTGACATCATATAGATTAAGATTGGGTTGAAGAAAACCTTGTGGTAAGGTGTAGAAGCAATGTGACATGCCAATGGTGTATGCAATAGATAAAATTAATCCAAAGCCTGTGTATGTCTAGAGGTACCTTGCTCAAAATGTAGCACCTTAGATTTAAGAGATTTTATATCTTTGACAAGGTATACCACATCAGGAGACAAAGATGTACTAGCTATAACTGGTGGCATAGAGGTAGGTTGGGTTGCTATAGGGGGTTATTGAGACATAGTTGCCTCCATAGTGTCATGTGCAACTAATTGCTTTATGGTTAGAGAAGATTTACCATTGTTCACTTTTTTTTTATTCTTGTAGTATTTTAAGCATGTAATCTTGCATGTTAGGGTGTTTAGTTAGGATTTCTTGAATTTCCCTTTTATCAATTTCATCAAAATTGGTATATTGGGCCATTGTTAAAGTAGTAAAATAATTTCAGATTTGATTGAAATTTTTTCAATAATTTTTAATAGATAGAGTGCTAGAAAATGAAACTACTAAATATAGGAAATGTAAAGTCCTAAAAATAGTTAACTAAAAAATTCATAAAAAGGATAAAAAGTTTGTACACATGTAAGGTGACACTTTAAGAAGCAAATAGGAACTAGTACATGCAACTAGGGTTTGAAATATGATTATTTAAGTAATCTACTGTGAAATTTTGAAATTGAAAGTGAATTTTTGTGTTATATATGCAAGAAAAAAAATCAAATATTTATTGGAATATTAGTGATTTAAAGAGACCTCATAGATGCCATTAGGGTTTTGAAAAATAAATGTTTTTAAAAATTACTATTGAATTTTTAAATTTGAATGGATTTTTTTATTTAAATATACTAGTAAAAATTTAGAAAATGATTGGAAAAATACTAGGACCTAGTATGGGAAATTAGGATTTGAAAGAAAATTTATTTTAAAATTACTATGAAATTTTAAAATTGAATGATATTTTATAATTTTATTATGTAGGTAAAAAAATAGGAAAATAATAGGAAAAAAAAATAGTAGGAAATTTACCCTAGCATTTTTATGTTCAAATGAAGTAAGTCAAGTTAACCAAATAATTTAACAGTTTTGGGAATATTGGTGTATTATTCATAATTTAGTTAAAGGGTCTAAGTAATAAAATCAAAAAATAAATATGTAATTATTAAGCTAAAAATTTGTGTAAATTAATTGCAATTTAATATTTTTTAAAAATAGTAATAAGGGGAAGAAAACAAGATTTAGCTAAAAATTGATTGATATAACTGAGACAAAGGTTGGAATTCATTGTGTAGGACTAGGACATTATCACAAATTGAGATCTAAACTTCATTTTATGATTGGATAGGAGTGCCAAAACTAGATAAGACTAGTACCAATACTATACCTCTATCATTATTGTCCTGAGGATCTGATCTTTCTAGGTTTTATTCACCATGACTATGTGACACTATGTGACCCTATCTATGAAGTTTATATAGTTAAAAGTATATAGAGCTCCTTGAAGAATAGATTATTTCTTCAAACCCTATCTTCCAATATTATTTGACCATGTTTGAGCAAGATGGGGGTTATTATGTGTAAGATTCACTAAATGTGGATCCACACCCCTTGTGTGGGCACACTACCTACATACCAATAATCTAAAGAGGGATCAAGCCATATGTAGTTCTCCCACTTGATGTGCTTTATGTAATTATGTGTATGAAGATGTAAAATACTAAACTAGATGTGCTTGAGGTGGCTAGGGACTAGTGTAAAGATTTGAATAAGCTAGTAATTGTGTTACCTGATTGTATGTAGAGAATAGGGAAGATTGCTTACGTATTCTTGCTTGTATTCTTGATTATTTATTGATAATTTCCAACCCTCTCTAAATGATCTTTTAATGGGATTTTATAGGGATCTATTAGTCATGGGTTAAATGTGATCACATTAGGCTAACAAGGAAAAGGATGGGGAATCATAATAAATTGATCATTGGGGTCAAAAATAGACTTGTAAAATAACACTAAAAGTAGATAGGAGTGGCACTAACATTATAGTCCAAGTGTGGTGCTATTGTCTTGAGCAGATGAGACCTAGGGGGATAGATATAACATGGAAAGAGGGGTCTACCTTTGCTAGGATCAAGTTTGGAAGGATAAATATGACTAAAAATTAATGAAAATATGCCTATAAGGGTCATGAGAGCAAGCATGAAGAACCTAAGGGTTAGTTTTCATTACCCACACTCAAGTTACCAATTTTCCCATTCTATATGACTACAACCTCAAAAACTGATGGTGACTATTAATATCAAAGATTCATTGGTGAAATTATGGTTATATATGTAGTTTTTATACATCTCATATCAATGTGCCTACACCTTTAGATGATGTATATTTACTTACTTTCCCTCAGTCCTATGTGCAGATATATTTTTTATTCTCCTTTAATTTCAACATTATATTAACTTTGGACATAGTATAAACTTGGAAATAGGGATTATAAAGATGGGTTACATAGCGCCAAACATTTCTAGTTGAGTGCTTTATCATTTTATATGATCTAATTTTTATAATAAAAATTAAACCATATGTAGCTCTCCCATAAAGGTGTGTGTTTACCCCATCATGATCATGCTCGAATGTGATGCAATGATTTTATTTTGACACTTGATAAATTGAAACTCTAACCTTGTATTTTTATTTAAACTTAGGTTTAAGGATGATCTTTTTAAGGGTTTTGAATGTGTATGATTTTGTTTGTAATGCCTTAGGAGATTGAAAATGGATTTCTAAAAATTTCAACTAGGTCTCAATGTAGTCCCAAGTAATTTTTAAGTGAGTAATACCTTATGCTTAATTTTTGTTTATATATGTCTATTTGATAGTTACCCTATAACTCACATATGAAATGTGTCTAGGATGATCTATGGGAAACATACGAATTTTAAAATTAACCATTAAGGATATTTGAAACTATTGGTAGAGGTAGATACATATGGAAAATTATAAGTTCCCAACTATTTTTTTCATTATATAAAGAGGTAAAATTAATGATTTAAAATATGGTGATAGTCTGATTAGGATAATAGAGTGTTATTTCATAGACTTGGGTGATATTAAATATATGTTATATAAAATTAGGTTTTCTAATAAAATACAAAGTTAAGTGCATAGGGGAAACTATGCACAAGAGTCAAATTTGTACTTACAAATTCAAGTATATCAAGATGTGTCAAAATTGATGCTTTCAAGTGTTAAATACCAAATTTATGTGTCTAAAAATGTCTCATTGTTAGTATATTATTGAAAATGATAAAATAAAAGGATTAAATAAATAAATTTATTACATGTGATATCCATTTAGTGTTGATAGGTATTACCCAAATGTCCTTCTTACCCCATGTAGAACCTACAAGGAAACATGTATAGATCAATGTCCACTCATGACAAATGTTGACATAAAATTTGAATATGTTGGTTTCATATGGTTTTATGTTATCTAGGTTATTGTTATTGAGATTAACGTCTTTTAGGTATTAATAATGGTTATATTCATTAGCATTCACTTAAAAAAAAGGGTAGTGCCTATATTTACAACAACACATGCACAATACACATAACACAATATTTCATACACTACTCTTCTATTTTATAAATATTTCTATAAACACTAAATATAATTATTCATATTCTTTCTATTAGAATACAAAAATTACATAGGTTACTCTGTGTAGTAGCCCTTGTACAACTTATCTCTATTTTTTTCTACTCTTCTTAGTCTTATCTATCTATTACAATTTTGAGGTACAAATATCAATGAAAAATTGTAAAAATAAATGGTCATGTCTATGTGAGACATGCATTTTATCTTATAATGTCATCATTTATATCCATAAATCCTTATTTCTTATCATATCTCCAATCAGTAGAATCATTTATTCTATCATCTTAGATGAGTGTTATGATGATGCGATAATGAAACCAACTCTATGATATCTATGGTTTGGTTCTTCAACTGATAGAGAATCTTCCCAACATTTTCCAAAATTTAATATCTTTTTGTCATCCTTGAGATAACTCTAAGTGTTGATAGGTACCAAAATTTCCTCAATCCAACCAAGTGTAACAATGTATTAGAATTACTATAGTACATAGATAGATATTACAAATTTGGTGTCCCTTCCTTGGAAATATGCTACTAGTACTTACCATAGTCTCATAAAATATTTTGTAATACAAAAAGACATTTTTGGCCTCCAAAAACATATTTTCTATGGCTACATTTTCCTTTAAATCTAAGATTATATCATTTGGGGCAACTTTTTCTAATTAAGCCAAGTAATTAGTATGTGTCTAAATGAGTACATCCATTTTATCCATTTGATTGTTCAAGTAATTGCATAATCCTCCATTTATTCATAAATAGATATCTATTATCTTTGTTTATCCTAATAGAGTTCATGTAGGGATATAATTTTAGCCCATTTTTGAGTGGAAGGTATGTGATGAGGCATAGATCTAGTTGGGGATGCACTCAACTTTTTTTCCATTCCTCCAACTCAAATTTATTATAATTTTTCCTTAGGGGACATCTAATTGAGTAAGAAAATTAGGTGTCTACATAGTTTAATTTCTCCTTCATATTTCCTAATTTTTCCTTATATGCTACTTTATTAGCTTGATTTTCTCCTAGAATTGGCCCTAATAAACCCTCCCTATATTCTTATCTAGCCTCACTTTCTATGAGACCTTTATCCAATGTGGATCTAATATGGATGATGAAGTTTTCCATTGTTTCCTCTAGCTATTTTTATATTGGTAGAGTTGTGTTTGGGTTGAATTGTGGCTAAGTGATGGTCAAGGCCGATAAAGATTTCTTAACTCCTTCCTTCAAGGTAACACACCCAATCATATAATACCCTTTATCACTTTGGATGAGAGACTACCTTATCATTTATTTATTAGTATGGGTTAGGTTTTGTATTTCTACTTCAATTTCCCCTCCTTCAGTAGTCTAGAGAAAATTTGATGCCACTAGGTTGGTGGTATTTTGTTTGTGCTTTGGTAGTTCTACTTTGATCTGTGCTAGTAGATCCTTTTTTGTAATTATTTGGCTTGTATCCATTGTGATAAAAGTGTTTGGTATGGAAAGTTTTTTAATTTTCTCTCTTGAACTTATCTCCTTTTCCTTACCTTTCCACTATGAAGCCAATTATTGTTCTATTTACTTCTTCTTTTCTATCACATGGTTCTATTGGTCATCTTCTTTATCTGGTTTAAGCTCTATAATTTTTTTATTATTCTATTGATCTAATTTATTTTTTTCTTAGTCTTTAATTTTTATTTCCTCTTCTTAAGCCTTCATTTTTTGAATTTCTTTTATTATTTCTTCTTGTTCTTTCTTTTTGTATTCCTCTTCTTCTACAAGGTTTTTCTATTTTTCATCCTCAATTCTGTTTTACTCTTATTCTTTTTATCTTTTCTTCCTCTTTTTACATTTTATTATTATCATATTCTCCTTATCTAATTTTTATTTCTCCACTTTTTTACAATAGTTGTTTACCCTTTTCGGTGGATAATTTTGCAATTTATTAAATTTTCTTATTTTCTTCATTAGGTTCATGTTCTATTTGCTTGCATTTTAAAATCATTTATTCATCTAGTTCCTTATATATATCCATTTTTTATTAATTATAAAGCATTAGTGAATATATTTATCTTATAATTAGATATTAACTCCATTTGTTGGAGTTTCCATAGTGTTTCTTGGTCAACTAGAAATAATGGGGACTATTTGGTGGGATTTTCTAAAGCTTCCTCTTTGTACTTATCCACTATAGTTTTAAATTATTTTATTATTTATTCAGTCTGAATGATGATGGTTTGTAATTATTATAGAATTATATCTATAACATCATCTAAAGTGTATGGGCTTAACTCAATGTAGTATATAATTAACCTTATCACCCTACATTGTCTAATGGAAGCCACATTTCTATATAATCTCCTTACTTTGATTATTCCTCCTTTTTTAAAACACATACCAATGAGGGGTTTAATAACTAGGACCTATATGGTTTCCTCTTTATTTATAAATTACCCTATTTATTATTTAACCACTTTCTCTGAGGACTATGATTTTGAGTCTATTATCACTATTTTGGTTTTAGATATGGTAGCTTTCTATTTTTTATTCCCTTTTTATTTTTCCTATGGTGACTAGATCCTTCCCAGTTTCTTCCACTTATCTATAATAGAGTTTGTATTACAGTGAGGGATGCATTAGATCACATTTTAATTTCTTATGTTGTGTCAATTTTCCATTTTGATTTTGAGGATAAGTCTCCACTAGGTGACACTTTCCTTCTCCTAAATGAGTAAGGGGGTACCCTTTTCTACCATCTCTTCTTCTCCCAAATATTCTCCTATAATAGATTCATTTAGTAATGAATGTAGTTATATCCTCTTCTTCATCCTCCTACCCATTCAAATCCCTCAAATTGATAACTTGTTTTTTGGTTTGGATGACATGCAGGTAATAACTTGAATCTCACAAACATCTATTCCCCCTAGTGGTAATATATCATCATTTGTTTTAGTTTCATTTTCTTCTTCTTCTTGTTCTTTCTAAAAAACCTCCCCTAGATCACTAATTTTTTTTCACCCTAGGATTTGGTAGTACACTAATAGACCCAATGATGACTACCTCATCTTGTTCATTGATAACATTATAATGTAGAGGTGGTAGAGGTATAATGTTTTTAATGAAGGTTTCAATAAAAATATTATCTATGTCTATCACAAATTGAACCTATGTAAAATATTTATAAAAAAATTCCTTATAGGTTCAAAATATCCCTTCTACCATACTCCTAATTATATTTTCCCATTACAATAATTATTCCACTTGTTGTAATGCATGGATACCTTTGATGGTCTTAATATTTTTGATCTTATGTATGTATCTAGATTCCATTCTAACCACCCCTCATGCCCCAAAATTTTGTGTGTGAAATACAAAACAAGTAATAAGAATAATGAATTGTAACATAAGTCATGAATAGTTTTACCTTTCTTAATTTTCCTCATGTTTTCTAAGTATTTTTTGTGTGGTGTGGTATCCAAGTCATACTACATTTTGGTGGAGATCATGTCATAAGCTATCTAGACATTCCTTGCCATTGAAAAATCATATCTATTTATGTAATAAACATTCCATGTAATGGAATCTATGGCCATTTTTATTTTAAAGTCCTTCATGCTCTAAATTTATAGGTATCTATTATTCAATTTTGTGCCTATCATTGTGGCAAGGCAGATGATACTCACATTTTTATTCCCATCATACTTGTGAGTAGATTGTACTTCACATATGGGATGATACTTATTTTTATCACCTTCAGTATGGTGTGGTATGGTTTATCTAGATAAATAATAAACTTAAGTGCCCTACTCAATAACACCTTGGTTGTGTTTGACATCAGATCAAAATATGGAAATTGACTCCATACATCAATTTTTAGCCTTGGAATAACTCTATATTCTTGTTTGTATTTTAATTGTTGATTTTTCAAGTTTAATTAAAACATTATAATCATTTCTACCTCCATATGATGAATTTATACTAAATGTGTCTTGATATATACCTATGTATCCTCTACATGTGTAGCAAGGGTGGGAGCATTTGAAAATGCAACCGATGGGTCTAGTTTTTAAGACTTGAGTGAATGCTTATCATATTTAAGTTGTTTAATTTGATTATTTGTGAATACCTAAGGAATATAAATATTTGTAATAAAAAAAAGGTTGTTACAGAGTCTCGATACTTAAATTATTTTGTAATCTTTTTTAGCCAAACTTCTGATTTATATCTCTCTTGATCTATCCGTTAATCATGTCAAGATTTTATAATGAATTAAATTACATTTATTATCCCTAGTCATTACTCTATTTAAATTTATTTACTATGTAATCACATGTATTATCATGTATTTATTTCATTATTATATTTTTATGACATTCTTATTTTGACAATTATCTCTTGATTCATAGTTCCCACCATCTATTCATTTTTTATTTATTTCATATCAGGCTAATCCACTTGATTTTTTATTTTACAGATAAAAATTTCAACTATTGTTATCTTTTGTTTACCCTAATTTATTTTCACCAAATTTTATTTCTTCTACATATATGTATTTTCATATTTTATAAATTACTTGGTTGTAGAGAAAAATTTAAGTTCATCTTTTTTTCTAAAATGTTTGTCTAATCACCATGTTCTATATTGTATTTTAGTTTGGTATTTTACTTGTACCTAATTTACATTACTTTATCCATTTATTATATTGGTAAAAATTTCCATGGTGTTCAAAAACTATATCGATAGAGACATATTTGAACTATTTTGGTGTTGTGCAAAGATTACCTCTTACCACTATGTATTAGTGCCAACCATAGAGATATAATTTTAAAATATTCATTATGTCATTCAATGAAATAAACTATAACCACATTCCTTCATATTTTTTTAAAAATTATTACCACTATGTAAAAATTATTACTATAAAATCATATATTATTCTACATATGATAAGTTTCATATCTATTGTCTACTCTATATCCTTTTCGTATTGTTATGAGATTTTGTTTTTATGTTATTTAATTTCTAATTTTTTCATATTTTTTATTAGTATGTATTATTTAGTGTAAATTTCCCACTAGTATGTTTTGGTAACATCAAACAACCAGTGACTAGAAATCTATTTTTTAGGTTACTACAATAACTTTATTTAGATCCTCATCTAGGAAGATAGTGCTAATCTAATGGGGAAGTAACACAATCTATGACTAAAAAATTAAGTATCTAGTAGAGGTTACCTTGATTATTTCTATCATAAATTCAACTCACTAAGAGGATAGTAACACATTTTAAGTTCTTTTACTGATGTTTTTATCATCCTGCATCATAGTTATCTATGATGTAGGGTTTCAAATGGGCTCTATTTACAAACCGTTGTATTAGATTTCCTTCTAGAATTTTTATAACTATTTGAAACAAGTCATATTATTTTAAGTTTTTATAGCTTTTTTTATTATCTATCATAAAGTAAAACCTTATCTCCAATCTAAAATTATTTTACCTTTATGTGTCTATCATGCCATGATTTTTTAAGCCTCTTTTATTTCATTTGTTTATATGATGATAGAAACCTATTTTCAAATAATTTTGATAATTATATCAACCTTCCTAAATATAATATTTATCATTCATTAATAATGATACTAAAATTATTAAACTTGATAGGATGTACTCCATATACATCATTATTTCCAATCCATAGACTAGTTTAAAGAGGCAATATTTAGTCTACCATTTGTAAGTATTGGAATGTGCCCATAGGACTTATGGTATATTGGTATCCCAATACCCTATATCCATGTTACATAAATTTTTTATTACTTTCTCTAATAATTTATTGAATGCTTAAATGGTGTCATTTGCTTGTGTATGGTAAGGATCACTTCTGTGATTTTAGATTAAGAAGTGTTTTAGTAATTATGAAATTATTTTATTTATGAAGTGTTTCCATTGATCACTTACTATTATTAAAGGGAATCCAAACCTTATAATTATTTTTCAATACAAAAATTTCATTATATTATTTATAGTACAATATTCTGTTGGAATAACTTATATCCATCTTGTGAGATATTCTATTTCAGTAATAATGAACATGACATTACTTTTCCTTATTGTAGATTTAATGCGACCTATAAATTTTATTTCCAATTTTTAAAATCGGGCTACTACCAAAATGGGTTAGAGAGTCATCTCATCTTTAGAACTTGTTTTACCCACTCTTTTATAGATATAGCAGTTTATTTTGTATCTATGTGGGTGCTTGAAAAGTGATGGCCACCATAGGCCTGATAATAATATTTCATTCCTTGTTAATTATCTAAATTTATAGAATCCTAAAAATCCATCATGCACTTATCTTAAGACATTCTAAAACTCATGTAGTAATACTACCCACCATAATACCACATCTCTTCCCTTATTATATAATTTTCCTTCGATCAACATGAAAGGGAAACACCTAAATCATTAATCATTTTTTTGTAATGTACTATATTCTTGTAGAAACTCTTTGATAGATAGAAATTACATAATAAATTTCATGTATTTGGGTATTGGTTCTATGCAAAAGAGGTGATCTCTAGGAAATTCATCCTTAATTTTTCCTATATCTCCTTGATGGCTATTCTTGATAAGTAGTCATGTCCATTATTAACTTTCCTAGGTTTCATCATAATTATAAAATCAAACTCTTGGCATAACATGAGTCAACAATATATTTTTCCTTGTATTATTATCATATTTATAAAATACTTAAATGGATTATGGTCTATAAAGAATGTAAATGGATCCCCTAAAAATTAATTTTTGAGTTTATGTACCACTTAGATCATCCCTAGTGCTTCCCTTTCTATTGTGGAATAATTTCTTTCTACCCTTGCCAGTCTTTTACTAGTAAATTAGATTAGGCATATTTACCTATGGTTATGATAGTATTATTCTTATTATAATTCCTAAGGCATCAACATGTACATGTAATGGACTCTACCAATATATAAACACTAAGATTGGAGAATCTAAAATTTTATTCTTCAGTGTATCAAATAACTCTTGGAATTGTCTAGACCAATCTAGTAGTTGATTATGCCATTTTTCAACAATTCCTTGATGGAATTCCTAGTAGTTTCATAGTTTCATATGAACCTATAGTGATATTTGGTATACCCCAATATGTTTTTAACCTCCTTTTGTGTTTTGGGTGGTGGTAGGTTGATGATTATGGTGTTTTTTTATTAAATGTACCATCAATCCTTATTTACATGTTATGTGACCCAATAAAGTTCTAAAAGGAGTAGAAAAGATGAATTTTTTAAGTAAGGAAAATGTTCAATTTTCTACATCTCCTAAACACCATCTATAGTGCATGTACATGGTAATTAATTAATCTATAATTTATCCAATCATCCAAGTATACCTCCAAGAACTCATGTATGAAATCTCATAAGACATTTACCATTATGTAATTGAATACAACTAGTAAATTCTCTAATCTAAATGGAATCACTATATACATGAAGGATCCTCATTCTATGGAAAATCTAGTTTTTGGTCAATCCTTTGGCACTATACAAAACTGGTAGTATCTTAAGAATCCATTAGTGAAGGAGTATATTTCTCTACCTATAAGTCTTACTAATATCTCTTCAATTAATGGTGTTAGGAATGCATCATGTAGACAAGCCTTATTAATTTCCCTATAGTCAATTCATATGTATTTACTATTTTTAGTATTCTATATTACCATAGGACTTATTTAATTGGTATCTTCTATAATAGTTATAATACCACTAGCTAGCATTGTGCCCTATTTATCTTGAACCTTTGCCTTTACATTAATATTTAGTTGGTATGGTTATTTATGCAATGGTTTGATGTATTATTTCAACTAAATCTTCATGTTACCAACATATTTTATCAATTATTTTGAGTTAAATAAATTTTCTTAGGAATAAGTATTCAAATTCTCTCAATAGTTATAAAATTATCTCCACTTCTTCTTTTGCCAAAGAATTTATGACCTTTACTATTTTTGGATTTCCTTATATGGAAATATTTTCTTCCCTAATTTTAAGTAGTTGGTATAAATATTGTGTTTTTATATTTCATGGTGTCAAGGAGTTGTATTTATCCTTTTGAAACATCAATTTTTCTTCCTCATTCTCTTTATGCTTTATAATTTCTCAACAATATGCCATTTATTTGTGCTCTTTTATTTGTGGGTTTTTCATATAGTTATTAGTGATTCTCACACAATTATTATAGTTTTATCCTAATCATCTATGTACCATAATGGTGTTTGTTTCATTTTTAGTTTGGATACTTGTTGTTTGGCAGTCAATTCCTCAATAAATTAAAACATTTATTTATCTTTTGTAGTTCCCTAGACAATCTTGTATAGAGCTCCCAATAATTGAAATCTCGACATAGATCCATTTTCAAGTTTGTCCATATACCAGTTCCCTTATGCATCTCTTGATGTAAGTACCATGTTTTGGGTATTGAATACATTGTCCAAAAGAATAATTATGTCTATAGGTGTTTATCATTTTTCCCTCTTTCCTTCCACAATTTTCCACATGTTTCAATATGCCACCATGGATTAGTGTCTCCTGGATAATGTCTTATCTCTAGAAAGTAACTTTATATTTGTGCAAAGATCATTTTCATTAATATTCAAACATTTTTCCAAGTATGAATGGCTCATGTATGGGTGTGCTATCATCTTTCAGTAGTAATAGTGAGTGTATCATTGATTGAATTCATACTTATTTATTATTCTGCAAATACTCTCACCATATATTGTAATTATTCATCAACCATTCCTTTGCTGGTAAACTTAGGTAGTTTATTATGTGAATCCCATTATATGTAGTGAGCTCTTCTTTTCTATGGTAAATTTCTTTTTAGTGTAGTGGTGATTTTACCTTTATAGGGTGTTTTTATTTGACAAAATACATTATACACTATGGTTTATAGCTCACCATATATGAAGGCCTCAATTTCATCCCTTGAGGATTTTTTTCTCCTCCTACTATCATCTCTCCATCCTCATTAGGTTCCAGGTCCTCTTCTATACTTAAAATATTTTTGAGAGTATACACACCAACAAATTTATTAAATTTGATGTCCTCATCTTCTAGTCATAGTGGTTCTTACCATACCACTTTAATTTCTACCTCCATTTAAAATACACTACCAAACCCTATTTATCAAACGTGATTTATTTTTCTTCTGTGTTCAATAATCCATTATAATTCACAAACCATTCTACATTTAGTAAAAAAGGATAACCCAAATCCTACATATCAATTAACTCAAAGTCTATCGCCTTATATATTACCATAAAAATTAACTTCAACATTTTCTATGGTGGTAATGGTTGAACATGGAGTACTATCAACTATAGTGATATCATATGATTCCACATGCAACTATGGTTTACCTAATAGTTCTCATGTGCTTTGTGGTAAGACATTTATATATGTGCCAAGCTTTAATAGTGTTTTCTTGATTTCTTAGTCATTTATTTTGATATTTAGAAGAGTGTAAGTCTTTTTCCATTTGTGATTTGTTCTAAACTTTTTTTTCTTTGGCTTACTCTTTTTAGTTTTATCTATTATCTATACTTGATGTTCTCTTTGTATTTTTATAACACATACAAAATTGAGTACATTTGGTTACACGATATTACTTATCAAACATTTTCATTATCATTTTTAAATATCAAATCTTATATTTATCAAAGTAAGTCAGCTTAAGTTGATCCTTATCATGTTTTCTAGTTATTATTTTTCTTCTTCTTTCAACAATTATGTCATGTTCATTGATATTAGTGTTGTTCTCTTTTATATTTGTGTTAGCTTTTATACTAGGATCAATGGACACTTATTTAACTTTAACCATATTTATGCCACTTCTAGTGGCTATTTCCACTCATGGTGGTAAATTATCATGCACAATGTGGAGATCCTTCTTTCACAATCACTTTTTTTATCCTTTATAGTTTCTTAACATTGTCTAATACATTTAGCTATCATTTTTCTCTGAGATGAGCTACCTTATTTCATTATTATTTTTTCTTCTTCCTTCACATGGTGAATTTCATTGCACCACCCTTTCATGTCATATCCCTTTAATAGTTTTCATAAGTGTTTAGCATTTTTATGGTAAGAGATTATACCATTTTATTAGTTTTTTTTATAATTTTTTTTAAATATTTTACTAATTTTAGATAATAAAATGAATCATGGGCTTTATTTTTATGGAAAAATCCACAATCCAGCCATGGATCCTCATCATAGTTCCTATAAACATGCCCACTATTTAAATATTTATAACATGTTAGAGGGGGTCTATCTTCATTATACCCCTGGTTATAATTCTAATTACATCCTAGCCACCTTGGTAATTTCCCATTCCATAGTATCTTCCTCTATAACTACCTTGGATACCTCCTCTGTAACACCTCTAGAAATTATTATAGTAAAGAGGTTGGGTATTTTCAATTGTCAAAATGGTTTAATATCCTTGGCTAGGGTACAATATTCTAGAGTTGGTTATGGGTAGATATATTGATGACATTTATTGTATTATTTCCACTCTTCTCTAGATAGTGCTTTGTGCAATAGATTAACATGAGAGGCTCTTCT